>OZ010571.1:144245875-144248375 GCA_963932145.1 Acanthosepion lycidas | reverse complement strand
CGCTGTTTAGATTCCACTCAACTAATTTTATTCTACAAGCGATGTGATTTAACCACACAACTGTTCGTGTCCATCATAAAACATTTCTACCCTTATTTTACTATAGAATATTAATGTTTTCCACTTTTCAACATCCCCTGTTTTTTTTTATTTCCCACTTCTTAATACTCACTGTAATCTGTCATGTGTTTCATCAGTATCAAGACTAAATTCACTCCTCATTTTTCTACTTATTAATTTAAGTTTTGATTTACTATAGGGACTCTTCCTTTCGTCTATGTTGTGTAACTTTTATGGTTTTCTTGTTTTTATTTTGTGCTGCAAATACTAAAAATACGTGAAAAATTGTTTGGGTGGCTTGATCACTGTTTCTGATAATACGCAGCAACCTGGTTAACTTTCTTTATGTCACGTGAATCACTTTAAACTCATTTTATTTAGAAGGAAATGTACCACTTAAAACTGTTTTACTTCATATGAATTTGTCATGTGAAATCTTTCATGGGCGCCATAATATTGAACAGCCTTTTACAGCATTGAATATCGTTAAATTTACACGACATCTAAAAAAGGCAACACGTTCAAGTTTAAGTGACTCTGCTTATAAAATCATCCCAGTTAATAATTTCAACTCCTTAATTAAATAAAGGTTTAAAATCATTTTTTGCACACCAGAGGCACTTCTCAGAAATAGTTTTTATTCAATTTCTTGCTATGAAAATGCCTCTATGTCACAATAATTTGAACAACAAAAACATACTTTTTACCAAAGCGATATTTATTATGATAATATCAACCGATAAAAATTTAAATCCCCGTTCAAAATTATTGACACTTACACAACAATTTGATTATTGTGTTGGATAATGACAGATTTGGGCAACAATCGGAGTATACAGTTTGAATAATGGAGGTTACGTCATACGTAGAATTTACTAAAATACAGAAAGTTCTAGAATAATGCGTATGAAGACTACGTGATATCACTTTAACAATGATTTCATAATCTTCTTTTAGTCGAGAAATTTCTATCTGCGACATTATGTTTTTTTTTCTGCAGAAACACATTTCTAAATTAAGGAAGAAGATCGCTGATGATCACACTGCTAGAGATGGGTATTAGACCATATCTATGAATTTTAATATGTCTAGATCAACTGTTCACAACATACTTGTGTAGCTTTGAGAGAAAGATGAGAGATCAGGACAGAAAGAATCTATTCAGAATTAGATGAGCTAGTGTTAATTAGAATGGTCAACAACGATCCTGGAATAACAACAGCAGCAATGAAATCTAATTTGACCACTATCGGATTCAATGCCTCTAGGCCAACGATTACTAGAACTCTCAACATAGGTAGTTTAAAGAAAACGCCATTATCGAAGAAGAACCACTTAAGTGCTAGTTTGATGTGTGTGGGAGAAGCCTGAACGTTTCTGGCATTCTTTTCTGCGGTCTGACGAAACCAAACTCGATTTATTCGGTCACAATGATAAGACGACCATTTGGAGTAAAAGAGGAATCTACAATCTGAAATATACCATCCTTACCGTCAAACACTGCGAAGTCAACATAATGCTGTGGAGCTTTTTTTTTATCTGATAAAGGCGCTGGAAAATATATTCGAAGTGACGGAAGGATGAAAAAAGAGTATTATCTAGTTATTTTGAACAAAGACCATGAGAAAACCGACAAATCACGTGGGATTAGCGCGCCGCTGGGCATTCAGACAGAACAATAATCCCAAGCAGAGATCTCTTTTAATCCAAAATTATTTGAGAGAACACAAGATATATGTACTAGCATGACTGATAGAAAATTAACACGAAAGGAATGTTATGGTAAGAACTAAAGAAAAGCGTGAAAATAAGAAGCCCATCTAATATGAAGCAACTGGAAGAATATGAGTTTAAAAAATAGGGTAAAATTCCATCTGATCTGTCGCTGAATCTGATCTAGAAAAAACCTCGCAGATTAAACATAGTTCTTTAGAATAAATGATCCACTAGTGATTGTTAAATATCGAATGATATAGATGTGCTAATAATTTAAGATTATTCAATTATTATGTTTCTTTTGTTTTTCTCATTAAAAAAGTGAAGTGTTTTGGAAAAGGTCGAAACCTTGTAATAAATATGGCGACAAAGATTCAGACAATAGTCCGAATAATGTAAATTATGTCATTAGTCAACATGTCCAACCATTGAGTATGATATATTTTGAAATCCATGCATGCCCCGGACATGAAGTTTTCAGCACTGATAGACTCATGTTGTTATTATTATTATTATTGTTATTATTAGTAGTATTGTTATTATTATTATTGTTGTTGTTATTCTTATTCTTCTTCTTATTATTATTATTATTATTATTATTATTATTAGTGTTGTTGTTGTTGTTGTTATTATTATTATTATTAATAGTACAAGTAATAGTAGTAATAATATTTACAGATAGAGTAAATATTTTTGAAGAGATCATTACCTCCCCTGGTTTTAG
>OZ010571.1:144130875-144240875 GCA_963932145.1 Acanthosepion lycidas | reverse complement strand
CCAAGCCACGGTAAAATCACCACATGATGAAAAAACAGTATACATAGGAGTAACTGAAGGACCCTGGAAACAAAGAAACTATGCGCACAAAACATCTTTCACAAATAGTAAATACGCGAACAGCACAATTCTTTCTAATTATATCTGAGAATTTAAAATAAAACGCAAATTACACCAAAAATAACATAGAAAATAACGTAAAGATCATCAGCCTACAACAATCAATCAAAAACATGCAAACTTTGCTGGGAGGAAAAATAGATATTATTACGTTCACAGACCAAAATGAATTACTAAATAAACGATCCGCGTTCATTTCAAAATGCAATCATGAAAACAAATTTTTACTACGTTAATTAAAAATCGAAAACTGAAATGAATAAATACAAATAAACAAAATAATATAAAAAAAAACAATAAAATAAATTAACCCACACAAAAATATGGAAATTAACAAACCAACCCAGTTAGAACAGACGAAATAAAATAAATAAAAAATAAGAATAAAATACATAAAAACAAGAAAAAATAATCAACCCAAATAATTAAATAAAGTAAATAATATAATATATAAAATAAACCAACCGATTCCGCCAAAACAAAATTAGAATAGACTACAACAACCAGTCAAAAATTAGACCTAAAAGTAGCTATAACTGCTATATAATGGTAAAAACAAAACATTATTACGTCACTCAAACATCGAAAAGCAAATAGGGTAAATAAAAATACGCAAAATAAAAAAAATAAGTAAATAAATAAAAAACAAATAAAAAATAATCCAAATAAATAAATAAACAAAGTAACTAACCGCCCCCGATAAAATAACCGTTAGAACTAATAAAAATAAACATAAATAAGCAAAAATTAAAATAGTCAATCAAAAATAAATAAATCAATTAAAATCTTTCCCCCGCCAAAATAAGAGAATTGACTCTGGAAAGCAACCTATACTTTGGACGAAAAAATAGCTTTAATTCCCAGCTTCCCAGACCAAAACAAACTATTAAATAAGCGACCTAAGCAAATCCCCCCAATTTTTTTTTACTGTGTTAATAAAACATCGAAAACCGAAAAAAAACAAATAATACAAAATGAAAATGAAAAACAAGTAAAATAAATGAACCCAAACAAATAAATAAATATATAAACAAACAAGCCACTCCCCAAAAATAACCGCCAGAATAGATTACCCACAATACACCACTGACCCATATATAAAAATAGTCTACGAAAAATCCAACATTGGCGGCTTGACGATTGAGCCTAGCACGAAACAGCCTGTCGCCTCTATTTATTTTAACATAAGCTCTATCTCTGATATTCAGAACTTTATCCCATAAATATAGCACATCTTAAAACTATATTTCTTTATATATATATATATATATATATATATATATATATATATATATATATATATATATATACCAATCAAGAGAGAGAGAGAGAGAGAGAGAGAGAATGAAACAGTCTTATTAACAATCACACACATGCTCTTAGGTAGAATCAGTTAGAAAACCTCCGTTAGGGCTACAGAAACGCAGCTGATATAATCGTAAAAGACAAAATTTATATGAGTTATTCAGCTTTACAGACAGGTGCTACCGACGGACTAATCGGTAGAATTTGATATTATAGAGACACATATGATCAGGTTTGTGAACATTTATTCAGTGGGGGAATGCAGTTATCACAGAAGACACTTGTTGCATATCTTTATTTCGCCTATAAATTATATTTTATATTCAATATTCTGTATTCTTACGGAAAATCTAAAGGTACAGAATTAATTACAAATTCACCCACCGCGACGAGAATGAGTCCGAAATATTTTTGTCGATGACTACAAAACGGAGGATTTTATCAAAACTTCTTTGTTATTTTCGAATTAAGCATGTACATTTACACCTAAATGAAACTATTCGGGAACTGCAAATTACCCTAGAGATGAAATTAGTTTTGCCACGCTAATGTTCTATAATTTGCATCTTTTTGTGATATTTATACATGCAAATGCTTTTCCCTTTCTCTTATAATCTGAGTTTTTTCTTTGTGCCTGAGGAGCGTCTAAACGGGAAACAGGCGGACGTTCATATATTTTAACAATATGCGTTTCATTTCTTTTTTTATATGGTATTGTCTGTGCCCTGGGGCACAACGGTACATATTATGAAGGAAATTTTCTCAACATCGATGAGATAAGTTATATAACGAAGAATTTACTTTACTATGACTATCAGATGTACAGTAAGATATAAGATCCTATCAATAATTCAGTGAAAAAATAAACTTCGGCAGCAGTAGAAAGCCTCTCAGGGGAACGCATGTCCAATCACTGGCTTAGTATACACTCACTGGCGCTCTCAGTATGACTATCGAACCAGGGTGTGAGAAGCGTATTGAAAATTCAAACTTCATGCGACCCTCTCGCGATTTCGCACCTTTTTGGTCTTATATGCAAAAGAACGACAACGGCAATCCATCACTGTCAGAATACCACACCCACGAGATAATTAAACCAATGGCTGATCATACTGGCTCGGCTTTCGCATTGCGTAACAATATTTCAACTGTCTATTTTCATATTATATTTCCATTTCATTATTTTGCATATGTGTACGTGTGCGCGCGAGTGAGAACGTGTGGGTGTGATTAAGGGTTTTTGTGCATGTTCACGTGTGTAGCTATTGGCGAATTCACTATATTATCGATGTATATTAATATTCTGAAATTCTCACATTCTTCTCAAGAGGTTCGTATTTACTTGCATATATATAAGGACGCTGATGTATATCTCTTTATTTATGGAAAAGGAAGACAGGTTGAATGTCGTGTTATTAGCCCGATAATAATATGCATTTACCAACGTTTAAATTCAAAATAACGACTATATTAAATTGTCTATAGTGCTCCCGTAACAGGCGTAGGATTACAACGGCGTTCGGAATGTAATCAGTAAACTTATTAGCGTGCGCCTCCAAGTGCTTCATCTGCTGTGCTCTATCGTGAACATCCATAGGGAGGTAAACTTCAGGGAGGCGACATTCTTCTAATTTGGACATAGTGTCCGATTCATTCAGTCATACATCCACAGGTTTGTGATTATATCACCGAATATTACAGAGATGGAAGTAGTGGAGGATATTTTACATACGTGAATATCCATACAAAAAATGAATTGTTTATCCTATACACACACAGAAACAAATGAAAAATTTAGTCTAATTTTGGAAAGTAGAAGATAAATGAATGTGTTTTATGTGCCTTGTAAATATGATCTATATTTACTAGACTAGAACCCAACAGATTATTTCTTTTGTTAAATACGTATTTACTTCCAAATATAATGGAAAACAAAGTAAATGAACATCTAATGCCTATGTATTTCGAATATTTATATTAAATACACAACAATGTAATTCGTAAAATACATGTTGAATGCGCTTTTCCTCAAATATGTTAGCATAATTATATATATATGTGGTGGTGGCTCAAGGGGGCACAGTCCTATGGTTAGAGAGAATCTCAGTTGAGTTCCACAACGGAATATATCTGCGAACGGCACTATATTGAGTCTGATTTGCAATCTCTTCGTCACCGAGGCCTGGTGGAACAGTTGGTGTGATGTTTGCTTGGCAACCTAACTGTCAGGGTTTCAATTCTCGGTAGTGGATGCGCACTGCTGATGAGTCCCAAATATAGGACGAAACGGCCGTCCAGTGCTTTTTGCATTCTGTTGAGGTTTCTATCAGACTCGAAGAATTAATTATATATATATATATATATAAATATGATTTCTTCGCTACATGAGAGTTCTCATGTTTCGAAAACAGCAGTTATGAAACAGGAGAACTCGTATGTAGCGAAGGAATCGTATTTTTAAAAAATCGTTATAATTTAGGCTCTTTGTATTGAGTACTGTTTTTTAAAAATAAAAACAAAAATACTAAAGAACTTCGGATTATTTACCTAACGTGTTCTTTCCTATTTTTCAATATATTTGCATATATATATATATATATATATATATATATATATATATATATATATATATATATATATACAGACAGACTGTTTCGCTTCACAGTTTATCAGTGTGGCTATACATTCGATTGCCAGGACCAAAACCCGATCGATTTGACAACAGTTGTAGTCTCTCACCCTATGACTATTAGGGCAGAAAGGAAATATATAATGCGTTATATACGAGTTATAAGACATTCCCGGCTACCAGAGTGCTCAGTCTATAGCGAAGAGCTTTTAGCGTTAATTAGCATCAGCCGACAAATGCCCTTACTTCAGAAGCGTGTGTATATATATACTTTCAATATTAGGAGATGAGTTAATTCCGCAACTTTGGTTTCAAACTTATGGTATCCTCAGCCGATTTTTACCAATTGACGAACCAACGCTTTATTTAAAAATAAATAGACAAAAGCAGGTTGTTGTTTGTTAGAAGAAGAAGAAGAAGAAGAAGATACACACATTTCAGCCTTTGGTCGGTTAACGGGCTATATGCTTTTTCAGAATGTAAACTTTCTAACTTTCATGAATTAACAAGTAAAGACAATCGAAAATACAAGGAAAGGAACATAAAAACTATATATAAAATTTTCTGACTTCCAGTGATCCGTCTGGCCATCCGTCATGTCATCTAAAATAGTCATATAATCGAAACCAAATTTCAGAATGAACTGGAAACCAATAAGGTTTTACAAAGAAGAGTTGCTTTGAAATATATGGTCATGAATTCTTTTTTCATTCTTGTAAAATATAATGCATAATAGTAGCACTAGAAATATAAACACAGAAGGGAGATTAGATTTCTAAATCTCGCCAAAAAGGGTTAGCGATACATTAAAAATTCCAAAATACTGTGAAGATAGACAGAAAATTCTAGTTTTCTAAATCACCCTAAAGATAATAGGCTTGAATTCAAACGGAGCAACTTCAGTTTTTTTCAGATGTACTGCATTCGAACGTCCTGTAGAAGGAGATTCGTTTAAACGGATAGCTGGCTTGATTGAAACAGTCATATCAAAATTCTATCTGGGCTTGAAGATTATATTTAATCTTTCTCGTAGTTTAAGCGAATAACTGTCCATAATAAATTCAGATTTATATAGACACGCTGTAAAGGAACTCAGTGTTTTGTGCAGCTACATATAAAGAAGCTGTTTTTAGTCTCGCCTGCGCAGGAATGGTGTCTTTCAAGTCTTAACAAGTTACAAGGAGAATCAAACACTTATGGCTAGATTTAAAATAGCTGAATGCATTGCATATTCATTTATGCATATATTTGAAAATCGTTTCAGGTTACGAGAAAATTTCCTATTTAAAAATGGTTGTTTTTCGGCTGTTTTAATTGATTCTGGATAGATTATGATTCTTCTTCGGACATGTCACAACTCCCATAACTATATATATATATATATATATATATATATATATATATATATATATATATATATATATATTAAGACGTTTTTCCTGTCTCATTTATTCTGTTAAAGAATTGTCTAACATTCACTGCAATTTAGGAGGTTATATACTAAGCAGACATTTAGCAATTACTGCCTTTGATTCTGTGGACATTTATTTATGTCTTTATACTTTTAAGTCTTTCCAATGCGCCGTATGTTGTCTGTTGCACACTAAAAATATAGATACATGTCTTTATGTGCTTGATTCTGAAGTACTTAATCAGTAGCTGACACATTCAACTCTATCGCTCCCCCAATTTTCGCATAATATATAAACAACACTTTCTTATGCAGTGGATTTTTCAGTAGACCGAGAATCGTTCAAGCCATTGGTATCCTGGTATTCATTGGAGAGTTGCGGTATATTCCAGCGAATCTAAAATCGTACATGCAGAAAATTGGTATCAATTCTAATATATTTCCACGTCAGATGTCTGCGTTGTTTCGTTATGAAAATATATTGCGAAAGGTGCAACCTTGTTCAGGTTGCATGGCTTCATGGAAAATAAACCTAATGCAAAATCACAGGTTGAAATAAAAAATAAGTGCTTGAGAGATGCAATAATAATAATAATAATAATAATAATAATAATAATGATAATAATGATAATAATAATAATAATAATAATAATCAAAATTGGTATGAATAGAGAGCTGAATTAAAAAAAAATAACAGACATAAAAACGTTGGCTATCTCCATGGGGCAATACAGATTCAATATCCTTAACTGGAGCATAATTGACATTAAGCGAATGAACTGGAGACATCTTCTCACTTGTCACCGTACGCAGCATCTCAAGCCTGATATTTATAGACTGTGTGTGCACAGATCCGAAATAGTAAAAGGATTCTTTCAACCAGAACTTTGTTATAACAATAAACCTTTAAAGATACCTGGAAACTATAGAAGACTGGATGGTGACATGTGACAAAGAACAATGAAAGAAGTAAAGCGAATTTAGTCAGTAATAAAAAAAAACCAACAAGTCTAAAAAGGAGTGCCAAGTGGGGGAAGACATACTAGTAAAATAAAATACACCTACTACAGCTGCAAAAACCTTAAAATAGAAATCGAAGACAAATGCAACCGACCCGATACAGAAAAGATTGCAGGATAGACTTCTTCACGGTCAATAATCTGGCCGTACCAAAAAAGCTGATATAGACAAACCTCGTATCCATCGGTGGCTACGTAGTGCAGGGTTAAAAGCTGAAATTGGAATTTTTATTCATTTTAAAAGGACCAATTGTTGCTAACTAGAATTTACCAAGCAGATATATTGACCAATTGTGTTAGTCTAAAATGCAGATTCTGTGATAAATATCCAGAAACAATTGAGCACCTTGTATCAGGTTATATGGTATTGGCGCACATTGAATATAAAACCCGCTATATTAGAATGGTTCAACATCGGCATTGGAAAATATGCAGCTTTTAAGGAAAGGAAACTGCAAGAATGTGGTAGGAACACAACCAGACCCAGTTACGTAGATACGTCCTTTAACAATTTTATGGGATTTTACAATTCAGACAGACAGAACAATCAAAGCTAATCATCCAGACATATTGATCAGAGACTGCAAAAAATATGTCCTCTTATTGGAAAGGCAGTCCGTACAGAATGCAATGTATCTTTAAAAATCTTCAAATAACTATAAAAATACAAGAACGGTGAAATCGAAGTCTCCAAAATGTGGCACATGAGGTTATCAACAGCTCTAGTTGTAATTAGAGTAATCGAATTGATTGAAAAACACTCCAAGAGACTCATTGAAGAGATTACTGGTAGTCCATGCCCTAAAAAAATATATTAAAAAATTGTATTCACAGGTACAGCCCACATTTTACGAAGGATTTTATCTATGTCAAATTATTTATTTTTATATTTTCTAAAAACATTCTCCTTGGAAAATGTCATGATGTCATTCATGACCATAGATCTTTGGTTGGAACCCCGAGTGAAATGAGTATACACTGGAAATAAAAGGAAAAGTAATAATAATAATAATAATAATAATAATAATCATAATAATCATAATCATAATATAGAATGAGGTAGTAAGAGAAAATAGAGAGAGACAGGGATAAACAAAAAATTGAGATTTGAACCTCAACTTCTCTAATGTATTATATTTATTCATGTGCATTGCAAACATTTCTATGAATGTTAATTACTATTCAACTGAATATGAGTTCACATCTGAAAATCAAACAGCACCATTATTGATCAATAATGAAAATTTAAATGCAAGTTTCGGCTGTTAGAAACAAAAAAAAACTTCATCCTCTTTTGTTCTGTTTATGAAACATTAGTTTTGTTGTTTGCTAAAATGCAGATAAAGAATAGCGCACGAAACAAGAGAAGAAAATATATAAAAGCTCTTCCGTTGTAGCGCATGACATGTTTGAATGGATCATTATCTTTCATCTCCTTCATATCGTTCCGCTATCTTCGGTTTTAGAATTAAAATAATTTCCCTGGCGAAAAAGACTGGGTTACAATTTTCACTGTTTCATATGCATAGTATCATTCTTCATAATGCTACATTAAAAGACAATAGACCTATATACACCTACACAGTATATTTCTTAAGAATCTTTAAGTAGTTTCTGATGATTCTTTTGTTCTTAGAATGATGTATGATATATGTTCATTTCAACTGTAAGATCAAGAGATTTGCCATAAGGACTAATTTATAGCGGTACGAAGCAAAATGAAACAAAAAAATTTTTCTTAAAGCTGATAACTTCATTCCATGGGCATAGAGAGTTTTTACTATTTCTTAACGCTTAACAAATATAATTCTGGCCACCGGCCGCTACCATTGGATTTTTGATCGTTCGATTTGCTATTTAAGCCATATCAACCATTTGCAGGTTATTTAAAGCCGGGAACTATTATACAATAATAATGTTTTGGACTTAATATTGATCTACTGATACATGTTCTACTAATTAACCCATCCCTATGGGAACAGATGGTGTATTCATATCTCCATAAGAGTATTTACGCGTAACTAGATATAACGAATCCGACTCGAATTGGTACTTGGCTCCCATATGTCGAATACTGAGCCGTTATCTATTAGACCAGCCGCACTTAGAAAGTTAAAGCCTCAGAATGAATGTATTTGGTCAATTTTATGCCTTTAACCAGATAAATATTTGTGATAAAAAAATGTGTTTTTGATAAAAAAAAAAAATTATGTTGTTAGGAAGATCTATTTTAGCCTGTTTCTATTTTCAATCCATACGGTGTACATGTAATGTAAAAGATTGCCATAACGAAGGCGGAATTAATGTACTTGTGATCGATGAAATAGTGCAGGGAGTGGACATATTTTTTTCAATTCTCCAAGAAATTCACCCTTCATATTATTTTAAAGAACCGTTATGATTATTTATTCATCTATTCAGTTTTTGTTATTACATCACTATAATATTCTTAAAATACATATTTTATTTATTTTCCAAGGCGAGAATCAATATATTGTACTAGTTACTATGCATTGCATAGCTTATAAAAACGTAAAATAATTTATTTCATTTAAAGAAGCATATTTACTAAATAATATAAATGAAATTATACAATTGGCAAGATTTTGTGTTTATTTATATTTGCTATAACAGTATTTTTATTTCTTTCTTTTGTTTTCATATATTGCTATTCGCATACAACCGCGACATTGATTCACTTTTAATAATCAATATAAATTATTTCGCAACTCTACCAGTATACGACTATCGAATATATTAAAATATGTTACGAACATTTTTTGACTGAAATGGATGAGAGGGCACTGAATAATAATTAAATTAAGTATTTATTAAATGAACTTAGGAAAATAATAATATATTTTTGGTTTACCTATATACTCGTGTGTGTATATATATATATATATATATATATATATATATATATATATATATATATATATATATAATTGAGTCTCTCGTTGTTTTCGACGTATGAGTGTCAACCTGACAGCCTGACACACCCACATACGTTTTTATTACAGTGGTGAAGGCTTGTTGCAGAACCAACCACACTTTTTGAATAGCCCAATAAATAGAACTGGTGCACCGTGTGCCGCAAGGTCTCAAAACGACCCTCCGCTGATTTTGAATTCAGATTTGTTCTTTTCCTAGACAAGTTGCCATCGAAGTTATAGAACTCAGTCTCTCCTGCTGTTTACTCATAGCTAGAGGGCGAAGATAACTTTCTCAAGATAAGTGGGTGTAATGAATTGGACTGGAAGTAGAACGCGTCTCTCAGATTCGTCAATCCGAAACGCTATCTCCATTACTCCACTGTATTTCCTATATATATATATATATATATATATATATATATATATATATATATATATATATGCGTGAAGTTCCCATAGTGATACATTGTATTTATCGGCTTATAAATTATAACCGATAAAGATAGACAAATAATAAACTGAGGCCTAGAGTATGATTTTAGGCACAAAATAACATTTTCTATTTTGTTTCCATATTTTCTATGCATTTTCTCTGCGATTAACAATAGCCTGCCTAGCAGTGATCAAGACGCTGCTGTCTCAAAAAGAATTCTCTTTGGTCTCCAGATTTCATCAGCCTGAAATGAATGTATCTGTGAAAATTATTTCATTTAAAGATGTTTGGCCAGCGCAAATTTTACCGAATCTATTTTTATATTCGCTGTTCATAAATTTGAACCGTCCCGTTATATTTTGTACATAAATACATCAATTCAATCACTTATTGATAACTGTTACTTATTCTAGTGCATATTCTCCTTCAATTTCATAAACTTTAACCTAATGTCTCTGCTGTAAATTCACAAATCCAATATTCCTCTATTTGTCTCCGGCTCCAGAATTATTGTCCTACCAAATTACAAAAGAAAAAATGCATTATCTCACAGAAATAGCATTTTCATTATAGCTTCCTTCTGAACTCACAAATAAGATTTATATGCCTTTCTTAATATTCGGTCCGCTTACACAAGGACTTAAAGGTATATTAGCGATAAGAAGATAGTTTCTTAGCGACATCTTTCCAGTGTTCACAGGAATCGTTATCAGATATTTCTTGTACATTCTGTTACTCTGCCCTTCCACGGAAATGCCCAAGTTGTTCACACATTAAAATCCAGTCTTATGAATCCTCCAATAGGTTTCCTATTATCAACTCCTACGCAACTATAAGGCACGGCTTTGTAAAGTTTCGTTGGAATGTCACTACAACCTGTACGATATTTGACAAATTTAAGCTACATCCCTGCATCAGTTTTACATGAAGCTCACCAAAAATGCGATCGCAGCAACAATGATGGCACCTCAAGAGTTTTAGTGCTTGTGGAGCCAATTTTTATTTCAAAGTTAAAAAACTTTCTGACCTCATCCGTGAGGAGAGTCACGGAATAATGTACATAATCATTATTTGGCTGAAAAGATTATGGCGCATCCGAATAAATTTCTAATAGCATCTTTTATTATGATTTAAATTCTGATCAAGTATATGTTTCAGGTGCCTGTGGAAATTACAATAGTAATTAGAAACGGGGAAACAAAATAAAATGCACTCCTCCATGTTTCTTACCAGATAGAAACAGTGGCTGTGTTAGCTTCCTTTTTATTGGAAGAGTGCACATTGCAGGCGAACCGGAAGTCATCTGAGATTGGCCAATAAACTCTCATATGGTGTCGCAGTGTATATTCAAGAAAATGAAAAAAATGTAGTTAACGGAAGTTTCATAGGTCGATACACGATCAGTATCGGCTAGGTCAACGTGCAGACGGTTATGATGTTGAAAGGCCTTAAACCCCTAATATACATCGGCTTGAAACATCACTGACGATGCATCCAATAGATGCATTTTATGAAATAACATAAAAAGGGCATAACAGAGTCGATTTATATTTACAGCTGACTCTAGTTTTTCCCACTGTTATCATTATAACAACGTTCGGTCATTGGACCCTTCGGAATTTAACGGGTGTTTGTCGAGTCGATTGGTCTTTGGAAACTTTTATTTATTCTACGCGGTTGATAGTTTTCCTTCCACTGATCATGTCTCAGAGTAAATCGTCGACTTCTTTGAGTACTTCTCACTTACTGTTCGCACGGTTCGTACTACTCTGCACGGAGATTGAACTCACAATTACTGTCTGACAGAATTCAGGGAAACAAATTGTAATTCAGTTGGCTAAATCAATTTCTCAAATGTCAAAGTTAACCGGATTATATTATATTGTAAAATCTTGATTATTTCTGTGAGAAATATATATATAGACCCATATAAACCTACCAAGTTTTCACCTACGCGGATCGTCAAGAAATACTGGCCAGTATTGCATGATGATACGCGTAGGTGAAACCTTAATAGATTTATCAGGCTCTTTAGTTTATCTGGGTCTTTAAGTTTAACTAGTTTTGCTCTACTTAGCGTACTGAGCACTTTACTTAGTTATTTTACTTACTCGTATCGGTTTTTTTTTTCTTTGGACACTGGGCTTGGATGCTAGACGATTGTCTTCGGCTGACGTACATGTTCTTTGTTCTTTCTTTTTTTTTCTATCTTATTTTTCCCTTGCATATTGATTTGTTCATTTACATATCAAAATACCCAACGTTTTCCGGACGAGTATAATTTCTTATATTAATAAGACTATTACTATATATATATATATATATATATATATATATATATATATATATATATATATATATGTATATATGTGTGTGTGTGTGTGTATATATATATATATATATATATATATATATTTATATAAATTGAAATATTAGAATTTACATCATTTTGTTCGTAAAATTTTACACAGGAAACATGTCCCACTCATGCAACACTGCAAACCTATTGTCTGCTCTGTGGATATTAATCCGAATACAACAATCGGAATCTTTCCAGATATCAGTCTTTATATATCCTTCTAATCCTCATAACATTACTTTCCTTACTCCCTTTATTTCCTCCATTTGCATTCATAAAGCAATCCCCATTAAGTATCCTTTACGTTAAGTCGTTCTTGAGCCAGGCATTCTGTGAACCATTAGCAAAATATGAATTTTATTAGCATAATTGTTTTCTTAATTATGGAATTTAAAATATGTGAATTACTTCAGAGCAGATCATATTTAGCGATAGAGAACTGAATAATAAAACTTACATTTAAATATGAAAAACTAGATGGATGCAAATAATGTATGTCCCTCTATTTTGGAAACTACAGATTAAATAAACAGTTTTTTTTATAAAAATATGAATTATACATTAAAAAAATCCTAACAAATTTTCCTATGATGGATATCCGAAAATAATGACGAATTGCATAGTACTTTGCATTTTATTATTTCCAGAAATATTTACATCTAAAAATATATATCGTTATACTTTAGGAGACAACCAATTTGATAGCGTTCTATTAATGGAAATAAATCTGCATAATTTTGTCCTAACATAAACAGGTAACCGACCAATGTCAGGATATTTGATATTAATAGAAAACTATAGATTTTTTTGCTCCGCTACCGATGGCTCCAGTTTCTCGAGTATAAAATTGGAGACTTACCAACTCGTCGGAATGAAAGGAAATGAACTCATGAGATTGTTTTGATGCGAGAAAAACTAAGTTTGTTTCGGCTCTTATCCAACTACATTGGCGGATAATATTTTCCCCGGATTGATCGTTAGATATGCCAATCACTAATCAAATCTGATGCTGCTAAACATTTCTTTACACTTGGGCAATTATTCATGATCGCACCGATGACTCTTTTAACTGAAACACTATCGTTATATCATGAGGCAGTTAAAAACATCTTAGCTATCAACAAGAATATTGTTTTATTAAAATACATAATACTTTGTTGAAAAGTGTTGAAATATAATGCGCGCTAATGAAATAGAAATTTAAAGGCTGTTCAAAACTTGCTAGGTATTTTAAGTCTCAGATAAGTTAATTTATTATAGGCAAAAATATCAGTACAATAAGTGAAACTTGCAATAGTTCCTGTAATTTTAATATAATTTTCTTGGTAATTTTTTAAGAAATTTATTAACTATATATATATATATATATATATATATATATATATATATATATATATATATATATAGTGCGTATTTGGGCAGAATTCACTAATTATAAATATTTCAATACAAACGAATGACAAGTTACTGCGGTTAATTTTTTTATTTAATATTACTTGTGTCCTTAAAATTTTCTTCTTTTCTCTATATAAATTATATAGACTTTGTCCGAATGGTCCTTATGTCTGGGCGCATTTGGAGATACTTTAACCATTATAAAGGATGGTATTGTTTTTACTTTTAACTGAATATAAGGATTCTTTTTTTGTATGCTTCTTGAGATATAGAAATGTTTCATTTTCCAAAATTTGTCGACACATTTTTGCTGTTCTCATTGCTGATGTTATATAAGTGTGGCTTTTTGTTTCTTTATAATAATAAGATGTCTCTTATTTATTATATTTCTATTGTCAAGGAGTAAGTTCCGGATGGAGTTTGGTAGGTTTTCATGTGTATTAAAATGAGATCAAATTCAGCTATCCACAGAGTGAGGTAACATGAGTTTTCTTGTTTGTGATATTGTAGTTTATGCAATATAATTATATATATATATGTATATATGTGTATATATATATATATATATATATATATATATATATATATATATATTCATATATATATATATTCATATATATATATATTCATATATATATATATATTCATATATATATATATTCATATATATATATATTCATATATATATATATATATTCATATATATATATATATTCATATATATATATATATTTATATATATATATATATTTATATATTTATATATATGTATATATATACATATATATATATATTTATATATTTATATATATATATATATATACATATACATATATATATATATATTTATATATTTATATATATATATACATATACATATATATATATATTTATATATTTATATATATATATACATATACATATATATATATATTTATATATATATATACATATACATATATATATATATATATTTATATATTTATATATATATATATACATATACATATATATATATATTTATATATTTATATATATATATATACATATATATATATATATATTTATATATTTATATATATATATATACATATACATATATATATATATTTATATATATATATATATACATATATATATATATATATTTATATATATATATATATATATATATATACATATATATATTATATATATATATATATATATATATATATATATATATATATATATATATATATATATATATATATATATATATATATATATATGTTCTCAACTGTGGAAATCATTTTACCGTTTCTTACTTTCATGTCAATCCTATTCATTCCCCTCAGACTATTTTGAATTCACGGATTTGCTTCGTGGCTTTATGCGTCCATCACCTCGTTGGAACAGATTTGAACTCTGTATATATATATATATATATATATATATATATATATATATATATATATATATATATATATGTGTGTGTGTGTGTGTGTGTGTGTGTGTAAGTTGACATTGGGGTCAACAGCAAGCTGCGACAGCCTCTTTCGTGCTTAAATGCAAACTTCGGCCAGAAGATTGCGTCTACGTATGAAAGAACATGTCGCCGCCTCGACTTTGCCCCAATATCAACTTTTTATTTTTACACGCATTGATATTGACCAGTTTATCACATAAATATATCATACTATATTGTATTTTTGTGTGTGTGTGTGAGGGAAGAGAGAGCGAGTGTGTGTGTGTGCGCGCGCGCGTGCGTATGTATGTCTGTGTGCGTGTGTGTGTGCGTGTGTGTATGCGCGCATGATTCATTAAAAAATGTGAGCAAAGGATGAAATATCTGAATCTTTTGAGATGTAAGAATTTCATTCCTTATTCTGTTCTTCACAAGTGTACGTGCACGTAAACAAACGTGTAGTCAATTATACATCCATGTATGTGTATATGTGCGTGTGTGTGTGTGTGTGTAGATTAAGACAGAGAGTAAGGGTGTGACGAAATGATACGACATGAATATAGACACGAAATATGTTATTGTTTTTATGACATATTCATCTTCATTAGCCACTGTCCGTCCTTTTTGGTTGACAGTTGTGAATCTAATCTGAATTGTCATACAACATGTCAGCCAGTTTCTATAAGTGACTGTTGTCATGTAATGACAAGTTAATATCCTTTCCTCGATTCCGACACTCGATAATTGACGTCTGACAGCTTGGATTGTTATTCATTGCGTCGAATAATGAAGGAAAACTTGCCGAGTAAAAGTGTAACTTGAAAATTTTTATACATTACGTTTCCCCACAGAACTAAATAGAAAGATTATCGTATTATTTTTTACATCAAAACTTCAGTTTGCATGCAACGTATTTTTCATAACTTAATGGAAGTTTTCGCTTTTGGTAAATTAATCTGTATATATATTTTTTCGTGCACTCGCGTTGAAGTACATATATTCTTATTAATACTCTTATATTATATTTTGTTTTATGTTGATTTCAAAATAAATTCCATATTAACCAACCGATGTTGATATTTTCTAAAATATACTTATATCTGTATGGTTGATATACCATGTTAATTTCAGGATATGTTTTCCATTGCATTAGAAATTTTGCAATGTACCATTTTATTTTGTGAAAAAATCAAGAGCAGTTCATCATTCTGTAATGAAACAAAGTGAGCTATTGAACGCTGAAAATATAACATGCTGACAAGAGACAAGTGATCAAAGTTTTGACAAAAACTGAAATTCAAACTGAAAGCATTGTTACCAAAAGTAGAAAAAAGCGGTAGTAAGAATCTCACAGAATTAGATTTGAAAAAAATTCTTTAATGGAATAAGAAAGGGAAGTGTATAATAGAGTCTCATAGTTTTCTTATTACCTTTACCATTTTCAAAGCATGGATACCAAAAATACACCCTACTTGTTTCCCTACAGTTACAGGCTAAATAATATGTTCGTATCTACTGAGATTTCATTTTCTGAATTCCATATTTACATCGTTTCATAGTTTCTATTTCTCAATCTCTGCTATTATCTGTCATCCATATTGATTTCTCTTATTCACGTCATATATATATATATATATATATATATATATATATATATATATATATATATATATATATATATATATATATATATATATATATCAAGTCAGATAATTAAGAATAGACCTAAATATTTTTATAAGTAATTAAAACAAAATCATGTCAAAAATTGCTACACAATTGCAATTATGGTTTGATACTACAAAGGAGTTTCCTCCGTCGATGCTCAACAGTATTATACCATCGCCTGATGAGACACATTTGCACTATCGAAATTGATTGCTATTGTGTAGCGATCTTTAACATAATTTTGTTTTAATCTCCTCTAATGAATAATATATATTCTCTCTCTCTCTCTCTCTCTCTCTCTCTATATATATATATATATATATATATATATATATATATATATATGTAGATATAGATAGATAGAGAGAGAGAGAATATTTATAAATATGTTTTAAAAAGAGATTGAGCAAACGTAAATGTGTGCGACAACCTTTATATACTGATTTGTAAATAAATATTTATTAACTTTTTCGTAGAATGGAGACAGTGATCAATTCAGCGTAACACACCTATAAAGCATTTATTCATAATTATACCTATCTACATGAGTTTTTACGAAACAGAGATTCATGTGTGTACAAATGTCAGCTACTAATATGGTTGTTTTAAAAATTTCTGGCTATCATGGGAGCAAAGCTATGTTGTATATTGAATCAGCATTCAAATTAATTATAATTATAATTTAATAATCGGGGTATAAATTCAAAAAGCAATGTGTGGGTAAGAAAATACCGTAAAATAAATTAAAATAGAATGAAAAAGGATAAAAATAAAAATTAAAAATCCGTTAAAATATACATAATCAAGTAGTCCATGGGAGGCAGCATATGAGAATCGGAAAGAAGAAGAAGAAGAAATAAGGAAAATGGAAGGAAACAAAAAGAACAAGAGAAAGAAAGGAAAAGAGGATGAAGAGGAAAGATAGAGAGAATTAAACGCAGAATAAGAATATGTATAAGTATAAATTTATTATTGAATTAACATGAAGTAAAAACATAAAAATTAGATGAGAAAAACTATAAAAATATGAATATAAAAAGGCGAGTTATGTTTTTAGTTAATCGATATCGTTGTTTACAAAAAACTATTGGTCTATTTGAAGCTGTGATATATTGTAAATTAAATCAAAGTATAATATTATTAAGCGTATAATCAAATATTGGGATAAATGCATAATGATAGAATGTGGTTGGACAATAAAGTGTATAAGAAAAAATGGGGAGGCTGAAGATGTTAAAAGAAAGAGGCGGTATATGAGCCGGGATGGAGACAGATCACTGGGTGTAATTCGAAGAATTGCTAGATTAATATGATAAACAGAATCAAAATATTTGTGAAGAAAAAAGAGGCATAGGTTTTATTCCCCCCACCCTTGTCACTAAAGCGGTGTAATCCTAATTTTTTAATGGTGTGCAGTTGTCCGTCTTAATTTCCCACGAAAAGAAAATATTATAGAGTGTTGTGTTATAGGAATATTGACTAGTGGTAATTTGTTTAGCTCGACACAGGAAAGCAGCTTTCCTTGCAGCTGACCTAGCAATGGATTCAAAATAATATTTCTAAGTCAAGTCATCGGAATACCTTAATCCAGCAAGACGTAATGACTCACTATCCTGGAGATAGTATCAGCCATGCGGATGGAAGGTAAAAATTGTTCTCTCTGGTGATTAAGTGATAACAGATTCATTTTGGAAGCATTAATATTATTAAGCCGTTCCTTGCCCCAGTTAGCAACAGGATGTGGGTCATCTTTTAGATCAGCTGCCAATTTAAACTTATCAAAACATCGAAACTTTCTACACTTTGTTATTAGGTTGGTGCAAAAATAATGACGGAATAATGTCGTTTTTTGACGTATTTTTAACGTCAAAAACGACATTATTACGTCAATATTTTTGCACCAACCTAATACTTTGTTCTCCTTCGAATAAATTGATGAAAGGTTAATTTACGTTCTTCCAATTGATCCGTAGCTGTCTTTATTCCAAATAAAATGGGTAAATATGTACATTGGTGGCAGATACTATAACAGCCGCGTACATATATTTGGTAACTTCAAGTGGTTCATCTGAAACTCTTCAAAGTCTATTGCATATCTATTGCTGATTAAAAAATGAAGTTTCGGCATTTTATAGGCTTGTATGAATGTATGGGAAATTCTTGAAAGTCACCATTGATATTTGATTAATATTTTTTTTTTATTTTGCATTAGCGACATACCATACGGGTTTGGTAATTATAGAAGGCTTATGCTACAGAATTGTCAACCGAAAAGAAGATGTGAACAACGTAAAAGACCGTTGTGAAAATTATACAATTGTGTCCACAAAAATACGAGATGTATTAGCAGACATGATCGGCTACGATGAAATTGTCTGAATGAAAAGATCTGTGAGTGCCTACCTTAACGGTTGTCACATTACCTAGAATTCTAGGAAGATCTAAAAAAATAACGGTATATCAGATAATTCTATAAATTGGAATTAGACTAAAAGGAGAATATCTAGTGTGCTATATCGAAGAGAAAAAAAAAACAGTTACTAAGTACAGCACAATGTCACAGTTGTAGGACTTTCAGTGTTTCTGGCTATTAAGACATGGATGTGTCATCAGCATAGATACTGAGTTGAGAAATGATTCCATACGTATGTTTGTTGATGAAAATGTGGAACAACGTTCGTCCAAGGATAGAGCTCAGAGGGAATGCTGCATTCATGCAAAATACATCTAGAAAAATGTCCGTCCAAGACAACTTTCTTTTCGAGATTCCATAAAAAAGAATGAATCAGTTAAAAAAAATTCTTTCAGAAATACGATAATATTTCAACCTGTAAAAAGGACCAATATTCTAAACCCTGGCAAATGTCTTCGAGTTATCCAAAGTAACCGTCCCAGCTTCACCATTCATATCTAAAGATTGATAGCAGTTGAGCTTGAGAAGCGAAATATGACACTTACAATGTGGGATGCTTAACCAATTCAGAGATGATAAAAATAAATAAAAAAACACTATAGTGTGCCAAAAGTCGGTAGAAAGTTAACAGTTTGATAGAGCAATTAGATGGTTAAGCTGGAATCTCAAAGACAGGGACATCAGAAGAGGACATCCAACAATCATGAAAGCAAGAAATTGCAAGGCACTTATTGTAAGGTACAAAAGAAACGGAACGATTTCAGGAGTACTTATTTATGTTTGCCATAAAGATGCTAACTACTAATTTTAGAGCCACTAAGTGGGGTTCACTGGGGTAGATCCTAATCTCTCACTCTCTTTGGAATGATTTATATAAAAAAATAAACAGTCTAGTCTAGAGCATAGTAAATCTACGTCTAATCCTGAAATGGATTCGTATTTCTAGAATTTACATGCAGTAAGTTTGTTGACATTTGGAGCCTAAGAGTAATCTACGAGTTTAAACATGAATACATAATGTCCCTATAGAAAGACATGGGGATTGTTCGGTCAATATCGCAATCCATGCCTCATTTCACGTTTACGGAAAATGGATTCATTTAACTAGAAATGACTTGTTGCGCGATTAGCTGATCCCTAGTGATCTCAGATGAGCTTCTCTGTCAATCTCAAATAGCCTTACAGAATTTTAGCTATTTCTTATATTTCTAAAGAAGATTATGTTGCTAGACCATTACACTTGGACGTGATATCCAAACTCTCTCTCTCTCTCTCTCTCTAGCAAAAACTTAATCACGCGTGTGTACACAAACATGCATGTACACATGCAAACATTGTAGTACAATATTATGTCTGCAGCCAGGAACAAATAAAGAAACATAATCCTTGTAGGTATAATAATGTTTTGAAAAGAGAAATATAACTTATAAAGGATAATTCAAGAAGTCTGTAGTAAGATAATTTTAATAAAAAAATGTTTGTCAAATTTATGTAGATTAAGAATGTAGCAATTCACTTGGGAATGAATGGATTTATCAGTCAAATCTTGTTTTTTTTCTTGTGCTTATCGTGTTAACTTCTACATTTAATTTAGTTTCTGATTGTTCTTTTCGCAATTATTTGATAAACATTTTCTCTTTTACCAAATGAATCTTTTGCAATCTTATCTTTCTAACAAACCATGACGATATCATATATGTAAAATAAGAAAAAAAAACATGACAATACATAGATTTATACATTTGTACAATAGAATTAAAAACTGTTCAATACTAATATCCTACACCATTAAACGTGCTACCTCTAACAAAATGACATTTCTGTTTATCTGTTTGTCCGTTATAGATTCAGAAAGACGTGGAGCCATTACCATCAACCCTGTCTTGCAGATAGTCTATGTATATCTGAGGTAGATTAAACGTGAAACTTATGTCAAATTTCTATATAGGATCAGAATTCTTATTTCTCAGGGAAGTTAAATGTTTATTCCCACATCAAGATAGAAGTAAATGAGATAAATAAAACGTTCGCAGCAAATGTATCTGTGTTTAATTCTATGAGTCATCTTAATAAAATATAGAAATAAAAGCATATGCATGGAACCTCGGTTAGTTTTAAATATTTCTCCTGAAAAAAGATACGTTTCATGTTAAATTTCTATGCTATACTTAAGATATTAATATTAAAAGTGCTCCACAAAAAGCAGGTAATTTTGGATTTACTGTATAAGGAAGCAAAATTAACTAACATGCAAATAATTAACCATATATTTTACTATAATAATGAACTAAAAAATAATTAATGTATCCATTTTTACTACTGTGTCTAGGATGCTGCAGATATCAAATGTCCAACACGACATAATTGTTCTCTTTTCGAAAGAATATCCAACATGGAGACTGCAAAAATGCCAATAAATTTTGCCAGAGTTATTTAGTTTGAAAACCATCCGATGTATAATAATATTTTTGTAAAAAAAAAACTACTTGCGTACTAAAACCTGATATAGTGTATCTCTCTATCTGGTTTGATGCGATAATATCGAACATAAAAATAGTTATTATGATTGAAGAAATTTTTTAAAAAATCGGATATTTCTTTGTCATGTCAATGTCATATATGTCAAAAGGAGAAGTTTATACTCATTCGACACTCACATTTCAATATTGTATATTTCCTATTATGTTTTGGAAGAAGAAAACGTCGACGAATCTTTCTATATTTGAGAAATATTTACATGTTAGCCCTGCATATATCTTGCATATATGGTCGTCACAGTTGACGTAACATTCTAAAATATTACTCCGACTCACCTTTGCAGTTCACAACCAAGAAGAAAAATCAATCATGTTATTTAGAGCCGCTAAATGCAGCTTTCAGTTACCGATATGGACCACCAAGGATTGGACGACTGTTGAACAATAGAAGAGAGCAAACATTGTCTATGAGCGCCATACGTCAAAGAACTGGATGAATTCTACTGACATCAAATCATCAACATATATATATATATATATATATACATATATATATATATATATATATATATATATATATATATATATATATATATATATATATATATATATATATATGTGTGTGTGTGTGTGTGTGTGTGTGACTGCCACAAATCAAGTGATCACGTTTCTTCCATTGCCCCCCGAATGATTAACTCATTTTTTTGGCTCAAACCGTCTCTGAGAATTTTTTCTTCAAGTACCCAGTATTAGCACTTAAAAGCAAGTAATAAGAACTTCGATTTTCCTTCGACGACAATACAGCATATATTTTTAGATATCGGGCTATTTCTTTTTTTAAATGGTTCGACAATCGCCTGCAGAGTACTAACATATAAATACACAGTTCGAAGAATAATACTAATAGCAGCAGCAGCAACAGCAAGAACATGAAGATCAATATTAATAATAATTATAATAATCATTATTATTGTTTGGGTAACTTCTTCCCTATGGTCCCTAGAATTTTTAAATTTATGCGCAGCATTAAACTGGGGTCGAGGAGAGATGTAATACATTTTTATTTGAGCTAGCTAGATGTAAAAGTAAATTCTATGCAAACAGTTTTTTTTTCTTGCACTTCTAGCTTGTGCGTCACCCTTCTGTTTCCATGCGTTCTAGCCAACGTTAAAGTTAAAAAATGTAAATGCAATCTCAGATTGCTATTTACACTCACCCTGGTTACTCTTTCATCTTCTTGCTCATTACTAAGATTTCTCTTCTTAATTCTTCCACAAAGTTTAGCCTCTTGTTTCTTAGTGGCTTTACTTCCTTTCATGGAGTGATACTGATTACAATAATAGATCATTTTGAGATATAGGCATCAATGATCGATATATATTGCTTTAGATATGATTGCAAATAGACTATATGCATGAAATTGGAAAAAATATTTAATATAAATCTCCATATGAAATATTCTCATAATTTTATACTTATTTTCAATTAATTTTCTCTGATCCTTAAATTCAATTAAAAATTGTTAAAGTTCCTTAGCAGTCTGATGTTCACTTTGTAAGAAAATTCACCGGAAAAAATCTCCCTTCAACTATGTGTTAAATAATAAATCAGACTGAAATAAACATAACATAACAACACTTCTGTTATTAGGAAGATCAGTATTTTCAGTACTACTATTATTACTATCATTTCTACTACTACTAATAATAATGACCGATCTAGGAGAATGACAATCTGAATTTCAAAACGTATTTCACCCCACCCAGACACATACTATGCAGTTGAGAAAAGTTAAGTTCAAAATATCTGTGATCAAGAATGCGATCGTTTAACCAATGAAAATTCAATACCTGATATAAATAAAACACATACAAATACACACACACACACACATATATATATATATATATATATATATATATATATATATATATATATATATATATATATATATATATATATATATATATAAAGACAGGACTTTTTTATATAATCAATACTGGATCTTTATTTTAAATTCATTGTGTATACCGAATTATAAAATGTGCCTTTGTGTGTTAGCAGATAAATATCTGAATGGTTAGATGCGTCGAAAAATTTGTTTTATTCTTGAAAACGAAGCAATTCAGAATGTAAACAATCAACATGAGAATTTTGACTTTATATATAAAGACTTCTCTTCAGATTTATGTGTTCAATGTTTCCATATATGAATTTCTGAAAGTATACAGAATTAAAAAACTATCCAATTTTCATGCATTTTACTCCGATATATATTTTGCTAACACGAGTTTCAGACCGATATATTTCACTACGTAAAATCCACTAAACTCTTTTAATGTTTTCCTATACGTAACGAAAAATATGTATCGTACGCCGACATCATAGAAAAAAGAGAAAAATAACAATAGTGCACGCTCAATTCAATATTTCTTACCTAATCCGCATAATCCTCATTAGTAAATGAATGGCGATAATCCATTAATGAAAATCGGATGTAAGCTATGGAAATCTGGATATATCTGTGAAGCTAAAGAAATGATTGCGATCTGTAACTGTCACTATCGTTTCCTAAACATTCGAGCGCTTGAAATGTTTCTGATGCGCCTGACAATATATTTAGAAAATTGGAAAAGCGAGGGTAAAGCCTTTTGTGAAAGAAGCAGAGAAATCCGGATGGCTGATAGAAGGTGTTCTGCTATTCTACACTAAATTATATTCGATATTGCATGTTTGAAAAACGTTGCGGTTAAGTGTGTGAATGTTAAAATGATTGAAAAAAATGATATATAGGAATAAATGTCAAGATATTGCTTGAGGAGTGCTGAAATCTATCATTCATACTTAATTTTCTTGACGAAAACAGTCTCAGATTTTATTTAGAAATAAGAAAATGTTATGGAAAAAACTATTTCTTTTGTAAATTAGCGAAATATGAAAGGTTTAAACCTGCAAAAAAAAAACGTGGGGTATTTCTTTTAGGCTTATCAACCTTGTGCAGTTTTGTTAATTCCAGAAAATATTTAGTGATTTGAATAATGTTTTGGAGGTAATAATGTTTTACTGATGAAACCTTACTATTTAACACATAGCTGGAGGGTGAAAAGTTGTTAGAGGAGTTAAGGAGTGGTAATATGATAAGAAATGCTCATATAAGATGAGAAGCTATTGCCAACAGCTCATAGATTAATGCAGTCCGGAGGCAGCGTCTAAAACATGAAATAAAATCCATGAATACTATGTGTTGGCGTATTGATTGCGATAATAATGGAATATGCAAATAGAATTTTGCTTTGCAAAGAAATGGGTATCGGGAAAACAAAATGAAGCAGGTGACAAAATTTTTAATTTTCTGGACATTTTGAACGTGGAAGGCAAACTCGAAAAAAATATTGCTGGTTTTAAATGAATCTTCAAGATAAATGTGTAAATATCTCTTCTTATAGGTATGTGCATCTATATAGGCTAGAAACCTAAAAAAAAAATGTACTTTTTAACGAAAATGCACCTGCCTCAGTGGAAATCATTAATTATATACAATGAATGATTTAATCGTTCGGAATTGAAGCTGCAATTTTACATGCCCGATTTATATGCATCAATTATATATATATATATATATATATATATATTAGGTTGGTGCAAAAATAATGTCGTTTTCTCACATAAAGTTTAATGTGAGAAAACGACATTATTTTTGCACCAACCTTATATATATATATATATATATATATATGTATATGTATGTATGTATGTATATATACATATATATATATATATATATAAAAATATATATGTGTGTGTGTGTGTGTGTGTGTGTGTGTGTAACAACATCGCTTTCACGAATCCTAAGTCTTCACCTGAGTAATACTTCCAATAATTCTAACCACTTACAACAAAATATTATTGCAAAATTATGTCGTTTTCTCACATATTAACATATATGAGAAAACGACATTACTTTTGCACCAACCTAATACCTGTCCACACTCGCAATTCAGAAAAATGCTTGTTAAAAATACTTCCTTACTTTTCCACGAAATGAATAAACACAAACTAAAAATTCTCGAAGTTATTTATATAAATATTTGAACGAAACCTCAATAAAATTAATTACGAATACTCCACAAACATTTTAATATATGTACAATAGATATTTTTTAAATACTAGCCCGTGTCATTAATAGTTTTTCCTTTATCTCGCAACTACTCAAGCCAGGAACTTTTCTACAGTATACCTAATTACTTCCCCATAAACGCTGTCTTTCAAACAGCGATGAAACAGCGTTCCTGAATCCACATAAAAAATGGTAATGTTCCGATGATCACAGCAATTTTTGTCCTTCACAGCAATGAACAATAAATACTTGCTCGATATTTAACAATAAACTGATGATGACATTATGTCGAAATTACTCGGAATAAATACAATATGAGCCAACACGGTGTCTTCCTCTCGTTTTTTAACAACCGCACAAAAAAGCTTATTCGTTTAAAGCATGTTACCGAAAATAAGTAGACAGAATGTCTTAAATTCGTAAACGAAAACTGTCTGAATGTCTGTACACACACACACACACACACACACATATATATATATATATATATATATATATGTATATATATATATTAACTATGAACGCGGCTACATTGTGCTGACCTTGCTTGGAAAATAAAACAATCCCATAAGACTAGATACATACATAAACAATCCATATGTTCACTTTAAATTAAAATAAAATTCATTTTGCATAATGACTAAAATTATAGCCGAAAGCGATTGGATATATAAAACATTTGGACATTTTTTATATAATATATTTTCTTGAAAGAAAGGAAGTTGCATAACACTTATATATCAATACTTAATCACACCATCTTATCAGTCGCCATTAACGAAACTTGCACAAGTCCGACAATTATTTAATAAATTTTCTGATTATACGTTATTTTTCATAGATACAATTTATTGAAGTAAATCTTCCGTTTTTTAAATAAAGAGTATTAATTATATTTACCGGCTTGAATGTTCGAGAAATTAAGAAAATGGACATGTATGGATATCTACATAACGCATTTTAGTAGTAAATTTCGGATTTTGAACAGAGCAATGTTCGGTTGGCAAGGTCGGATTTACTGCTTCGTTGGCGGAATCGGTAAAAAGACACGTCAGACTATATGACGGTTCCGTATAGGATACAGGTTCGAATCCTCTCGGAAGACGAATATTTTCTATGAAAATTTCTCGGACATTCAGGCCGGTAAATGTTGTTTAATACTGTTTGTTATAAACAGCATTTACTTAAGTATTTGTCTCTATGAAAAGAATGTTAAACTTTAAATAATTGTTGGACTTTATCAATTTCAATATATATATATATATAACGGACGGAGATATAAAAATAATCAAGCATTTAACGACGAAGTTTCCCCCACCACTTCCACAATAACACCAATACACGCAATCTACATGAACCCAAATTTTTAAAAAAATTAATCAGTTTGTCTGACGATCGCTAAACCGTGAAACCCAGGGTCACAAACTCACATCTATCCAACCAAATATGTTAGCTCTATCTCTGATATTGAGCGCTTTCTAATAAGTACCGCGCATAATATATAAATAATTATACATACATATATATATATATATATATATATATATATATATATATATATATATATATATATATATTTATATTTATTTATATTTATATACACACACTTTTCATATATATATATATATATATATATATATATATATATATATATATATATATATATATATATATATATATTCTCTTTATATTAAAAAAATACGTCTGATAATCACTACCATACACGCTGCGGAATATTATATGTATCTAGATTAATTCGCTTAAAAGCACGATTATACGATGAAAAACTCCCAAACTTAACAAACACCTAACGTTGTTGTTCATGTTATCATTAAGAGGAATGACTATATTATATTTTTTATTAGTTTTGACACCTTAGAGAACGTTCGAAATTCAGCTTAAAAATATTTTTTACCTCAGCGGCCGGACATATATTTACTATGTACGTTTTATCACCTTTCTTTCCGGTAAAAACCACATTCAATTAATTAGACATTCTACAAAAATCAAATAATTCTCGAATTATAATGAAACGTTCTGGGCTTACTCACATATGAATGATATTATTTTTGAAATCTCGTCAGAAACTATTAAACGTAAGTCCTACGTAGGTGAATCTTTTAAACACGTCATATCTAATGATGGTTCATTATAGAGGATGAAAGTTCGTATCCCTCCGGAGGTCACATAATTTTTGACAATTAGTCATTAGTATTAGGAGGTGCAACTGGTGATGTTTTGTTTATATTACTATATTTGCGCTATAATTCATTTATTTTAGGGGGAAGAATAAGATATACTTACACGCATGTAAGTTTAGATTAAAATATATGTGTTACTCATATGTATCCTCGCACACAAATATACAGAAAAAAACATATTCATAAGTAGACACACAAATATACATGTATATATCTATCTATCTATCTATATATATATATATATATATATATATATATATATATATATATATATATATATATATGTATATATATATATATATATGTGTGTGTGTGTGTGTGTGTTGGTGGGTGATTATATAAAGGGTGCGATGTACAAAATGTTGTCTAAATTACGCAAAAATGAATATAACACTGACGTTCATCTTAATAGATATATTTACAAACATTACACAAAAATATCTTGAAGTACTAAAGAGTAACATTATTCAATAAAATCGCCATTAGATTCAACCAGGGAGTCCAGACGACATCGAAAACTTCTGCATGTCTTCTGGAATATTTCCTTTTCTATATTAATAAATGCTTGCCTTCAGTTCATCTTTTGTGTTACAAAGAGTTTTTGTTCTCTGGCCAAACTGTGCCCCACATATAATAACAAATGGCGTTGCAGTCTGGAGAGTTAATGGCCAGGTGTAAAGTGTGATGTGGTCGCAGAAATAGTCTAACATGCATGTATGTGTTCTGATTTTCTTTTTGTTTTGGCGTGTTTCAGAATCCTGTTGTCAGACACTCTTCAATGAAGGCAGCACTACCCCCCCTCAGTGGACATGATTGATTTAGAGGAATCGTTTGTAATCATGGCGTGGGGCTCATCAACAAATTCAGGAATTCCTCTCATATGGGAATGTTCAGGTGTGAGTGTATACATATATATATATATATATATATATAGTGTTCAACCCTGAGACATGCACACACACATAAGGGGGGTTGATGTATATTTGATGATTGTATTTTCTCATGGTATATTTTCGAAGTCTGTTAATTATATATTACCCTTTCGTTAACATGGATACAAGTGTTGATTCTTAACAATTTTCAACTGTAGAATTCGGAATGGATATTAAAACATTTACACGAAATATTGTGATAGGTCAGTATGAAAGAGCAAAATAAATATGAAAATAAAATGAATCTCCTTCGTTAGACTGCAAAAGTTTCATAATCACTTAAAGACGGTGCTTTTGATAATTAAAATTCAATGGATTGTGGTCCTGCTGTTGGTCAATTAAGGTAGATATCCCATCATACAAATGCCATTAACATGCCTGTTAAGTAACATGGAATGCCAGCGGAAGCACGTTTTACCACGATACCTGTGGATGTGACATATTTGAAAAATAAATGTGCTTCGTCCTTTCCTATGCACATTATTGTGAAGTGTAGATAATTGAATTCTAAGAGAGGCATCATCGAAATCGAATTCAGATCACATATTAAATTTCGTTGTCGATATGTATCACTTCCGAAATCTATAACTACCGATAAAAGCAGGCAGAAGTGATATATTCACCAGCTCAACCTTGAAAATAATTGATACTTATATTTCCGAACGTAAATATATGCGCATTATTTTTAGAATATATTCATAAATAAAAACAAATTATTATATAGTTTTTTTGAATCACACACTATTGAGAAAAGGAAAATTTCAATAAACAATTTATTTTGTTTTAATATATAAAAATCTTGACGTACTGGACTTGTTTCTACTGCTTGTGTAGCATGTTGCAGAGCCATGTTGCCAGACATAGACTCTCCCAGCAGCCACTCTCTTGACCCATGGCAGCACTACCTCTTCAAGTCACTTGATGCAGGCGTCTGTGCTGTGTCGGAAGATAGATGGAGACATAACATCGCCATCATTAGTGATCACTCCAAACTCCTACATAATCACCATTAGACTCATCATACTCTTTCCTAATCCCCTGCACTCTCCTCAGATTGACACCCAAACACACAGAAATATTCGTATTGGAGCTTCTGGTGCGAATGACAAGCAGTAAAGAATGCAGTCTCCAAATTTCTGACAGAGTGAATTGCGTCATGTTACCCAACGAGTCCTACTAAACTGTAAAATTAAATATACATATATGGGTCTGGGGGGAGGTAAATATTGAAATAAAGCGAATTCTTGGACTATCGACAAGTGCACAAATCATTTTATATATTTTATCTTCGTATGCATAAGTATATCACTGGCAACTCACAACGATCATGTCAGATGCTCCAGCAACTATCAAAGTTAAATTTCAGTTGCATTGTTAGGTGTTAAGTTGAATTAGCTTACATAAACTAATGAAATCGAATGAATTATGTATGTATGTAGGTATGTATGTATAGCATTTAAGTTGAAAATACTAGTGCCATACTCGTGGTTATAAAAAAGACGATTGAGAATACCATAGACTGAACATGTAAGTAATCAAGAAGATTTAATCATGACGAAAAAAAAAATGCCCCGTACATTTAGAGTCATAAGTAGACAGTTGACATTTCTTTGGCAAATCACGAGGAGAGAGAAAGTGAACATTAACGGGATATAAAGAAGACTGTAGAGACAGAGGAATTCATGTTTATGCAAATGGATGAACGACCAGTTATTGAGAGGCATAATTTTAATGCAAAACTTCCTAACATTTACAAAATACATGTATATATCTTTGAAATATTATCGTCCACTTTCTAGATGGACACAACACATAGTATTTGAATTGCTGATGTTCCAAAATTATGCTACTGGAATCAGTTCCCATAAGATTTGCGAAGTGCAGACAGGTAGAAGCAATGTTTGAAATTAAAAGAACGAAACTTTTAAAGAATTGGATGTATTGTGTGACATTTATAAAAATATGTCTTTTCAGAAATATCCAACAAGTTTCTACGTCAAATCAGCAATGTCAGCTTACTTGACATAGATAAACATCTTTTTTCAAAGGGAAACTAGATCCATTTTATTCATAGTCCATTACTTGTTATTAAAGTAAATGATACTGTGATTTATGAAAAATACTAAACTGCAGAATAACGAGCTACACGAAATAAGGAAAGAAACTGACGCCAAAAGACAATAAAAATGGGTTCGAACTGGATATAACTATAAAAGAGCTCGGGTCACGGAAAGAAAAAAAAAGGAAAAAATGCCCTTAGATTATGGGGTATCTAATTCAAAATTCATACTAGGTTACATGTTATCCAGATCTTTAATAAGAAATATATTTGTCAGAGAGTACATGTATATATTCGAGCTGTTCAGAGAATAAATAATTGAAAAGCCTTAGGATGATACTTCAGTTTTGCGAAAAAATGAAGATTTTGGTAAATTAATTTAACATCTGCTGTTCCCATTATTTCCAATAGGACTCATATCAAAGAATCATTTAAAATCTTCCAAATATTATTAAGAATCTACATTCTCTACGCAATAGTTCTATTAAACGTAGCTAGGATATCGAAAAGAAGGCTAGACCATTGCTTAGACTTTCACGGATTTAATAATTAAAAAAAAATGTATATTTTTTTTTACTTGCTAGAGTTTATAAATATAAATCTGCTCGGGGTAGAGTAATAATAAACAATTCTAACAGACTTAGAAAACAATATCGATCAAACAATCAAGTTTAAAATATCAAATCGTATCATTTTAAATAGGAAGATATTCTGTCGGAGTGACATTCACTATTTCTGGTCCTGTGAAATAAGATTTCTTTAAATGTGTTCCGCGATTCTTACGATTTTAATTCGTAAGCCTAGAAAAAAATTAGCATTAAATAAGAAGTGAGATCCTTGATATAAAATTCACGTCTCGAAACAAGTGCGGAAATGAGAGAAATATCTTCGAAAATGCCACAGCAAATAATAAAAACTAACAGGAAAAAAATGCGTTTATGAAAGCTAGCTTCTAAAAAGGAAGACACTGAGTTCACACGAGTGTAAATAGAAAAACAAATGAAGTATATTTTACACAGCCATCTTTAAATAAACCAAGACTGAATCATGTAATAGAGAGTTCATGCATTAAAAACTGTTCTTTATTTTCGGTAAACGGGCAAAATATTTTATGACATATGGAACATTCTCACATTTTGAGAATTATATATTTTTAGTTAACTTATCTAATTTGAAATTTTATATTATGTTTTTTTAGGATTAGATACCCTGTTAGTGAAAATTAATTCACGTGTCGTCACTAGGCAGAATAGAGCGTACCCTGCAAAAAAGCGGGAATTTATTCTTCCAGAAAGTATATTAGCTCAAACTGGTCCATTTCAGAAGCCCTCTAAAAGCCCTGATTTGAATGTTATTGATTGATGTATATGCAGTATACTCTTAACTCACTTGCAAAATCGTCGCCGTTAACATCGTCACTATTGATTCATCGATGTGGAATTAATCTGAAGCTTAGAATAAAATTCCTCTTGAGGCTACTGCCACTTACATGCTTGCAACTTTTATTGAACATTCAGAAAAAAAAAACATTTCGGACATCTACGATGATTCTTCAGTTTGTGCATGTGTCGTAATAGATATAGAAATTTCTTTCCGAATTTACAGCCTTTTTACTGAACTAGAACGTATGATCGAATATATGTAAATTGCACTTTAAATATTTATTCGTAATGCGATGAAGATTCAATTACACTATAGTTAATCATTTGTAAAAGAGTACAGTGGTTAACATGATTTAAACGCTTTTGTAAGCAATTAATTACCTATGGAATCTCAGATGCCTGTCTTCGCTATTTATTACTGAAATCTTATTTTTCTTTAGAAATACGTTAATTTCGGTCTTGTACGGCATTGATACACCTACTTGCTTAAATCTAAAATAGCGGACAATATTAGATGATGGAGTTAGGTTCATTATTGTTGCGGATTACAGGATGAAAATCCGGTACCAAAAAATAACGCCAAGAATGAATATAGGAAAATAATGTATCAACGTAATAATACAAACAGGTAATGCAGGTTAGTAGTTCCAGGAATACGGGTTAGTAGCAAAATATCTATACAGTCTTTGGTATTGAAGTATCGCTGTATGACTTCTTACTGAGTCTATGTGCTCGCTCACCGTGACTCTTGCTCGCTACGTCCGTTCTGTCTGTCTGTCTGTCTGTCTGTTAACTTCACCCTCTGTTGCTCTCGTCGGAATTTATCAATCCACCCACGAGCATCGAATGTGGCACAAGGCCGTTTTAATGTGGGTATCCCTGACCCCTTAGGCTCTGCCAAATATATGGCCTTTCTGAACCGGTCTAGACGGGTTCAGGCCCTGTCAATCTCCCCGGACTAAACCTTGCCCTTCGGCAAAGCCTCGTCCGGGTTCCCCTCTGCTTATGCAGAGAGTTCGACAGTCGCCGAGAGTCTGTTGCTCTCGTCGGTATTTATCCATCTACCCACGAGGATCGAATGTGGCACAAGGCCGGATTAAAGTGGTTATCTCCGAGCCCGTAGGCTCGGCCAAAAATATGGCCTTTCTGAACCCGCCTAGACGGGTTCAGGCTCTGTCAACCTCCCCGGACGAAACCTTGCCCTTCGGCAAAGCCTCGGCAGGATTCCTCTCTGCTTATGCAGAAAGTTCGACAGTTGCAGAGAGTCTGTTGCTCTCGTCAATATTTATTGTACTAAATGTACAAATGTGGCACAAGGCCAAAAAATGGGGAAAGGGGGTAAGGATGCTCATCTTCTGTCTTAACTTTAAACTTAGCTAGCCGCAATCACTGACCCAAACATACAAACAATGTTCCTTTCACCAAAACAACGCATCCATTACATACCATTCTTACTACATCCACCAAAATTCCTCAGCGACTCTATGAAGTTCTAACTAGTCCCCATATATACAAATCATTGTCTGTGGGGGGAGGGGAATAAAATAACAACTAAAAAAACCACAATGAATATTTACAATGTATACAAAACTATATACAAGAAACTAAACAAAACATTTTTGTTAGTAGTAAAACACCCCACAGCCCTAACTGTGGTAGAAACATCAGTTAACTGGACGAAATCGATGCGAAACTTGAAAAAAAAATATAAAAACATTCGTACAATCCATGCACTCGCTACAAACACACACTCAATCAGACACAACGAAAGACACACTCGAAACGAAAGGCGCCCCGCACCCACCAGAGAACTGATATCACTAACCACCTAACGATGGGAGGGATGGGCAATTAAACAAAAGAAAAAAATAGGGTCAGAAATAAAAGTGGGGGCAATGAGCATACACACCCTAGCTAAGTTAACATGAAAAAAAGAAAAAGAACTAAAGCAAAACCGACCTAAACTAACCTATACATGGGAGGGGTTACCAAAGTTTACCCCAGCAATCCCAAAATCCTTAATGCCTAACCGGCATCAAACAGCCACTCCAAGTCAGCAACTTTCACTCTGCAAAGACGCGCAAGACTCACCCACCTTTCGCTAAATTCCAATGGATGGAGTCGCTTCCTTTCCGTCCTGATCTTGACTTTAAGCTGATGCTTAAAGAACAAGATCAGTTGGGAAGAGGTAAACTTCTCGTCCCCATGAAATTCCTTCTGTCGCGTCGTCCATATCACGACTCGCATAACACCCAGTAAGCAAAGGAACACATAGTGCTCAGCCTTAGTCAACGGCGGTACTATATTGCTACAGACGGAACTGGCCTCGAGGACAAAGAACTTTCCGCGCAGCATGCGAACCATGAGATCTTCAACGAACTTGCACAACGGAACTACGACACTACAATGAAAGAAGTCTCGACCTCCCCACTGCAGCGAACGCAGTTTGGCGACTTTACCAAACGCGCTGCGCGAAGTCTTTTGGCGACCCAGAGGGACCCTCGAATCACCAGCCAGGTGAGTGATGCCTCAGGGTTAGTCAGAACAGGAGCTTTACTAACGCCAATAAAGTGTTAGACGGGAGTGGAAGTTCAGAGAGTCGGTAAAGGATAATCGGGTAGATGTGCGAGCCACATACTTCCGCCCTCCCCTTCAAGGAAAGATTCCTCCGAGTCCACAGACGAACTGCGAGCCCGGCCTTCTCTTGCACCTCCGACCAATTCATTTCCAACAAGAGGTCGGGACCGAACCAGACGCCGAGTATCTTGACCGGCACGTCCGTACAGAGGAAAGGTCCGGGAAGAGAAACTCCCCTCCACGAATCCAACCGCAAGCCAACAGACTTATCGCGGTTGATCCTGGCCCCCGTCACCATCTCATAACCCTTGATTTCTTTGCCGACTTCGTTAATTTCGGCCCTACTCGACACCAGAACCGAAACGTCATCAGCATAGGCGGAGTACCTAGCTGAGGTGGTAACACCAGGTAAGGAAATTCCGCGAAGGACCGGATTCGTCTTCAACTTACGCAGGAAAGGTTCCAACGCAAGAACGTAAAGCAATGGAGACAGCGGACAACCTTGACGAATGGAGCGAGACAAAATGAAAGGCTTCGATCTTACCCCATTCACTTCTACCAGCGCACCGGGGGAAGCATACAGCAGTCGGATCCAAGTGCGAAAGTGCGGCCCGAAACCGGCGGCCGAAAGGACAGCCTCCAGAAATCGATGGTCAACCCTATCGAAAGCCTTGGACTGATCTAAATTGATCAGCGCGGCATCACTGTCGACTTTCTCGATGATCAAGCGTACCAAATGAAGGTTGTCCTGAATAGTCCTGCCCATTCACAGCACAAGTCTGCTCGGGGCCAATCAGACTAGAGAGGACAACCTGCAAACGGTCAGCTAAGACCTTGGCTAAAATCTTCAACTCTGTATTTAACATCGTCAAAGGCCGATAATTATCTACCCCATCCCCACCGTCTTTCTTCTTGTGAAGCAACTTGATCACACCCCTGGTGAAGCGTTGAGGAATAGACCCCTGCCTCATCCAGTTGTTGAAAATCAGTGCCAGCAAGGGAACAAAGACGGCCGACTGCCTCAAGTACATTTCGTAGGGAAGACCATCTAATCCCGGAGTCTTGTCCAGGCCAACCTGCTTCAGCACATCCCAGATCTTAGACTCTGTTATGGGACCCTCGCACCTAGCCGCTTCAGCCGCCTTAAGGCGGGCAAAGTCGGCTAAATAGGCGTCGAACTGAGCAGGGCTCAGACCGGGCTCCCTGGTAAAAAGTTCCTGAAAGTAATCACGAAAAGCCTCGCAAATGCCCGCGTCTGTAGTCACAGTCCGTTTGTCCGGCAATGTGATGCTAGCGATATGCCGACTAGATGCCCTACAAGCTTCCTCAGAACGCAATGAAGCGGCCATATTCGTCGCCTCGCAAGACATTCTTTTTATCCTAGCCCTAACTACTAGAGCTTGATCCTTCTTGATAAGCAAGGAGGCCAGCTCCGCCTTAGCTAAGGCTACGTCCCCACTATCACGGGATCTACCTTGGCTTCTAGGGACTTTTGCGCTGCTAGCCTAGCTAGGTTGAGTCGTCGACTATAATCAGCAGCAAAAGACCAAAGTTTGGATTTCAAAGCACCCCACCACTTATTCCCAACCACAGCCCCCGATAATTCCCGCTGTAACATTAGTAAAAGCTGGTCCCGGAAATCTTGCTCACCAAATAATGATGAGTTTAATTTCCAGTACTCAGACATCTTAACCCTAGGCTTAGCTAAGTTTACCCGAACCCGGACAAGCCTATGATCCGAGTAAACTATATAATGGAAACTTGGACATTCTAAGAGCCCTACTTCGACTCTCTTAACTAGAAGTCGGTCGATGTAGCTTGCGCTGACCACCGTGTCCGAGCTGCCGCCCCTAGTCCAAGTCCATGCTACCTCCCGGTGGTGATCATTTCGATACTTATCGACGAGATCAAACCCGTCGATAAAGGCCCGAAACGATTTCACTTCCGGATTGTTAGTACCCGGTTTTTGCCCTATGCGATCTACATCGGGATCAAGGACGGCATTCCAATCACCCGCTAAAACTACCGAACGAGAAGTCCTCAAAAACGGCTCGATCTGCCGAAAACAACCAGGCTGCTGACTGTGGTCATTGGGCGCATAAACCCCAATGAGACGAAGAGCTTTCTCCTTTATGGTAATATCCAGCACGCAAAGCCTGCCCGCCGGATCCGCGAAGACAAGAGCACACACCGCATCCAGAGACTTGCTCACCAGCCAGGAAACACCCCTCGAGCGTCCATCAAAACATGCTGAATAGAGGACGAACCTCTTAGACAGAATGTCTTCATAATCGCGAGATAAAAACCGGGTCTCCTGCACGCAACATACATCCACCACGAGGCGCTGAAGATCGCGATCGAGCCTCGCCCTTCGAGACTCCGACCTCACGCCGCGGACATTTAGACTTGCTAACCAGAGAGCCATTGAAATACCTAATTAGGGTTGAGACGCTGATCTGAACATTGTCGGGGTGAGGATACCGACAGCCTCTCCCATCGACCCGTGGCACATCTCACTGTTGACGGAGCCGTCTTGCGAGAGACCGCCTATATCCCAAGGGAAGGTCAACTTTAGTGCTCTATATAGGGAGGGGTGAACAAAAACAGGGACCCTCCCGTTACAAAATTGCTTCAATTTCTTCAGCTTGTCATTTTCGACGATAGCAATAGGCGGGGACATTTTGAAGGATGCAATTGCCTCGTCCAACATAGCCCAAATGAGTCTAGCCCCCGTCCCAATTCTTATTACAGTTAAGACTCTTTGGGCATCTGGGAAGTTTTTTGGGTCCTCAATGTCTTTGTCCGCAAATTGTTTTATAGAGAGGAGGTATTTTAAATTGGTGATGCGGTTCCCATAGTCTCTCGCTTTTTCCGCTTGGGCTGGAGAAATGTAACACACCTCCTCTCCTGTGTTGAAAATATTTTTATGTTTCTTTTTTTTCTCCTTTGCATCTTGAGTGGGACTCCTTTGCCTTTTGTTGGTGGGTGGGGGAACGTCAGTAGTTTTAGAAGGGGAAGTTTGCTGTGAAATTTGCCTTAAATGGCTAGGATCCCTACTAAGAGGGGATGAGGGCTGAGAATTTAGGGCGGAAGTTGTGGAGGGAATGTCCTTTTTCGCTGGGGAGGTCTTTTTAGGACTTGATTTCTTACTGGGAGTATTTGAAGGGCGTGGGGATTGATGGGCAGAAGATGTAGAGGGAGTTGCCTTTTTCGAAGGGGAGGATTTTTTGGGGCTGGGTTCTCTACTGAGAGGGGTTGAAGGGTGTGGGGATTCACTGGTAGAAGATGACGCTTTTTTCAAGGGCGAGGTCTTTTTAGGGCTGGGATCTCTATTGTGAGGGGTTGACGGATGTAGCGTAGATTTTTGTTTTTCCAGCTTCTCTTTTAGTAATTTTATCTTCTCCGTTTTCTCAAACCCCGGATCGTACTTTCTCTGTTGATCTCTTAGGGATGGTCCAGAGACCGGGGCGTCGCCCTTACTGTTGACAGAGGGAGTGGGACTGTTAGTGCCATTCGTCCCGTGGGCTTCAGGAGACTGAGGACCCGCTGTCTGGCGCTTCCCTCTAACCCTGCCAGCAACCTGCCATTCCCCTTCTTCCCTCTCCACAACTGCACTATCAGCAGCAGGAAAAAGCTCTTTGGAGAATGGGGGCTTTGAAGTAGACCCAACTGGAGGTTTAACCCCATCGGTCCTGGAAGCTGGCATGCCCATTACTGGCGTGGCGGAATCTAAAGACGCGGTCAGAGGGGTATTTTGGTCAACCGGAGCCTGACTCCCAGAGGCCTTCTTCTCTGGGCAGAAAGAGGAGAGATGACCAGTCTCTCCGCACTTCCAACATACTGGCTTGCGACCGGTCACAATGACCGGCAGCTTCAGGCGTCCAACATCCAGACAGTTGGGGATGGAGCGGAAGGCCTTTTCATTCAACATAATCTCGAAGCTCCATCCCCCGGTCAAGCTATCGCAAGTGGCACCCAGTATGTCGCCATACTGCGACAAGAATGCCGCCAGGTGTTCCCCGATAACCTGAGGAGGGACCTCGTATATCGCCTACCTGGTCCTTCTCTTGCCTTCGTATTCAGTTCTCAAGATGAGGTCCTTCGTTATAAGGTCTCTTGTTGTGGCCCTTACACAATCTTCCGCGGTGGGCAGCAATACATCCCACATGAAGAATTTAGCTCCCTTTACGATTCTTAGAGGGCTAAACCCCAGGGACTGCAGGGATTTCACCACTGTGTCTTTAGTCGAGCGACAAATTTTGCGCGTACGCTTGTCGACGACAAAGACCGGCACTATTCTTTTGTCAATCTTCTTCAGTTCAGTGGGGTCCTCCAAGAGTCCACCTTCTACGACAAGGTGAGCGTAACTCCTGGATCGCTCCATGAACTCCGCTATATTGATCACAACTTTCGGGGGGGGGACTTCCAACAAGAGGGCGATTCCCCGGCCTCTGCATCTTCACTTGTGCTGTTTCCAGCTTCTTCACTGTGGCTCTTTTCGGCCACCGAAGAAGAATTAGAAGCTTTTTTTAATGCCTCTATCATTTCTTCGTTTGTTGGAATTTTCGATAACTCTGGGTATTCTTCCATGCTATCTTTATCAGGTGGGTCCTTTTTCATTAAGAAAACATGTTTTCTGACCGATTTTTCAAAATTGGCCATTACCGCTTTCTTCTTTTTCATTACGAAAGACGGAATTCTTTTTTTTCCTTTTTTATCCATTTTTACAAGTAGGGTGAGGGGTAATAAATGTGGCCCATAGGCAAAAAGGGAAGGTTAAAGTTCACGGGGGAGGGAGAGAGAGAGAAAAAAAAAAGGGGGGAGGGTAAAAAGTAAATAAAGTTTCGTTTATCAGCAAAACAACAACTTAAATAGACAAAGAAAAAAAAGGGGATAAAAGGACGTATAATAAATTAAAAAAGACGAAAAGAAATTTCGCCTAACAAATTTAAACAATTAAACAAAAACGCAAAACAAATAGACGTAAGACAGACGAGAAAATGTGAACAAAGTTCACAAAAAACGAAGAAAGAACAAAAAATTAAAAGTACTACAGACAAGAAAGCGACAAATTACACAATAAAAAGAAAAATTATAAAAGGAAAATTAAGAGAAAACGCTATACAAATAAAATACGAACCTAAAAACGTGACAATTTACAATATGGCTGCCGATAAAAAACGGTCAACCCAAAAACAAAAACGTTAAATAAGTAAATAAAAAACACAGAAATTTACAAATTAAACACAAAATTTACAAACAAATATTATACACACGTATTTAAACGATAAAACTATAACGGATATTTAAAAGAAAAACACAGAAATAATTAACACGTAATAAATAAACAAAGGAAAAAAAAAAGGTCGAACGAGAAACGTAAAGATAAAAAATAAACAGATAAACTCCGGGGTGTAGGCACGGAAAGAAAATAGATTTAAAAAATAAAAAAACGTACAAAAAAATGAAAACGTTAAATAAAAAAAGGGGAATAAATAAAAGCAAAAAATGCAGTAACGGTAAATAAAAGAGGGTATGGCATAAAAACGGAAAAAATCAAAAATTTAAACAAATTTCAAGAACGCTAGAAAACTGAAAAATTTAACAAAAAGTCAAAAAATAACGTTAAAAAAAACGGTAAAATAAATCAAAAACTTAACTAAATTTAAGCAGTCAAAAAGTACAAGGTAAATAATCCAGTGACAGACAGAAATATGTCTAACACGGTCGGACAAGAAAAAAGAAGAAAAAACTTCTGTTGCTCTCGTCAATATTTATTGCACTAAATGTACAAATGTGGCACAAGGCCAAAAATGGGGTAAGGGGGAAAGAGATGGTCATCGTCTGTCTTAACTTTAAACTTAGCTAGCCGCAATCACTGACCCAAACATACAAACAGTGTTCCTTTCACCAAAACAACGCATCCATTACATACCATTCTTACTACATCCACCAAAATACCTCAGCGACTCTATGAAGTTCTAACTAGTCCCCATATATACAAATCATTGTCTGTGGGGGGAGGGGAAAAACTAAAAAAAAAAAAAAAAAAAAAAAAAACAATGAATATTTACAATGTATACAAAACTATATACAAGAAACTAAACAAAACTTTTTTTTTTGGTTAGTAGTAAACCCCCCACAGCCCTAACTGTGGTAGAAACATCAGTTAACTGGACGAAATCGATGCGAGACTTGAAAAAAAATATAAAACATTCGTACAATCCATGCACTCACTACAAACACACACTCAATCAGACACAACAATAAATACGAAAGACACACTCGAAATGAAAGGCGCCCCGCACCCACCAGAGAACTGATATCACTAACCACCTAACGATGGGAGGGATGGGGAATTAAACAAAAGATAAAAAAAATGGGTCAGAAATAAAAGGGGGGCAATGCGCATACACACCCTAGCTAAGTTAACATGAAAAAAAAAAAGAACTAAAGCAAAACCGACCTAAACTAACCTATACATGGGAGGGGGTTACCAAAGTTCACCCCAGCAATCCCAAAATCCTTAATGCCTAACCGGTATCAAACGGCCACTCCAAGTCAGCACCTTTCACTCTGCAGAGGCGCGCAAGACTCACCCACCTTTCGCTAAATTCCAATGGATGGAGTCGCTTCCTTTCCGTCCTGATCTTGACTTTAAGCTGATGCTTAAAGAACAAGATCAGTTGGGAAGAGGTAAACTTCTCGTCCCCATGAAATTCCTTCTGTCGCGTCGTCCATATCACGACTCGCATAACACCCAGTAAGCAAAGGAACACATAGTGCTCAGCCTTAGTCAACGGCGGTACTATATTGCTACAGACGGAACTGGCCTCGAGGACAAAGAACTTTCCGCGCAGCATGCGAACCATGAGATCTTCAACGAACTTGCACAACGGAACTACGACACTACAATGAAAGAAGGCGTGACCTATGGTCTCGACCTCCCCACTGCAGCGAACGCAGTTTGGCGACTTTACCAAACGCGCTGCGCGAAGTCTTTTGGCGACCCAGAGGGCCCCTCGAATCACCAGCCAGGTGAGTGATGCCTCAGGGTTAGTGAGACATTTCAACCCGGGCGCCCAAGGCCATATGCAGCGAGCCTCCCGCTTCGTCAGCCCGAGTCGCTTGAGGGCCAACCGACATTCGTGATAGAAAGAGCCCTCGCCTCGAGGATTACGGCCGGCCTCCTCCTCACACGAGCGCACATTTCTCAAGGATGGAAAATGTTTATGGGCGTCTTCCTTCCAGAATTCGCCGTTCTCATCCAGTTGCATACACATCCGGTCTAGATAAGTAATGCGAAGCGTATGTCGACGAGTCTCAACGCAAGGCACCCCTAGACCGCCATCAGAGGGATGGAGGTAACAGATCTCGCGACTAACCATGGCGGCCCTGCCTCCCCACAAGAAGGAGAACAGGAGCCTTACTAACGCCAATAAAGTGTTAGACGGGAGTGGAAGCACAGAGAGTCGGTAAAGGAGAATCGGGTAGATGTGCGAGCCACATACTTCCGCCCTCCCCTTCAAGGAAAGATTCCTCCGAGTCCACAGACGAACTGCGAGCCCGGCCTTCTCTTGCACCTCCGACCAATTCATTTCCAACAAGAGGTCGGGACCGAACCAGACGCCGAGTATCTTGACCGGCCCGTCCGTCCAGAGGAAAGGTCCGGGAAGAGAAACTCCCCTCCACGAACCCAACCGCAAGCCAACAGACTTATCGCGGTTGATCCTGGCCCCCGTCACCATCTCATAACCTTTGATTTCTTTGCCGAATTCGTTAATTTCGGCCCTACTCGACACCAGAACCGAAACGTCATCAGCATAGGCGGAGTACCTGGCCGAGGTGGTAGCACCAGGTAAGGAAATTCCGCGAAGGACCGGATTCGTCTTCAACTTACGCAGGAAAGGTTCCAACGCAAGAACGTAAAGCAATGGAGACAGCGGACAACCTTGACGAATGGAGCGAGACAAAATGAAAGGCTTCGATCTTACCCCATTCACTTCTACCAGCGCACCGGGGGACGCATACAGCAGTCGGATCCAAGTGCGAAAGTGCGGCCCGAAACCGGCGGCCGAAAGGACAGCCTCCAGAAATCGATGGTCAACCCTATCGAAAGCCTTGGACTGATCTAAATTGATCAGCGCGGCATCACTGTCGACTTTCCAGATGATCAAGCGTACCAAATGAAGGTTGTCCTGAATAGTCCTGCCCTTCACAGCACAAGTCTGCTCGGGGCCAATCAGACTAGAGAGGACAACCTGCAAACGGTCAGCTAAGACCTTGGCTAAAATCTTCAACTCTGTATTTAACATCGTCAAAGGCCGATAATTATCTACCCCATCCCCACCGTCTTTCTTCTTGCGAAGCAACTTGATCACACCCCTGGTGAAGCGTTGAGGAATAGACCCCTGCCTCATCCAGTTGTTGAAAATCAGTGCCAGCAAGGGAACAAAGACGGGCGACTGCCTCAAGTACATTTCGTAGGGAAGACCATCTAATCCCGGAGTCTTGTCCAGGCCAACCTGCTTCAGCACATCCCAGATCTTAGACTCTGTTATGGGACCCTCGCACCTAGCCGCTTCAGCCGCCTTAAGGCGGGCAAAGTCGGCTAAATAGGCGTCGAACTGAGCAGGGCTCAGACCGGGCTCCCTGGTAAAAAGTTCCTGAAAGTAATCACGAAAAGCCTCGCAAATGCCCGCGTCTGTAGTCACAGTCCGCTTGTCCGGCAATGTGATGCTAGCGATATGCCGACTAGATGCCCTACAAGCTTCCTCTGAACGCAATGAAGCGGCCATATTCGTCGCCTCGCAAGACATTCTTTTTATCCTAGCCCTAACTACTAGAGCTTGATCCTTCTTGATAAGCAAGGAGGCCAGCTCCGCCTTAGCTAAGGCTACGTCCCCACTATCACGGGATTTGATCGCCCGATCTACCTTGGCTTCTAGGGACTTTTGCGCTGCTAGCCTAGCTAGGTTGAGTGGTCGACTATAATCAGCAGCAAAAGACCTAAGTTTGGATTTCAAAACACCCCACCACTTATTCCCAACCACAGCCCCCGACAATTCCCGCTGTAACATTAGTAAAAGCTGGTCCCGGAAATCTTGCTCACCAAATAATGATGAGTTTAATTTCCAATACCCAGCCATCCTAACCCTAGGCTTAGCTAAGTTTACCCGAACCCGGACAAGCCTATGATCCGAGTAAACTATATAATGGAAACTTGGACATTCTAAGAGCCCTACTTCGACTCTCTTAACTAGAACTCGGTCGATGTAGCTTGCGCTGACCACCGTGTCCGAGCTGCCGCCCCTAGTCCAAGTCCATGCTACCTCCCGGGGGTGCTCATTTCGATACTTATCGACGAGATCAAACCCGTCGATAAAGGCCCGAAACGATTTCACTTCCGGATTGTTAGTACCCGGTTTTTGCCCTATGCGATCTATATCGGGATCAAGGACGGCATTCCAATCACCCGCTAAAACTACCGAACGAGAAGTCCTCAAAAACGGCTCGATCTGCCGAAACAAACCAGGCTGCTGACTGTGGTCATTGGGCGCATAAACCCCAATGAGACGAAGAGCTTTCTCCTTTATGGTAATATCCAGCACGCAAAGCCTGCCCGCCGGATCCGCGAAGACAAGAGCACACACCGCATCCAGAGACTTGCTCACCAGCCAGGAAACACCCCTCGAGCGTCCATCAAAACATGCTGAATAGAGGACGAACCTCTTAGACAGAATGTCTTCATAATCGCGAGATAAGAAACGGGTCTCCTGCACGCAACATACATCCACCCCGAGGCGCTGAAGATCGCGATCGAGCCTCGCCCTTCGAGACTCCGACCTCAGGCCCCGGACATTTAGACTTGCTAACCAGAGCGCCATTGAAATGCCTAATTAGGGTTGAGACGCTGATTTGAACATTGTCGGGGTGAGGATACCGACAGCCTCTCCCATCGACCCGTGGCCCATCTCATTGTTGACGGAGCCGTCTTGCGAAAGACCGCCTATATCCCATGGGAAGGTCAACTTTAGTGCTCTATATAGGGAGGGGTGAACAAAAACAGGGACCCTCCCGGCACAAAATTTTTTCAATTTCTTCAGCTTGTCATTTTCGACGATAGCAATAGGCGGGGACATTTTGAAGGATGCAATTGCCTCGTCCAACATAGTCCAAATGAGTCTAGCCCCCGTCCCAGTTCTTATTACTCTTAAGACTCTTTGGGCATCTGGGAAGTTTTTTGGGTCCTCAATGTCTTTGTCCGCAAATTGTTTTATAGAGAGGAGGTATTTTAAATTTGTGATGCGGTTCCCATAGTCTCTCGCTTTTTCCGCTTGGGCTGGAGAAATGTAACACACCTCCTCTCCTGTGTTGAACATATTTTTATGTTTCTTTTTTTTCTCCTTTGCATCTTGAGTGGGACTCCTTTGCCTTTTGTTGGTGGGTGGGGGAACGTCAGTAGTTTTAGAAGGGGAAGTTTGCTGTGAAATTTGCCTTAAAGGGCTAGGATCCCTACTAAGAGGGGATGAGGGCTGAGAATTTAGGGCGGAAGTTGTGGAGGGAATGTCCTTTTTCGCTGGGGAGGTCTTTTTTTTAGGACTTGATTTCTTACTGGGAGTATTTGAAGGGCGTGGGGATTGATGGGCAGAAGATGTAGAGGGAGTTGCCTTTTTCGAAGGGGAGGATTTTTGGGGGCTGGGTTCTCTACTGAGAGGGGTTGAAGGGTGTGGGGATTCACTGGTAGAAGATGACGCTTTTTTCAAGGGCGAGGTCTTTTTAGGGCTGGGATCTCTATTGTGAGGGGTTGACGGATGTAGGGTAGATTTTTGTTTTTCCAGCTTCTCTTTTAGTAATTTTATCTTCTCCGTTTTCTCAAACCCCGGATCGTACTTTCTTTGTTGATCTCTTAGGGATGGTCCAGAGACCGGGGCGTCGCCCTTACTGTTGACAGAGGGAGTGGGACTGTTAGTGCCATTCGTCCCGTGGGCTTCAGGAGACTGAGGACCCGCTGTCTGGCGCTTCCCTCTAACCCTGCCAGCAACCTGCCATTCCCCCTCTCCCCTCTCCACAACTGCACTATCAGCAGCAGGAAAAAGCTCTTTGGAGAATGGGGGCTTTGAAGTAGACCCAACCGGAGGTTTTACCCCATCGGTCCTGGAAGCTGGCATGCCCATTACAGGCGTGGCGGATTCTAAAGACGCGGTCAGAGGGGTATTTTGGTCAACCGGAGCCTGACTCCCAGAGGCCTTCTTCTCTGGGCAGGAAGAGGAGAGATGACCAGTCTCTCCGCACTTCCAACATACTGGCTTGCGACCGGTCACAATGACCGGCAGCTTCAGGCGTCCAACATCCAGACAGTTGGGGATGGAGCGGAAGGCCTTTTCATTCAACATAATCTCGAAGCTCCATCCCCCGGTCAAGCTATCGCAGGTGGCACCCAGTATGTCGCCATACTGCGACAAGAATGCCGCCAGGTGTTCCCCGATAACCTGAGGAGGGACCTCGTATATCGCCACGATGGTCCTTCTCTTGCCTTCGTATTCCGTCCTCAAGATGAGGTCCTTCGTTATAAGGTCTCTCGTTGTGGCCCTTACACAATCTTCCGCGGTGGGCAGCAATACGTCCCACATGAAGAATTTAGCTCCCTTTACGATTCTTAGAGGGCTAAACCCCAGGGACTGCAGGGATTTCACCACTGTGTCTTTAGTCGAGCGACAAATTTTGCGCGTGCGCTTGTCGACGACAAAGACCGACACTATTCTTTTGTCAATCTTCTTCAGTTCAGTGGGGTCCTCCAAGAGTCCACCTTCTACGACAAGGTGAGCGTAACTCCTGGATCGCTCCATGAACTCCGCTATATTGATCACAACTTTCGGGGGGCACTTCCAACAAGAGGGCGATTCCCCGGCCTCTGCCTCTTCACTTGTGCTGTTTCCAGCTTCTTCATTGTGGCTCTTTTCGGCCACCGAAGAAGAATTAGAAGCTTTTTTTAATGCCTCTATCATTTCTTCGTTTGTTGGAATTTTCGATAACTCTGGGTATTCTTCCATGCTATCTTTATCAGGTGGGTCCTTTTTCATTAGGAAAACATGTTTTCTGACCGATTTTTTAAAATTGGCCATAACCGCTTTCTTCTTTTTCATTACGAAAGACGGAATTCTTTTTTTTCCTTTTTTATCCATTTTTACAAGTAGGGTGAGGGGTAATAAATGTGGCCCATAGGCAAAAAGGGAAGGTTAAAGTTCACGGGGGAGGGAGAGAGAGAGAGAGAAAAAAAAAAAAAAAAGGGGAGGGTAAAAAGTAAATAAATTTTCGTTTATCAGCGAAACAACAACTTAATTAGACAAAGAAAAAAAAGGGGACAAAAGGACGTATAATAAATTAAAAAAGACGAAAAGAAATTTCGCCTAACAAATTTAAACAATTAAACAAAAACGCAAAACAAATAGACGTAAGACAGAGGAGAAAACGTGAACAAAGTTCACAAAAGAAAAAAAAAAAAATACTACAGACAAGGAAGCGACAAATTACACAATAAAAAGAAAAATTATAAAAGGAAAATAAAGAGAAAACGCTATACAAAATAAAATACGAAACTAAAAACGTGACAATTTACAATATGGCTGCCGATAAAAAACGGTCAACCCAAAAACAAAAACGTTAAATAAGTAAATAAAAAACACAGAAATTTACAAATTAAACACAAAAATTTACAAACAAATACTATATACACGTATTTAAACGATAAAACTATAACGGATATTTAAAAGAAAAACACAGAAATAATTAACACGTAATAAATAAACAAAAGAAAAAAAAGGTCGAACGAGAAACGTAAAGATGAAAAATAAACAGATAAACTCCGGGGTGTGGGCACGGAAAGAAAATAGATTTAAAAAATGAAAAATAAAACGTACAAGAAAATGAAAACGTTAAAATAAAAAAGGAATAAATAAAAGCAAAAAATGCAGTAACGGTAAATAAAAGAGGGTATGGAACTAAAACGGAAAAAATCAAAAATTTAAACAAATGTCAAGAACGCTAGAAAACTGAAAAATTTAACAAAAAGTCAAAAAATAACGTTAAAAAGAACGGTAAAATAAATCAAAAACTTAACTAAATTTAGGCAGTCAAAAAGTACAAGGTAAATAATCCAGTGACAGACAGAAATATGTCTAACACGGTCGGACAAGAAAAAAGAAGAAAAAACTTCTGTTGCTCTCGTCAATATTTATTGCACTAAATGTACAAATGTGGCACAAGGCCAAAAATGGGGTAAGGGGGGAGAGATGGTCATCGTCTGTCTTAACTTTAAACTTAGCTAGCCGCAATCACTGACCCAAACATACCAACAGTGTTCCTTTCACCAAAACAACGCATCCATTACATACCATTCTTACTACATCCACCAAAATACCTCAGCGACTCTATGAAGTTCTAACTAGTCCCCATATATACAAATCATTGTCTGTGGGGGGAGGGGAAAAACTAAAAAAAACTCCAATGAATATTTACAATGTATACAAAACTATATACAAGAAACTAAACAAAACTTTTTTTTTGGTTAGTAGTAAACCCCCCACAGCCCTAACTGTGGTAGAAACATCAGTTAACTGTACGAAATCGATGCGAGACTTGAAAAAAAATATAAAACATTCGTACAATCCATGCACTCACTACAAACACACACTCAATCAGACACAACAATAAATACGAAAGACACACTCGAAACGAAAGGCGCCCCGCACCCACCAGAGAACTGATATCACTAACCACCTAACGATGGGAGGGATGGGCAATTAAACAAAAGATAAAAAAAATGGGTCAGAAATAAAAGGGGGGCCAATGAGCATACACACCCTAGCTAAGTTAACATGAAAAAAAGAAAAAGAACTAAAGCAAAACCGACCTAAACTAACCTATACATGGGAGGGGTTACCAAAGTTCACCCCAGCAATCCCAAAATCCTTAATGCCTAACCGGTATCAAACGGCCACTCCAAGTCAGCACCTTTCACTCTGCAGAGGCGCGCAAGACTCACCCACCTTTCGCTAAATTCCAATGGATGGAGTCGCTTCCTTTCCGTCCTGATCTTGACTTTAAGCTGATGCTTAAAGAACAAGATCAGTTGGGAAGAGGTAAACTTCTCGTCCCCATGAAATTCCTTCTGTCGCGTCGTCCATATCACGACTCGCATAACACCCAGTAAGCAAAGGAACACATAGTGCTCAGCCTTAGTCAACGGCGGTACTATATTGCTACAGACGGAACTGGCCTCGAGGACAAAGAACTTTCCGCGCAGCATGCGAACCATGAGATCTTCAACGAACTTGCACAACGGAACTACGACACTACAATGAAAGAAGGCGTGACCTATGGTCTCGACCTCCCCACTGCAGCGAACGCAGTTTGGCGACTTTACCAAACGCGCTGCGCGAAGTCTTTTGGCGACCCAGAGGGCCCCTCGAATCACCAGCCAGGTGAGTGATGCCTCAGGGTTAGTGAGACATTTCAACCCGGGCGCCCAAGGCCATATGCAGCGAGCCTCCCGCTTCGTCAGCCCGAGCTCGTCAATCAGATCATCCTGAACGTTCCCCCTAACTAACACCTGATATAATGCCTTACGGGACAACGGCCGGACGTCGGAGAGGCCATCCTTCGCCCGTAAGAGTCGCTTGAGGGCCAACCGACATTCGTGATAGAAAGAGCCCTCGCCTCGAGGATTACGGCCGGCCTCCTCCTCACACGAGCGCACATTTCTCAAGGATGGAAAATGTTTATGGGCGTCTTCCTTCCAGAATTCGCCGTTCTCATCCAGTTGCATACACATCCGGTCTAGATAACTAATGCGAAGCGTATGTCGACGAGTCTCAACGCAAGGCACCCCTAGACCGCCATCAGAGGGATGGAGGTAACAGATCTCGCGACTAACCATGGCGGCCCTGCCTCCCCACAAGAAGGAGAACAGGAGCCTTACTAACGCCAATAAAGTGTTAGACGGGAGTGGAAGCACAGAGAGTCGGTAAAGGAGAATCGGGTAGATGTGCGAGCCACATACTTCCGCCCTCCCCTTCAAGGAAAGATTCCTCCGAGTCCACAGACGAACTGCGAGCCCGGCCTTCTCTTGCACCTCCGACCAATTCATTTCCAACAAGAGGTCGGGACCGAACCAGACGCCGAGTATCCTGACCGGCCCGTCCGTCCAGAGGAAAGGTCCGGGAAGAGAAACTCCCCTCCACGAACCCAACCGCAAGCCAACAGACTTATCGCGGTTGATCCTGGCCCCCGTCACCATCTCATAACCCTTGATTTCTTTGCCGACTTCGTTAATTTCGGCCCTACTCGACACCAGAACCGAAACGTCATCAGCATAGGCGGAGTACCTGGCCGAGGTGGTAGCACCAGGTAAGGAAATTCCGCGAAGGACCGGATTCGTCTTCAACTTACGCAGGAAAGGTTCCAACGCAAGAACGTAAAGCAATGGAGACAGCGGACAACCTTGACGAATGGAGCGAGACAAAATGAAAGGCTTCGATCTTACCCCATTCACTTCTACCAGCGCACCGGGGGACGCATACAGCAGTCGGATCCAAGTGCGAAAGTGCGGCCCGAAACCGGCGGCCGAAAGGACAGCCTCCAGAAATCGATGGTCAACCCTATCGAAAGCCTTGGACTGATCTAAATTGATCAGCGCGGCATCACTGTCGACTTTCTCGATGATCAAGCGTACCAAATGAAGGTTGTCCTGAATAGTCCTGCCCTTCACAGCACAAGTCTGCTCGGGGCCAATCAGACTAGAGAGGACAACCTGCAAACGGTCAGCTAAGACCTTGGCTAAAATCTTCAACTCTGTATTTAACATCGTCAAAGGCCGATAATTATCTACCCCATCCCCACCGTCTTTCTTCTTGCGAAGCAACTTGATCACACCCCTGGTGAAGCGTTGAGGAATAGACCCCTGCCTCATCCAGTTGTTGAAAATCAGTGCCAGCAGAGGGACAAAGACGGGCGACTGCCTCAAGTACATTTCGTAGGGAAGACCATCTAATCCCGGAGTCTTGTCCAGGCCAACCTGCTTCAGCGCATCCCAGACCTCAGACTCTGTTATGGGCCCCTCGCACCTAGCCGCTTCAGCCGCCTTAAGGCGGGGAAAGTCGGCTAAATAGGCATCGAACCGAGCAGGGCTCAGACCGGGCTCCCTGGTAAAAAGTTCCTGAAAGTAATCACGAAAAGCCTCACAAATGCCCGCGTCTGTAGTCACAGTCCGCTTGTCCGGCAATGTGATGCGATCGATATGCCGACTAGATGCCCTACAAGCTTCCTCTGAACGCAATGAAGCGGCCATATTCGTCGCCTCGCAAGACATTCTTTTTATCCTAGCCCTAACTACTAGAGCTTGATCCTTCTTGATAAGCAAGGAGGCCAGCTCCGCCTTAGCTAAGGCTACGTCCCCACTATCACGGGATTTGATCGCCCGATCTACCTTGGCTTCTAGGGACTTTTGCGCTGCTAGCCTAGCTAGGTTGAGTGGTCGACTATAATCAGCAGCAAAAGACCTAAGTTTGGATTTCAAAACACCCCACCACTTATTCCCAACCACAGCCCCCGACAATTCCCGCTGTAACATTAGTAAAAGCTGGTCCCGGAAATCTTGCTCACCAAATAATGATGAGTTTAATTTCCAATACCCAGCCATCCTAACCCTAGGCTTAGCTAAGTTTACCCGAACCCGGACAAGCCTATGATCCGAGTAAACTATATAATGGAAACTTGGACATTCTAAGAGCCCTACTTCGACTCTCTTAACTAGAACTCGGTCGATGTAGCTTGCGCTGACCACCGTGTCCGAGCTGCCGCCCCTAGTCCAAGTCCACGCTACCTCCCGGGGGTGCTCATTTCGATACTTATCGACGAGATCAAACCCGTCGATAAAGGCCCGAAACGATTTCACTTCCGGATTGTTAGTACCCGGTTTTTGCCCTATGCGATCTATATCGGGATCAAGGACGGCATTCCAATCACCCGCTAAAACTACCGAACGAGAAGTCCTCAAAAACGGCTCGATCTGCCGAAACAAACCAGGCTGCTGACTGTGGTCATTGGGCGCATAAACCCCAATGAGACGAAGAGCTTTCTCCTTTATGGTAATATCCAGCACGCAAAGCCTGCCCGCCGGATCCGCGAAGACAAGAGCACACACCGCATCCAGAGACTTGCTCACCAGCCAGGAAACACCCCTCGAGCGTCCATCAAAACATGCTGAATAGAGGACGAACCTCTTAGACAGAATGTCTTCATAATCGCGAGATAAGAAACGGGTCTCCTGCACGCAACATACATCCACCCCGAGGCGCTGAAGATCGCGATCGAGCCTCGCCCTTCGAGACTCCGACCTCAGGCCCCGGACATTTAGACTTGCTAACCAGAGCGCCATTGAAATGCCTAATTAGGGTTGAGACGCTGATTTGAACATTGTCGGGGTGAGGATACCGACAGCCTCTCCCATCGACCCGTGGCCCATCTCATTGTTGACGGAGCCGTCTTGCGAGAGACCGCCTATATCCCATGGGAAGGTCAACTTTAGTGCTCTATATAGGGAGGGGTGAACAAAAACAGGGACCCTCCCGGCACAAAATTTTTTCAATTTCTTCAGCTTGTCATTTTCGACGATAGCAATAGGCGGGGACATTTTGAAGGATGCAATTGCCTCGTCCAACATAGTCCAAATGAGCCTAGCCCCCGTCCCAGTTCTTATTACTGTTAAGACTCTTTGGGCATCTGGGAAGTTTTTTGGGTCCTCAATGTCTTTGTCCGCAAATTGTTTTATAGAGAGGAGGTATTTTAAATTTGTGATGCGGTTCCCATAGTCTCTCGCTTTTTCCGCTTGGGCTGGAGAAATGTAACACACCTCCTCTCCTGTGTTGAACATATTTTTATGTTTCTTTTTTTTCTCCTTTGCATCTTGAGTGGGACTCCTTTGCCTTTTGTTGGTGGGTGGGGGAACGTCAGTAGTTTTAGAAGGGGAAGTTTCCTGTGAAATTTGCCTTAAAGGGCTAGGATCCCTACTAAGAGGGGATGAGGGCTGAGAATTTAGGGCGGAAGTTGTGGAGGGAATGTCCTTTTTCGCTGGGGAGGTCTTTTTTTTAGGACTTGATTTCTTACTGGGAGTATTTGAAGGGCGTGGGGATTGATGGGCAGAAGATGTAGAGGGAGTTGCCTTTTTCGAAGGGGAGGATTTTTTGGGGCTGGGTTCTCTGCTGAGAGGGGTTGAAGGGTGTGGGGATTTACTGGTAGAAGATGATGCTTTTTTCAAAGGCGAGGTCTCTTTAGGGCTGGGATCTCTATTGTGAGGGGTTGACGGATGTTGGGTAGATTTTTGTTTGTCCAGTTTCTCTTTCAATAATTTAATTTTCTCCGTTTTCTCAAACCCCGGATCATACTTCCTCTGTTGATCTCTTAGGGATGGTCCAGAGACCGGGGCGTCGCCCTTACTGTTGACAGAGGGAGTGGGACTGTTAGTGCCATTCGTCCCGTGGGCTTCAGGAGACTGAGGACCCGCTGTCTGGCGCTTCCCTCTAACCCTGCCAGCAACCTGCCATTCGCCCTCTCCCCTCTCCACAACTGCACTATCAGCAGCAGGAAAAAGCTCTTTGGAGAATGGGGGCTTTGAAGTAGACCCAACCGGAGGTTTTACCCCATCGGTCCTGGAAGCTGGCATGCCCATTACAGGCGTGGCGGATTCTAAAGACGCGGTCAGAGGGGTATTTTGGTCAACCGGAGCCTGACTCCCAGAGGCCTTCTTCTCTGGGCAGGAAGAGGAGAGATGACCAGTCTCTCCGCACTTCCAACATACTGGCTTGCGACCGGTCACAATGACCGGCAGCTTCAGGCGTCCAACATCCAGACAGTTGGGGATGGAGCGGAAGGCCTTTTCATTCAACATAATCTCGAAGCTCCATCCCCCGGTCAAGCTATCGCAGGTGGCACCCAGTATGTCGCCATACTGCGACAAGAATGCCGCCAGGTGTTCCCCGATAACCTGAGGAGGGACCTCGTATATCGCCACCCTGGTCCTTCTCTTGCCTTCGTATTCCGTCCTCAAGATGAGGTCCTTCGTTATAAGGTCTCTCGTTGTGGCCCTTACACAATCTTCCGCGGTGGGCAGCAATACGTCCCACATGAAGAATTTAGCTCCCTTTACGATTCTTAGAGGGCTAAACCCCAGGGACTGCAGGGATTTCACCACTGTGTCTTTAGTCGAGCGACAAATTTTGCGCGTGCGCTTGTCGACGACAAAGACCGACACTATTCTTTTGTCAATCTTCTTCAGTTCAGTGGGGTCCTCCAAGAGTCCACCTTCTACGACAAGGTGAGCGTAACTCCTGGATCGCTCCATGAACTCCGCTATATTGATCACAACTTTCGGGGGGCACTTCCAACAAGAGGGCGATTCCCCGGCCTCTGCATCTTCATTTGTGCTGTTTCCAGCTTCTTCCTTGTGGCTCTTTTCGGCCACCGAAGAAGAATTAGAAGCTTTTTTTAATGCCTCTATCATTTCTTCGTTTGTTGGAATTTTCGATAACTCTGGGTATTCTTCCATGCTATCTTTATCCGGTGGGTCCTTTTTCATTAGGAAAACATGTTTTCTGACCGATTTTTTAAAATTGGCCATAACCGCTTTCTTCTTTTTCATTACGAAAGACGGAATTCTTTTTTTTCCTTTTTTATCCATTTTTACAAGTAGGGTGAGGGGTAATAAATGTGGCCCATAGGCAAAAAGGGAAGGTTAAAGTTCACGGGGGAGGGAGAGAGAGAGAGAGAGAAAAAAAAAAAAAAAAAAAAAAAAAAAATGGGGGAGGGTAAAAAGTAAATAAATTTTCGTTTATCAGCGAAACAACAACTTAAATAGACAAAGAAAAAAAAGGGGGACAAAAGGACGTATAATAAATTAAAAAAGACGAAAAGAAATTTCGCCTAACAAATTTAAACAATTAAACAAAAACGCAAAACAAATAGACTTAAGACAGAGGAGAAAACGTGAACAAAGTTCACACAAAAAAAAAAAAAAAAAAAAAAAAAAAAAAACGAAGAAAGAACAAAAAATAAAAGTACTACAGACAAGGAAGCGACAAATTACACAATAAAAAGAAAAATTATAAAAGGAAAATAAAGAGAAAACGCTATACAAAATAAAATACGAAACTAAAAACGTGACAATTTACAATATGGCTGCCGATAAAAAACGGTCAACCCAAAAACAAAAACGTTAAATAAGTAAATAAAAAACACAGAAATTTACAAATTAAACACAAAATTTACAAACAAATACTATATACACGTATTTAAACGATAAAACTATAACGGATATTTAAAAGAAAAACACAGAAATAATTAACACGTAATAAATAAACAAAAGAAAAAAAAAGGTCGAACGAGAAACGTAAAGATGAAAAATAAACAGATAAACTCCGGGGTGTGGGCACGGAAAGAAAATAGATTTAAAAAAAAAAGAAAAATAAAACGTACAAGAAAATGAAAACGTTAAAATAAAAAAGGAATAAATAAAAGCAAAAAATGCAGTAACGGTAAATAAAAGAGGGTATGGAACTAAAACGGAAAAAATCAAAAAATTTAAACAAATGTCCAGAACGCTAGAAAACTGAAAAATTTAACAAAAAGTCAAAAAATAACGTTAAAAAAAAAACGGTAAAATAAATCAAAAACTTAACTAAATTTAGGCAGTCAAAATGTACAAGGTAAATAATCCAGTGACAGACAGAAATATGTCTAACACGGTCGGACAAGAAAAAAGAAGAAAAAACTTCTGTTGCTCTCGTCTCTCGGGTCTTCACGTAGCAGTATATATGTATATACTGGGTGAGTCCATTTGTGAAAAAAGGGGAGAACACCTCAAAAATTATAATCGTACTATAGGATACACTCACTTCGAAAATTATACATGTAAACTGTTTCTCTTGCTTAAAGCAAAGGTTTTGCAAATCTTTCGTGTAATTGATCAATTACGACAAAGTAGAGACTGAGATCCTCGTTTGGTTCTCTATGAATGCGTTCTTGTCTCACATAGAACCTACGATTAGTACATCGCTAATTTTGTGGGCACGTGTAGTCTTGTTCTTATGATATTGTGTTTTTATTTACAAAGTCATATAGTCCATTACCCCTATTAATTACCTTAGCACTACAGGTACACATTCTTCTTTATTTGATGCATTACTTATTTCTCTCTGAACTTTATAATTCTGTCCTCGTGGCAACAGGGATCACCCGGTAGTATCTGTCTATTAAGTAAGAACCCCCTATTACCAAGACATCATTTTCATCAACGTATTTTTTAAAATTACGTGATGTTTTTCTCAAAGAACCTTTAAGTGAAATTTTTAATCTTACCTATGGACAGTGTGCTACCAATGATTTTCCTGGGAGAAAGTCGTCATCGAAACCATAGCACCATCGCGAATATGCAAAGTGAAACCGCAACCTGGGACACCTCTGCTTGTTCCACTGCTCTAGCCCATGGGAATCAAATCTTTCGGTTACAAAACAACCTTATCATGACAAATTTCTATTTGTATCCACTGGCAATAAGTGAAATTATAAGCTTGTCGATAATGAGGTTTGCTTCCCTTCACTGATTAATTCAGACACAGTTTATCCTCACAAAATTGTTGTTTTCCTGGTTAGTGACTGCTCTGTAAGGGTGTATTAGACAATGGTAACTCCTCTACCTCTCCTCCCTACAATTAGTCCATCTACCATTGATATGCAATATAATGATACATATAATTTGGGATTTAAAATCCATTATGTTCTTTCTTTCTTGTTAGATGTATAGTTGGCTTATCATTGCACACATCTGTTATTTAGTGGTTTCACAGTGGAGGGTTGTATTTGTACTAAGTCGGTCCTAAAATAGGTTCGACGTACAAAACATTAGGAATTTGATATAATAGGTAATGACGCAGTAATGTAGTTGGGATGGCTGATACTTTACTGTCCGACATCGACCTACTAACCAACTCTCCGCAACGATATTCAGTCACCCCTCCACGAAGGCGTCATGTGGCACAAGGCCTTTTTAATGTGGGATCTCCGAGCCCGTGGGCCCGGCCAAAAATATGCCCATTCAACCCGTATAAACGGGTTCAGGGCCGATTTACCTACCCGAAAGAGACTCCACCCTTCGGCGTAGCCTCCTTCGGGTTCCTCCCGCCCGGAGGCAGAGAGTTCAACCGAACAGCCAGTCGACTGACTGACTAACGCTCCGCAACTGACTTGTTACTCTTACTACTCCTACTTATTATAGGTGGCAGAGTCTATTAACCATAGAATAGGTGTGTTCCACTATAACAATATCATTACAGAGATCAGCAATTTTAGAATATGCTATTTATTTATTATCATAACATAAAGCTTAGCGGGAAAACACTCGATTAATTACATCCCATGTGTCATGCAAATTCCTTATTAACTTTATAAACTCTGTTAACAGCGAAGCGTGCTGGCAAATAAAAATATACACAATTTTATTTGCTGACCATAATAAATGAAACAGATGAGGCATATGGTTTCTACCTCCTGACTTAATAGCACACAAAAGAACATTGCCAGGAATGATAGCCGAAATCTTCCTACCCTACTAACAAAACCAAAGAGAAAGAAGAACTAGGGCCAGATTATAAATATTCATCACAGCATTCATTATCATAATCGATCAAAGCCAATCGGCCGTCGCTAAGGCCTTTGATGTATGTGCTTTACATACAGAGTTTATGTGCATCAAACGCCCAGCTGAATACCCATTATTCTAAAGTGCAGAAGAACCAATGAGAGGAAAAAATAAGCAAGAATTTTATTAGCATAAAACACTCTTCTTTGAAAAAGAATAATTATTGGTATATTAATACATGCTGCATATTTCAGAGTCGTTTCTGCGTAACGATGAGATATCGAAAACAGTTCACAGAAAAAGACGGAAGCAAATTGAAAACAATGTAAATAATATTATCAGAAATATATATTGCGAATTAATAAAATATTTAATCGTAAAATCCAAGCATATAACAAGTTCGTCACTTAAGTTTTTCCTGTACAGTTAATTTGCCAGTATTACTGTGTAGACAAAGTAAAAAACATTCAGTAAATAGATGATTTTAGTAGACGATAGAAATTGAATTAATGAATGACCGCGCATCTTGAAACCCGGCCGGAGTATTCAGACATGTATGATATAACAAAATTACATAAATTAGAAATTGTCAAAATAGCTATGGAAAACTCGTGGAATAAAGATCGGATTATTGACATTTTGCAATTGCTATCATATTTAAATGCAGGATTTCGAATTTAGAAGGATCGAAAACATTAGCATTCTTCAATTTTATATAGTTGAAGAATTCTGAACTTCAGTAATTACCGTAATTCCACATGTATATTACGCACACCTAAAATTGTAATGAAAGTGTGGTAAAATGATTCTACTCATGCATAATACGCAACCCTTATTTGAAAAGCAAACTCTATAAATTGGACCTCTCCAATTTCATTACGGCCACAATTTCCTACTCTTATTTAAAAATGGTTTTAAACATAGAACAATATTATTCTAATTTAGTATTTTGATAATTATTATTTTATTTCACGGCAATTTTTAAAATATTTTTTGTAGCTGTGCATAATAAACACCTGTGATTTTGCTTATTATTTTGCGAATTATGGTACTTGAAATATTAATATATTTCAAAATGTTACCGTCCTTCATAAACTAAGAATATCATCTGCAAAAATATTTATTTCTTAATAAGTGATTTTAAATTTACTTTCAATATCGTACTGCACTAAATATAGCGGAATTTAATATATATATATATATGTGTGTGTGTGTATGTGTGTGTGTGTGTATATATATATATATATATATATATATATATATATATAGGCGAGAGTTTGTTTCATGCTAGATGAAATCGTCAGGCCTGACGATTGCACCTAGCATGAAACAGACTGTCACTTGTAAGTGTTGACTTCTATGTTCACTTTTATATTTACACAAGCTGTATCTCTGATATTGAGCACTTTATCCCATAAATATAGCCTTGAAACTATATATATATATATATATATATATATGTGTATTTGTTAATTTTAAATGCTGCTTTTAAAGCCAAAGTTACTGTCTTTTCAGTTGTTTGCTGATAAGGGACATTTGAAGCAAGCAGGCTTTGTAGCAGAGTGCTTAATATAGAAGACGGGAACAGAGCGTTATTAGAATTGATATGGTTTTTGTTTTAATTAACTCATATTTACTTCTCAGTTTCGTGGCTTTATGCGTCCATCACCTCGTTGAAATATGTTTGTCTCTCTCTCTCTCTCTCTCTCTCTCTCTCTCTCTATATATATATATATATATATATATATATATATATATATATATATATATATATATAAACATCGCTTGAATATTGTGTTCAAGCATGAATTTAGCTGAAAACTATGTATATATTGGGTTGGTATGCTTGAGGAGATATTATATGATGTCACATAACTCCTCCCGATATAATATAAATCCTATCCTTCCCATAACTATCAAAATAGAAATTGAAACCTTCAACCTGGAAGTGAAATCTGCCTCTTATATGATAAAAAGAAACAGAATTTTAAACGTTGATAGGAAACATAAAATGAAGAACAGACGGACACTGACACGGACATATATGAAAAAATTATGGCTACGATAAGGTGGATTCCGAAAAGTGGAAATCATCCTAGTACAGCTATAGGTTAAAGAACATTAGAAATTATCGATAAACAAATATATCAATAGTAGAACATCTGGCAAATGTAGAGTTATCCTTTACTGTACAGAATTAGAACTCTTCCACAGGTATCCAAATACTTATAAAAAACTTCAAGACATAATATTAACATCCATTCTGTAAGAATCTCCATCTATAAAAGGCAGGATGCGCAGGCGTGTGTGTGTGTGTGTGTGTGTGTGTGTGTGTAACGAATACACGGCCGCAATTTTCGACGGATCTGCAGCAAAATTTACATACACATATTGCAAGTTAGCGGGAAGGCCAAGACCAATATTGCATTTCCCAACTCCCATCAATAGTGGAAATAATCGATATTACATGCTTCTATGTCAGTTTTCATGTTGTTTGTGGCTATTTTGTAAGAGTGAGAGCCTATAGCTGGCTGTCACCAATAGGCAGGAAGATTCTATTGGCGAGCGTGAGAGCCAACAGCTGACTGACACGAATGTTAACTAGTATGCTAGCATGCAAAATAAAAAAAATAAAAATCGATAGCTGCATTCGTCACAAGTGGGAAAAATGTAAATCTGCATGGCACTTTACTCCAATTGGCTCATTCGCTTGCGTTGATTCTGATTCCACAAAATGGGTTGGGTGTGAAAGAGTTTTTGTTGTTAACATTCTTTTTTCATTCGGTTTTTACGTGTCCTTATTTAAAGCTGATCGTTTTGTGTTCATTTTGTTTAGTTCTTTTTTCGTAATAGATGTAATGTTTAGTATAGAGCTTAGAAAAAATTCGCAGTGTGAGATAGGCAAGAAGTAAGGCATGTAGCAACATCAGCACCGCAAAGGGCACTCGTTTAAAGGCAAGGAAGGGCAAAAATACTTTAAGTGAAATGATAGCGATTGCTGTATGAGTCGTACGATTTTTGAATCATGCACGGGCAACGCCGGGTCATGCAGCAATTAAAAATATAAAATACGTTATCTCATTACAAACTAATGTCATTTCACTTTCAACAGGGATATTTATAAATAGAAATGTAGCTTATCGATGATCCCACCGTTAATTGATGTACTCTTCCTAGGATTTCTACAATCCGACCCATTTCAGCGTATTCTTCGAAAAGAGGTAACATATTCCCGATATACTGACTATGAACTAATAATATACAAACACGGCACATGCCGACCAGAAATTGTTGATATATTAAACGGGATAAAATATACAATCGATTTCACCTTCGAAAAAAAACTACATTTTACCATAGCTCCACAACATGTTATTACGCACATATATGGATATAGATCTAATTATATATCGAACATCGCCAAATAGTAAAGATATTATAGGCTTTTGACACAGCAACATATTCGGAGTACGCGTAGATTTTTATTTAAAAGTTCTTCAATTCGGGAGCCCCAAATTCTTCACTGAAGAAGAGAATTTTGTTTTTAGTCATTTCACAGAAACAAGAAAATATAGCTACTAATTTGCCATGGGTTTTTGAGTGTTAGAGAATATGAGAACTCATTATTAAGACTATTTTACAACAGTTGTCTTCAGATGGTGCTCATATATGCACTAGTGTGCTCTGGAATATGTCTAAGTCAGCCCTGAAATTCCAGAGAAACATGTGTCCAGATATAAGAAATATATATATTTACTTTTTTTATTGCCTTACCGCCTCTTTTATATTTATGTGAAATAGGCTTTTCTGCTCTCAGTACAATTAAGTGTAAAAAGAGAGGAACTCTTCAATGTATTGAGGAGGAAATGAGAGTTTGCCTATCAAGTATACGCCCAAACATTGAAGAAATCGCTAAGACTCATCAGGCTAATGTTTCTCATGAACACAAGAATGAATAAAACTTAATGTATGTTTCATTTTATTTTTTTTATTTTTTATTGCGTTATGTCTTTTCTGCAATATTTGATTTCATTGTAGCATTTTCTGAATTTTTTATATATTTGTCTCCGACAATTATCGTTAAGAATTCAAGTGACCCTCGACTTAAAAAAAAACAAACAAACGAAAAAACAAAAACAAACAAACACACACACACACACACACACACACACTGGAGACCCACTCAATACACCACAATAAAAGAACAGGAATTAGGAAGACAGAAAACAACGAGTAACATTGCATTTAAATTTTAATTGGGATGAAAGAAAACGGAAGAGAGTTCCACAAGTGAGAGTTGCGATAGAAGAATCTAGTAGAACTTATGGTCTTATCTAGCCATTTAAACTATAAATTTTCAAGACTTTTTCGTCATTCTAGTACTACGTACTAATTTATAATGTCTAGGTACCATAGAGGAAAGCTTACTTGAACATTTGCCATGAATGTATTTATAGAAAATATTGTCACGTTGCCGAATGGTCAGAACATTTGCATTCTGAGTATGAGACTTGGGTTCGAATCACACCATGGTCATTTTTGTCAGGAAGGAGACTTCCTGATGTTATTGGACTGGAGGTGTTGATGCCCGCGTGCGTCACCTTTGGAAAGTGCTTGAAAATCATACCACGGGTTGACCCAAGTCTTGTGAAATTACGTAGAGAGATCGCTTGGGGGTTGTCGATATCTGTGCTAGCACAAAGTCACATGTCATCGTGGCCGAAGGTTTGAGAGTGCTGTACTTGATCAAATTGTTGATCACACTAGATAATACGCTCATTCCCAGAAACTGTAACTTAATCTTCTCAACATAGTTACAGTATAAATATCAGTGGGTTTTGAATAAACACAAATGCGCCTGGGCAAATTCTGCACTAGGGATTGACTAGCTTCTCTAGTAGACACTTATCCTCAAATAGTGGCCAGCTATACATTTGTAGAAAATAAAAAGGGAAGCTACTCACAGCAGTGGTAAAGTATATAAAGCAAAAATAAAATTATCCATAATATAGCCGAAAGCTCCCGGAATTATAGAATATTTGAACGGTTTCTAAACTCTTTGTGTCCAGGAAAGAAAACTCTTGTTCGAACATAAGAAAAATTAAATAAAAAGCTTAATCGCGGTACCTTCTCTTTCGTCTTTAATGAAGGGTTGCTGCCTATATATAACAGTTATATAGAGATAGGTAATCCAAACAAATCTGATTAAATACAACTTTTAAAGTCTGATTTTTTTATTTGTTTTCATTTTCCCTTCTACGAATAAATTATAGTATATTGGGAACGATGTTTTGATAAACAGACGGAAATTGATTTTTTTTTTATATTTTCGTTCAAATATTTTCAAAGTCTCTGTCATTTTCAAGAAACATCTGCTCTCTGTGACCTAGGATAGATTCTGTTGGCTACATTCTGGTATTCTATAGTTTGGATTGAAGAAACCAGAAGTTCAAGCACGAAATTCGGACAATTTATACGCAATTTAGATGCCAGTGGACAATTCCTTAATTCAAAATAGGAAAAAATACAACCTAATTTAAACAGTTCTCTCGTATGTATTTAATCAAAAAAAAAAAAAAAAAAAAAATATATATATATATATATATATATATATATATATATATATATATGTTTATATATATATATATATATATATATATATATATATATATATATATACAGAGACAGAGAGAATAACATTACTTATGGAAGAAATTTTGTTTGTGAGAGAGATATATTACTTTGTCATATATCTTTACTTTGATTGCAGTAATTGTACTATAGACATATTATATTTATATATGCAGGAAAACGAAACCGATATATTTGAAATATCTGACTTGCAATTTTCGAAAACTATAAAGAATTGCAACATAATAGAAATAGAAAACAGATAATGTGAAATATATTTTCCATTGCTGTTTCACAATACCGTGAAAACGAAGATCATACGCATTTAGTGAGAAGATTATAGGTTGATGCGAGATATGAAAAAAAAAAGCGGTCGGACTCCATGAAGTTAAGGATAAAGAAAACGGGATTAGCGAGATTGATTTTGCGGAACATAATGTCTGATAACTGCAGATCTCACCTTTAAGATAATGATAGCTTTAAACATCTTAGATTTCTTGCAGATACCCCAAATAACAGACTTACGTTTCTTTCTTAATCTGCCGACCAATGTTAATGTTGGTTTTGTTTCGATCGTTATGATTTAGAAATATTTTTCCATATATATGCAACTAAAATATGACTGTAAAGATCATTCCTCGAATTTAATTGTATATTCAGTGCGAATTTAAATTATTATCTGACCGGAGTTTAGCGTTAAGATGTACCCGTCTAGTTTGGCATCGATATATTTTCACCACGTGTGATTATAAATTAATACGAATATTTTAATTTTTATTAACTATTGCATCATATTTATTTTATATTTCTTCTTAGTACATAAGTGATCACATATCTCCACGTATACCTTGCATCTATGTTCTCGGCATTCAAGCATTTGTTAGGAAATATAGATGAATATATACCAGTGAAATATTTTAGGTTTTAAATCGAAATTATTCAATCTGTTAGTTTTGTAGTTATCGATACACTGGCGAAAATAAATTTAAGAAATAAGATTTAAGACTATTTATCAACAACATAATAGCCCCATTCACAAAGCCAAAAATGTAGTGCAATTTTTGGATGTCATTGAGTGACCTCTACAGAGTCCGGATCTTAATCCAATTGTAAATTCATGCAATTATATTGCTAAAAAAGTTCACAGAAACCCGACAAATTTGGGCCAATTATATGATTATAATATGCAAATATGGCAGAACATCCAAATGATTTTTGTGCTCACTTATCAAGCTCGATGCCTAGGCAATATAAAGTTGTAATTCATAATAAAGATTACTGCACTAAACATTGATAAATATTTTTTTCTCATTTTTACTATAAAGTTTTGCTTTGAATATAATAATACCCAAGCGGTCTTAAAATTACTTTGACGGGAAAATTAAGATAATTTAAATTAATCCCGCATTAAAATGTTTCAAGTTGAAAGAAAAATATAGAAATATTTATATCATTCGAAAGAGAAAAACATTCTGCATAAAGCAGAGACAATAAATCTAATTCATATCCTTTTATTGAAAACATATTCTGAGATGAATAAAACTTCAGTCATCTGTCTTAAACTTATTTTTGTCAGTGTATATATAGATAGATCACACTATAAACTGATACTTAACCAGTATTTAATAAGGTGTTTACTTGTTCCCCCACGAGGACGAGATGTGGCACATGGTCTTTTTAAAGTGGGGACCCGAGCGCGTGCACCCCGGCAAGAGACAAAAATTGCCCACAGCCCCCAGCAACCGTCGGTTGCGCTGGCCTCGGTTCAAGCACTGATCCCTCCCTCTTGTGCAATGGGAGGGCGCGGCCACGGGCAGCTGTTACCCAGGGCTGCGCACCTCTCAGTGTTATTTTCTCAGTTGCTCTTCTGTCTTTTGATAGAGAAGCTCCTGAGCGCTCTCTGCCCAAAGACAGAAACGTAACTGAGAGATCATAAATAATGCGTACAAATTACTTTATAGTGATAAAAATATGATAACTGTAATTGTAATGTTATATACCTACTTAAATGCGTTGGACACTAGTGTAAGTGGGGAAAATATGCTAAGTAGTATAGCACTAGCAGTGGTTTACCTACTTCACGCCGCTGGAGTGTATTGTATTCCATTGTTGTTATAATGATTACTATTTCATTTCCAATCTCCGTATTGGTTATTCCTCATTGAATAACCTTTTCTAGGTTACAACAAGTAAAATTAGTAAGTAATAAGTAAACATTTGCCATTCATTTGACATTCACTGACCGAGCAGCCTGTACTGTCTTCCTATCAAATTTATTAAATCTTTCGTTTAAAACAATTTTTTCAGGAAAATAGGTTTTTCAATGCATGTAGCTGTTATTGCTTTTTTAAATTTTGATGTGGGTTCTGTTCGTTACATTTTATTTAAAATAGTGTGGAATCTCAACTTCTTGAATATGTTGTTATTTCCCCTTCGCCTTACATATGATATCTATTTTAGTTGTCGCTGGTGTTAAAAGACCCCGACTGATATGATTTCTGGTATTTTGTTCTTGATTCTGTATTTCGATGATTGATTGTCTACGCAAATACCAAGAGTCTTCAGTCGTTCAAAGCAATTTAAACCGTTAATCTGAGGGAGTGGTTGTATACAGATATTTCTGAAGGGTTTTGGTGCCAAACATGTCATCTGTATGAATGTCACGATCTGACAAGTCTATTTAAGAAAATAACTCGTGATTTCCATTTAATGTTTTGTTTTTGTTGCAAGATTTTTGCGTTAAACTCCCTCGAGCGCTGGCTTCTCTCTATTCAATTACGTTATATCTTTTTATTTTTTAAACTTGTTATAATGGATCCATATACGGATCTGTTTGAAGCATTTATTATCCATTGATACACCATTCTGAATTTTTATGATGAATTTACCAGAGGATTTGTCACTGCTTTCATTCCAATTTCAAATAGCGATTTCAGTTTTGGGATATGTCAGTAACAATGCCAAACATATAACGCAGCATGAACTTACACGTGTCATTTCTGGGCTGAGAACATTTACGATACCCCCCCATATATATATATATATATATATATATATATATATATATATATATATATATATATATATATGTCATATCTTAAATTTACAATGAGACTTAAGTTGATGTGTAACACTATACACCGTATTGTTTTCATTAGTCATACAAAAGACTACTATCGGATCATCATATCTAGGTACTTAAATTTGTACAGTGTAACCCGGATATAAGAGAGTTGTCGGGACCGGAGAAGTCTCTTATATCCGGGTTTCTATTATATTCGGTTTTTGTCTATTTTTTTTAGGTAAGTATAGCTCTAATTTGGGACCAGAGAAGATCTCTCTTATATCCGGGTTTATCTTATATCAGGGTCTATTATATCCGGGTTACACTGTATATGTCTTTATGAATGACTAATGGAGAAATGAAATAAATGAGTAGCTGGTGTAAACATTGTCGGCGCAGGCAATGAATTTGGCAAACCGATTTCAAATTCCGATGAATTCCGTTGCATTTCTTTTTACAGTCATCAATTTTGGAAAGACAGGATTACATTGTTTCAATCCCCCCGATACAGTTTAAATAGCAGAGTAGAATGGGGTCTTTTGCTTTGGCTGTCAACCAGAAAGAAAACTAAACTGAAAACTGCTGGATAAATTAAAAAAAAAAAAAAAAAAAAAACAAACTTTATACTGTTTTTGACCATGAGTAGTACAAAATTGTATCGTGACAAAATATATAAAAATCCAATTTTTATCTAATTCAGTTCGACATCACAATGTAAGGATAACGTTATACATACATACATACACACACACATATATATATATATATATATATATATATATATATATATATATATATATATATATATATATATATAATACTTCTGTAGTTTTTGTTAATTTTTATTTAGTAAATATAAAATGATATATTTGGAAATGATTTTGGTAAGCATCAAAATTTATGACGAGACAGTAAAAAAGACAAAAAAAAAGACAAGCACAAACAGGCTGTCCCTAAAGTCAGTACATATATGAAATCTCATTGAGTATATTTTTTTTTACCTCCACAGATTAAAAATAGTTTTGTGTAAAGAAGAAATACTTTACTTCTTTTTTTGGTGTATGCTAAAGAAGAAGGTGTACTCAATGAAAATCACAGATGCAACACACTTGGCTGAACGCATAAAGATTGAATGCAATAAAGTTGAGGACAGCGTAGAGATACTGAATGTAGTTCACGTGAATATTGCAAAGCGCATCAAACTTCGCATTTTAAATGAGGGAAATCATATTGAAGTTGCTATTTTCTAATATTCGAATTCAATAAAATATTCTAGAAAATCTCATTTCTTCATAATATGAATTTCTGTGTATGTATCCAGTTTTAAGGAACATCCAGTATAAGGAATTTTATGCTGATACCATTTATTTAACACAATGATAACTACATTAATGATATATGGAGAGATATATCATTGCATCTATGCTCCTTACTCGCAAAGGTTGACAATAAGCTTATGACAAGAATGGAACATACAATAAAATGTAAAACAAAAAAAGATTTTACAGATTGTGTCTCAACAATGATCTTATTGGCATATTAAAAATCTACGAAGATGAAGTTTCAGGAAAGATCAGAAAACGATAAATTAAGCAGTGTGCTCCACTAAACTAGAGAATAAGAAAGCAATTACATTTTTATATGATATAGACACATAAAGATACATTATACTACATGTTTATGTTTCAGAATTCTTCTAGGAGAAATATTTTTTATTATGTATATTCATTGATCTGTCCATGTCGATAATTATTTATACAATTCATTTTGCGTTGTATAAAAAAGACGGATTTATTTTTCTGAAGGTTACAAAAAATAACCAAACTTTTATTTATATGTTCCTTGCATGTTGCAAGTATAGATATCACCTGAGAAATACTCGTTTTTTGTCAAATACTTCTCCGACTGCTGTCCTAAACAAAATGAAAGTACTATACGAAAAGTTACAACACTAACAGTGCTTAATATCACTATTACAGTTTGAACCAATTCAAAGTTGAAGGTCGTTTTTGTCTTATTAGCAAACAAGAATAATGAAAATAATATATCTTCTTACGCTATCTCGCTGCCAATTTTAAACAAGCCATAAATATTCAAATGCTTCAAAATGTTTGTCTATCATCGCATTCAAAGGCTTGAAACGGCTTTTAGCTTTTCATGTTATTACTTTATTTTATATAAATTATCTAAGAGGCAAAGTCAATTAATTGCAAAAAATTTGAACATAAACAAAACAGATATTCGGCAGAGAACCTCTGTATATATTCAAAACAATTTCCACACAGTATATATTATTCTAGATAAATATTAAATTAAACGCCTTTATCCTGCATCATTGTTGATGGAACCATAAGTTCTATGCTAACATTTTCTTCCCTAGTACTTTTCGTTGATGAAATTCGCGTCCAGCTTCTTTCATTCCACTCAGCTTTGATATTCAGAAATTTAAATGCCATAGAAATCTTTGTCTTAGAATCTTGTTTTTTTATTGTTTGTCTTAATAATGTTTTATTTTTACAGACTCATTCGATCTTAGTAAACACTTCCATCTCAGTGACTATTCACCTTTACTCAATGTGAAATGATTATACAGAGGACATGCAGATATATTGTATACACGATGTATGTAGATTCACATTATAACTTAATATTGGTGAATACATTGAAGCCGTAGCAATATATATGCAACTGCAATGGCGATTAGACGGATGCCAGGTTTACCTCTGAAAATAAATTTAATAGAAACGTTAAGACAACAATAAAAGAAATAACTCAAAATACAATGCTGTTTTTTTTATTTTTCTGTTTCCAGGAGATTTATTTCTGCAAGCGTATTACGTCAGGTTTTATTAACGAGCGTAACCTAATACATTCCTTGAAAGATGGAAGAGGCTGTGGTGTTTCACTCAATGATCAAAACATATACATTCGTTTGATCACCTTACTGTAGATATTGTTTCTCGGCTCACCGAGATCATGAGATATATATGGAAATAAGTTTGCTCCCAAAGCCTATTAGCATACGATTGTATAAAAATGTTTCATTTCTGTGAGTAAGCTTAAAACAGACTGGTAACGATCATTGTTATATAAAGAAGTCAACTCTGTCCAAATATGTGCAGGTTTTATCAAAATTGCTTTTTCCTTATATGAAGACAACAGGTTTTAATTAGATTAGTAGGCTTTCTTCATATGCTTTATATATATATATATATATATATAAGGAAGGGGTTATAGTAGTTCCAACGAGAGAAAAGTATGTATATTAAAAAGAAGAGAGAAACCGCAAACGTTTTTTGTTGTAATGTGGATCCTTTTTTCTTTTCTTTTTTTTTAATATCATTCTTTATTGTTGCCATAATTTTGCTACACGTGTTTCCGGCCACGCGACAGTCATCAGGCAAATGGTGTAGATTTTCACATATTATTAAAAATAAATAATTTTTTCTTAGGCTTTTCGATGTTAAAAATTCTCAATATGAGTGAGACCTTATCTTTTTTGTGTTAGTGACCAAAATGTCTTTCTTGAACTAAACACATTTCGGTCACTAACACACAAAAAGTGAATGCCTCATATCGAGAATATTTACCATCGAAAGACATAAAGAAAAAATTAATTATTTTTAATAATATGTAGAAATCTCCACCCTTTGCCTGATGACAGTTGTGAGACCGGAAACACGTGTAGCAAAATTATGGAAAATAAAGCGTAACATTTTTTTAAAAGTCCACATTACAACCAAAACTTTTGCGTTTTCTCTCTTCTTTTTGATATATATATATATATATATATATATATATATATATATATATATATATATATATATATATATATATATATATACAGGGTGTTTCAAAAAGAATACGCCAAAATCATCACGTGATGTGTCAATAACGAAAAAAAATTACAAATCTCTAGCATGAACACATGTGTTTTATATATATTCAAGTTTCATTTCATGTTTTATAAGTGGCCACTACCGGCAGCGCAGACAACATCAAGCCGATATGAGAATTACTCCCAAACACGCCTCGGCATGTCACGGTCCACCGTGTTGATTGCAACTGTTATTCGATCTTTCAAGTCATCGATACTTGCTGGAAGTGCTGGAAGTGCTGGAACATAAACTTGGTCTTTAACATCCCCCCACAAGAAAAAGTCACACCCAGTGAGGTCCGGGAATCTGGCAGGCCAAGCATAGAGAGCAAGGTCTTTAGCACCTCTCCTCCCAATCATTCAGATGAGCTCTAACCCCGAGATGACAATGGGGTGGTGTTCCATCTTGCTGAAAAATGAAGTCATTCGAATCTGCCTGCATTGTGACAATGGCATTTGTTTTCACGAACTCAAGCACTGTTTTTGCGTGCTTGAGTTCGCGAAAACAAATGCCATTGTCGCAAAAACAAATGCCATTGTCACAAAAACAAATGCCTTCTGCTGAGGTGTTGCGATTTTGATTGATCTTCCCACAATTCAGCTGAACCAGAAGTTATACTAACGACAGTGGTGAAACGGACACCCAATCAAACTTTGATAACTACTCTATCAAATAACCACTGATTGAGTCCACTACAATGCTATAGACCTGGAAAAATAGCGCAATGATTTTGGCGTATTCTTTTTGAAACACCATATATATATATATATATATATATATATTAGGGATTTTATTATATCATTGCAATCGAAGTAAAGAGAAAGGAAGTGTTTGAATAATTACTAATTTAATTTCAATTCTATTCCATGTAATGTGTTATTATTTTACTGAAATGCATGTTTTATAAATGAGGTAAAATTAACAAAAGAAATAGAAAAGAATTTTAGATAAAAAGGTACTCACTAACAATAATAAGGAAGTAAAAAAACATAATCATTAACGTCTGTTTTGATTTTGGAAATATTTTTCAAATGCGTATTGATTAAATTTCTCATGTCGTAGAGCAGATTCTAGAGGACTCGCAAAATCGATGACGTGTAAGGGAAGTGATGAGAGAATGCATATAATCTAACGCACATATCAAAAAATATATTTCCTACGTTTATCAAGATGGGCCAAAAGCAAAATTTAATTCCACTAGCAATGAAATTTCTTATTCTTATAGTTCGTTATGGCGAAGTCGCCACTCTGTGATACAACGAACTTAGTGAACCATACCCACGTTCTCATTCCAGTGTTGTTTTTTGGAATGTTAAACATTTAAGTGGCTTTAAGTCTTTAAACGTATGAAGATATGTATATTTCTTAATATTCACATTTTTAAAATTTCCCCTGTATATATAAAGTTTTCTCGACATCGACTAATTCCAGTAGGTTTCAGAAAGTTCTAAATACCTAGCACGAAGAGCAATATTCTTAAATCTTATGTTAAAAAGATAAAACAAACTTAACGATCTAATGCGGTTTCATCTTTTAAGATAATATATATACAGTCAACGAGGAAATTATTCGTACCTCCATCAATTTTGAAAAAAAATTATCCATTTCCCACAAGCTAATGGCTTTATGATACCAGGTGTTTTATATATTAATAAGTACAAATAAAGCGTATAAATTTCAATTCTCAGAACGATACGTTAAATATAATGAATTTACAAGCGAATTATGCAAATTAGCAAAAGACAAAATTCTTCGTATAGTAGAATATGTCGTATTAAATTCACTGATTCTTTTAAGTATAAATAATTTACATATTTTTTTATCGGTGTAGCCTTCTAGAATACGTATCCAGTAGACTATCTGTGATAATTCCTAAAAAAGACAATCGCGTGGTGCATAGAATGTCACCACAGTTATTCTTACGTTAACAACATGATAGGGAAGACAAAGATGTTTAGCGTTGACGTGAGTCAGAGAATAATTAACGTCCACAATTCGGGAAATAGTTACAGCCCTATTTCACACCGTTTATCTATCTCTACATCTACGGTACAGTCCGTTATAAAGAAGTTTAAATAGTTTGGCATTACAAAGAATTTGCCTGAGCGTAGAAGAAAACACAAATTGTCACCGATAACAGTGTCGCGGGGTTAATATAAACCCAAGAGTTATTTTAAAGATATCGCCAAAAGTTTGGATACGATGGTTAACAGCGTAAGTATTCGCACAATGCAACGTTTTCTAAATAGAAATTAGTTGTATGAAAACCGACCACGGCGAACGCCACTTGACAAACCATGTCACGTTGTTGCTCAATTTCATTTTGCCAAAACGTTCTTGGAAAAAGAAAATTGCTTTTGGGAAAAATATTATGAAGTGAATAAACAAAATTTGAGCTTTTTAGACATAATGATGGAAAGAAGATTTTGCGCAAGACAGATAATGTTTTCCCCTCGAAGAACACAGTGGCAAGATTAAAACATGGAGGAGGCTCGATTATGATTTGGGGTCGTTTTAGCTGAAGAGGGACTAGCCATTTAATTTCAATAAGAGAATTAATAAAACCTGAAGACTACATCAAAATTCTGGATGAATATTTACAACTATCAGCACAACATCTTCATCTAGGTCGGCGATTTAATTTTCAGCAAGATAATGATCACAAATTTACATCTAAATCAGTGGCTGATGGACTTCAGATTAAGACTATTACATTTTTGCCAAGGCCTTCAATGAGTCTTCATTTGAATCCTATTGAAAATATATAGTAAGCATTGAAAGTTAGAATAAATCGCTGTTCACCAATAAAGCTTCAGGAATTAGAAGGACTAACCATTGAATAATTTTTGGAGGATATCTTGGGAAGTTATTCTCACTGTTACAGTTCATTTATTGCCATATTTAATTGTATTAGATTGGTGCAAATGTAATGTCGTTTTTCTTTTGAAGTTGAACGTCAAAAACGACATTATTCTTGCACCAACCTAATAATATGCAGAAAATATTTATGAAAATAAAAGATTATGATTAAAATAAGAAGACGTAATATATGTAATTTATTCAATCAGACGTACGTCAAAGAGAATTTGCTGCTTATGTGTGTGAGTGTGAGTAGATGCATTAATGTAAAAATAGTTTGCTTTGAGGGACAGAAAGACGCATATATTTATGAAAAAGCATATTATCGAAAGTGAATCTGTAAGTCTAGTCGGTAGAATTTCATTTGTGGTCAGTGCAGGAAATCCAATGGGCTTTGATATAGGTCAACGCATATCCACTCTATTAAAAAAGAAGACGCTGAACATGCATGATATAATGAATCCAGTTTTTGATATTTGTAATTTTTCAAACTATATCCATGAACAACTGATTGGGATTGTTGCATATAAGAGGATATTCCTAGACATGGTGTGGATAGATTTAAAGCAGGAGGAAGCATCCTCTCAGGAGACATTTTTTACAATGCGTGTCTTGAGAATAAATTCTTATAATATAAATTCTTCTTACTAACGGAATACGAAAGTAATTTTGATTTCTTACAATGAATGGTCTTCTCTGTAAAAGCAAGGACTGGCGTAGGTAAGGAATGTAGATCGTCAAAACGTTTGCCATGTATAGATTAGCGATAGTCTTACGATGTTTTGTTTTTGTAGGATAAATATTGTAGAATGGCAAATAATTCCTCTCTTGTAAGGCCGTGATGAAGTTTCTGAACCCTATGAAAAGTGAAATGTGACTAGGGGTCACCTCCAGTTCAGATACTCTATTTTTGGTCTGCTCTGGTGTTTGTAATGATAGCAGGAGTGTCAGGTACTTAATGAATCGGTAAAGGAACCGACATATTTTCGAATATCTTAACGATGGTTTCTGCAAATATTAATGACATTGCCAGGAAGCTGCTTTTCTCGTTGAAAGCCTTACCTGTCACGGTGGCTTAGTCGCAGGCAATAAATCTGGCCTTGCTGTCCACTCCACAATTGCTCCCCGACCACTCTAGAAAAATGGCTCAACCACATATTCTGTCTAGAAGTTTGAAAAAACACCTGCAGGAATTGTGAGACGCATGCGTGACTGTAGATATTGAGCAACTTTTTATTTTTCTTCGCCTTCATTTGACGTCCGTGACGAAAGAGTCCATATATATGTTCCACAATGTTTATGAACTGGAATCCTAATAGGCGTTCATGAATAGGGTAATCTTTGCTAATTGTTACATATTTCTGTAAGACAATATTTTTCAGATTCACAATATTAGATGTTTGAATTTCTATACTTTAATAAACTTAATAAATTTGTTTTACATAGACGCTTGCAATCTGCAAGTTTCATGATACATTGAAACATGTCTACGATTATATCGTTTGCTTCGTTTGGATGACCTTTTGTGAGATTTTTTTTCTTTTTAAATATACACAGATTTCATAGAAAATATCTGCGCTATCAGGAACCTTTATATTCTTCTCCTTGAATATTGTTACATATTTCTTTAAGACAATAATTTTCAGATTCACAATATACGTAAACCAACATTGTTTAAGTGTAGAAAATAATGGAGTCAGATGTACAGAATTAAAAAAAAAAATCTCTGTTTAATCTTATCTACATTAAAGTACCGTATATGCAGTAAGAAACAAATTAATAATTAGAAATGTTGCATGGGAAAAAACTGAAATAAAATCTATCTAAATTTAGTTGACATATTCCAATAACAGCCAGAGTATATTTGAAATAGCGGTCAGAAAAAAAAACTAAAAACACAGTGATCAGTTTTTTAGCGACAAAGTAGTTCAAAATAGACCATCTAGATAAGTGGGGAATGGTTTTATATAATATGATTCTATAGGCACAGTTTTCTTCTGATATGGTCTTAAGTTATACTTAACACGCCTAGAAAAATTTCTGTGACGCTATATGTCTTGGTATTAGATATAGTTCTCTTATGACAAATATTTTGGGTTGATTTAAATATTTCAGTATATTAACAAATATTATTTGATCACACCGCACATGAAATAATCAATCCAAGCGTATTTTAAAACGGAAAATAATATATTTTTTAAATAAAAAAAACAAAAGGAAATAGATATGTACAGAGACGATGGCACTAAAAGCAAAATGTGAATGAATATGCAAGAAAAACTGATGTACCTGTCACACCTATGAGTGACTACATTATTGGTAGTAACTTCCTATAAGTATCCGTAAGGCAACGGACTACAAGAGACTTTCTGGGATCTTTTCCAGCAAGACGGTCGCATTCTCTGCCTTCAGACAGAGAGGAACCCAGACGAGGCTCTGCCCTTACCTTACCATCAATACCCGCATCTTGAGGGCTGAACGCAGTCGTAAACCCCGGGATTAATCGGATTACCTTCGTGTGTATCGATATACCTTGATGATCATTCCTCGGTCCAGTGAGCTTTCTCGGAGTACGAGGGTCTTCTGTCGTTATCTAGTGGAGGGGACCGCGAAGGATCCTCTACGTAAGCGGCTCGACTGGTCGGAGGAGGAGTTTCGCTCCTTCTGGTCTTCGGCGCCAGCGGTGGATTACCTCAGTAACTGTTATCGCTTACCTGGCGTATGACATTACCTTCATATGGGTCTTGGCGGATTTGCCAGATTGTGAACGATGTAACCTTGGCCTAGAAGAAACTGCAATCACACGCCTTCTTCCATTGTTCTCGGGTCTGTCATTTATGGGACCATGTCTGCGAGTTGACGGCTCGCCTCGCTCCCGAAAAGCTCGTGCTCATTGATCGCGCATACGCGAGTGACAACGAGTCGCCCCATATTCTGGAGTGAAAAGAATGATGTTTTAACGCAGCTGGCTACGGATCGAATGGTGATTTGGACGCCCCGACTGGAGGAGGACTTGCGAGGCAACCGTCTTTCTCATCAAGATGTGATCCGATTCTTTGATCATCAGCTCAAGATGGAGATTAGAACGGATAGAAAACGCTTCCATTCGACAGATTTTAGCGAAAGGTGGGTGACTGAGGAGAGCTTGGTTCGTTTGAACGAAGCTAGTATTTATTTTCTCTTTTAGGCCAACCTAATAGTCGTGGTTTCCCGTGGTGCCCTCCGCTACTTAGGCTAGACAAGCTTTGTGTACTTAGTTAATGTGAGTAAGTGGTGATCCTGGTGTGCTCCAGGCTACATCTTTGGTTATGATCCAAGTTGACATTCTCAACCTCCCAGTTTGTTTTGACCTCCTTTTTTCTTGACTGTGTCAGCTTTATATATTTCTCATACCCGTATATATTTCCTCTCCCTTGGCAAGAGAACCCCTTTGATTTTGTCTAATGGGCAGAATACAGTGGCCTCCCTTTTTTGAGAGTTGGACGGGTCCTACTAACATCTGTTATGTTTAGTTTTCTTTGTGTTGATATTTAGTTTGTTTTAGGGTTCATCCCTCTCCTCTCATTGTCAAATATTAGATTTTTATGTATGAAACATTTATTATCATCAAATTTTTAAATCTCGAGGTGCGTTTGTTCGGTCCCCCTCAGAAGATGCGGCATTATGGTGTATGGAGGATTGGTTGGTGACGGACGAGTTTTTTTGCGGTGAATGGGCAAATTGTAATCGGATTAGCTAGGTATAAGATAGTTAGTGAAGAACAGCCTCAATCACTTCCCTCTTTTCGCCATTGTGCCTTACTTGTATATTTTGTATACAATAAATATAGAACTTGTCTGCTGTCGATTACTCTGCTTTCGGGCAGAGACGAACACGGACGAGGTTATGCCGAAGGGTAGGATCTCGGCCGGGAATGTAGACAGACCCGAACCCGTTTTTGCGGGTTTACTGGGAAATTTGTCCAAACCTACGGACTCAGATTGCCCAAAATTAAACTCGGCCTTGTGCCACATCCTTCCTTGTGGTGAGGCAGGTAAATACCGACTTGCTGGAATCTGTTGAGTACGACTCAGACTTACGCGACAACTACCGACCTTCTAATAGCAGCACTGACTAGAGGAAGATCGTGCGGATAACTGTACCTTATTGTACTGGTTATTACGATATACCTTTACTTATTTATCCACCGTGCTTATCAAGTATAATTTTCTATTAGCACGAGATGTAACAATGACGAAAGAAATGTAGGGAATGTTGAACAGGTATCAAAGCGAAATATTAGCATATTCTATTTATTGCGGAAGAATATTGAAAGAGAATAATTATACAAGAAATGGAAGCTTCTGATTCTAATTAAGTAAGGAAAGCGAACAATATATATGAATAGTAGACATTGTAAACGATATATACTGGCGTATCACTTCTCACGTCCATTCCCAATTTAGATGAAAAAAACGACTCATTAAAACAGGTAGGAAGAGATGGAAAATATTGTTGCTATTCTCTATGAGATTGAATGACCCAGATATAAGTGAGTTGTCGCGACCGGAGAAGTCTCTTACATTTGTGTTTCTCTTATATCCGGGTGTGGTCTATTTTGTTTAGGTAAGTATGGCTCTAATTTGGGACCAGAGAAAATCTCACTTATATCCGGGTCTCTTATATCAGGGTCTCTTATATCAGGGTCCCGTATATCTGGGTTACACTGTAATAGAAGAAAATCGATTCATCTGTATTTCGTGGGGTGTTTATAAATATCACAGCAAATACACATTTATCTATAAATATAGTTTTAAGTATGCTATATTTATGGGTTCTCGATATCAGAGATAGATAAAGTATATGTAAATTGAAAAGTAGACCTCGATGCCTTCGGCATGAGGCGATAGAAGAGAACAACCGACCGAGTAAAATACACAGTTCGTAGTATTTCCTTTAAAAAGTGCTCAATAAAAAGTAAAGAAAAACATTATTATAATGCCCCCATCTCAATATCGGAAAAGAGGTAACGAGATTTTTTTAGAAATGTCCCTAATAAATCATCTTTATCACCAGATACCGACCATCGCCTGAGGTAGTACAATCCTAATATTGAAACAAGTAATATTTTGTGTAGTGATGTAAAATGTTTTTATTATAATCACTTATAGAAATGTTTACAGAACGAAGTAAATAAGTGCTCTACAATACCGGGCCACAGTTTTTATTGACGCACGTGTGTCTACTAAAGTCGGAAGTAAGAGAGTGTTCGAAATCAAATAAACATTACGTTGAAAGAGGGTGATTTAATCTCCTTTCCTTAGGACCACTGCAAAAACACTTCCGAATTCAATGATTCGAAATTATCAAGGCTCTCAATAATCTCCATTCCGGAAGTGGGTTCACAAACTTTTCACGTGACCGGAAACTTTTTTTGGTTTCCATTTCCATTATGGGAAAATTAAATTATTTTATTCAATTAATATAATTTATTTTATTTCTTATTTAATTTCGATTCCCCAACATTATATCCGCACCCTGTAATGGAGCTATACAAATACTTTATTAATTAAAATTATATTAATTGATTTTTATTTTTTTTTTTAGAAATGTTACACGTATTTCTGAGCCTGTAGTTTTAGGATGTGTTTGAGATTGTCCTAACTTTTTAGGTGGGAGTTTAATCTGGAGGATTTTTCACAGTCTATACGTCATCTCTGCGTGTGCAATTATCAGTTATTGGCATTCCGATTGATTCTGGATCAAACAGAGGTATTTTTGACTGTGTTACAGGCTTCAGTCTGTCTAAAGACACATTTTGATGATTTCCAGAATGGAGCTCAATGCCAAAATATTTTCCATGTTTTTCCATGACCATAAATGCTCTAAGGGGCGTCTCAATGTGTCGGCTCGTAAGCAGATTTGTGTACATTTATTTTGTTCATGGGGAAGGAAAGGCATTAGAACAGTGTGTAGGCGTCCTTCAGAGAGAAATTTCGTTCCGACATTTATCATTCCTTTTCTATTTGCCGAACAATTCATTAGTAAGCTCCATAGTGTACTTTTGAACTCTGTATTTTGGTAATACTACTAAAGTCCGTGTTACTGCAAAAGCAGGTGAGTAACCTTGTTCTGATTGTAGGTTCCGCAAACCAAGTTGTACTGTTGGCAAGGCATCTGACCAGATTTGCTTCCTTGTCATTATGGCAGTTTTAATTGTTCTGTATTACCTTTCAGTTAATCCATTGAATTGTGGATGGTATGCAATGTTTTCTGTGAAATCTTATCAGTTTGGGTAATTTCTGAAAAAGCTAATTTTCAAACTAGCTTCCTCCGTCGGTGACAACATACAGGGGAAGTTCAAATCGAGATATCCACACATTTAGAAATGACATGGGCACTGTTGCAGCCGTAGAGTATTGAATGGGCGTGGCCTCAATCAATCGTGTAGCTCTGTCTATGCATGTTAGGATGTACCTTGCTGGTGATGAGTATGCGATATTATGATTTATGTTTGGTGGTAATGGCCCTACAATGTAGATATGGACGGTTTCAAAATGTAAAGAGGTTAGTAAGAAAGTAACTACTGCTGTGTTTTGTGATGCCTAACCTTGTTTTGGGAAACTGAGGCACTCCTTGGTCCATGTGCGTATGTTTTTGTCCATGTCAGGCCAAAAGTAGCAGGATTTGATTAGTTTTAATGTGATTGTTGTTCCTGTATATGGCATACTGTGAAAGGTATCATAAATCGCCCTGCGTGAAGCTTGTGGAATGAATGGTTTTGGGTAAGGTGACAAGATGTCACATAAAATATTTTTGTTTCCAACAGTGTAAGCGTTCAGCCTGTCTAGGAACGCCTTAACTTCACTTGCTGTTCGACGAGGGTTGGTAAGTTACAAAGTTCGACTGTCACTACATTTACTGGTCTGGAGAGGCAGTCTGCATCAATGTTTTCATACCCACGAATATAATATATCAGCCACATATACAGATATTAAAGAAAGGTGTCTCTGTTGTTTATCTGATTTTATAGGTGTCATTTTATATAGAGCTAGTGTACGTGGCTTATGGTAAGCGAACATAGTTACATGTCTACCTTTAATTTGGGGTTTGAAATGCAAAACTGCCAAGTAAATTGTCATTAACTCCAGGTCAAATATAGACCATTTTCTCTGTTTTTCAGAGAGTTTCTTGGAGAAAATTCATATAGGGACATGTTTGTCATTTATCATCTGATGTAATGCGGCACCTACACCATAGTTGGAGCTATCAGATAGCAGAGGATAATGAGTACCATTTGAGTCGGTGTAAGGAAGTGCAATTTCTATTGAAGCAAGTTTGTGTATTAATCTCGGAGGTAAGAGATTGGACAACCTCAAGTCAACAAGACGTTGAGAAAGGGTGAGTGAATCGCTTTTATTTAGGACCACGGTAAAAACACGTTCGAATTCAATGATTCGGACATATCAAGACTCTCAATGATCTCCTTCCTGGAATCGGGGTCATAATTTTTTTCACATGACCGGAACCCCTTTTTGTTTGATTTCCGTTTGCATTATGTGAAAATTAAATTATTTTTTTTAATTATTATTTTTTTTTTTCATTCTGCCACAGATCTTTCTCACATCTTGTCCTAAAAGAACGCCACTGAAGTGTTACCTCCCTTGGATCCAACAATACCCTCACTCGTCAATGTCATAAATATTGCTAAACCAAACGCTTACCACGAAGTTGCGTCATATTTGACAATATACCGATATATCAAAGATGACTGGTTTAGCTTCAGTTCTTAGAATTTCGAGGCTCTTCTTTCAAAATTTTCAGTAACGGAGCTCCCAAAGAATTTGCGATAAATAACTTTATTCAGGCATGGAATGATTCATAGCCTACAAAAATATCAACATGTTATTTAAAAAGCCTTTTCCAAACTTGAAGATACTGTGGACACAAAACTAGAATCTCTATTAAAAGGACCTGGGTAACAGAACCATTATTTCTTTCATATATACCCGAAATCAGAAACAAAGCCCATACAATGATAAAAGCTGTTATGAACATGCAGACCAAATGTTGTCCACCTTATATTGAAAATAATACGGCCGAAATGTTGATAAACATGGCGAAAAATATGATGACAATAGTCCGAATAATGTAAATAATGTAAATAAAGCGGTTGTTTCAATTAATTTGCACAACTGTGTAATTTAGTGGGATTATGAGTAAATATGTCAAAGTGCGTATGTGCGTGTATGTCTGTGTTCGTGCATCTGTGTAATTTCATTTCCGATGGCTGGAAGATAATACAATTTCGCGCCATCCTTAAGTGAACAGCGTTAGTTCACATCAAATAAAGGATTTTTTTTTTTGTATTTCTGTCGGAAAGGAATTTCAGAAGTCTCACAAGGTCAGCAATTCTTATTTCAACGTTTGTATGCAGTTTGTAAAATGTCAATGAAAACTGTAGTCAGTAATTATAATTTTAGATGGAATGTCTTCACGCATTTATTAACAAAATCCCTTTAGTTGCAAGATTTATCTTCCTTCGCTTTCTTGAATAGTTAAAACGAATATCAATGAAAATGAATATCTATTTTTAAGTATGACAAATCCTGCCATAGATATTCAAAGATTATAACAAAGTTTATATTAACACATGTGCTATTAAACATCAGACAATGAACAGGACACAAAGTATTCTGAGATGTTATAGCAACGCCATATGTATCAACACTTTTTCTGTTGCCATCCCACAAGATAACATCATAGGCTTGCGATTAAGAAGAAGCAGACAGACGAAAAATAGTCTGAAATATCAGATTCGATTAGTGGTCAGTCAGAGATACAAACATTGACACTCAAACAATACATATGCCAGTAGCTGGTCAGTACTCAACTGCCTAGTTACCATAAAATCCTGTTATGTATAGCAACACCGCGGATAGAGCGTTTGCAAATACAGAAGTGGACACTAATGTCAACACCGAGCGTCGACATTTATTAAAGCTTGAACACAATCTTCATGTCATGTGTTGTGTGTTTTGGTTCAATTATTTATATATACTGGCTAATTGTGCATTATGTGTAGCAAGATATATTGCAAAACCCCAAAGAATAGTATGTAGGTTATTACAGCTATAATCTAAAATATTTTAGAGATTCTAGAATGGAAAAGTTTGTGGATCAGAATGCTGTTGTTTGTAGATATTTCATAGTGTTGTTTCTTAAATTTCTTCTCATTATTTATTATTGATTCATTATTTTTGTTGATTACAACATTTATTTATGATTATCTGTGTATTTTCAATTTGTATATTATTTATTTAATCTTTGTATATATCTTATTAACTTTTCGAGTATAGTTTATTTGTTTAGGTAAAAGGTTGGCTTTTTCTAAAATGTGTTGTATTACCCGCGTTGTATATATTTATACAAAAGAAAGAGAGACTTACATTGAATCATCAATTATTCTTTTTATATGCATATCTGTCATACGGACATTTCAAAGCTTATTTACTTTCACTACTTAAAAACGTAATGTTATTTTTCACGATTTAATAAACTTCATATTGCATTAAATCACATAATACTTCCCCATAAATATATATGTATTTAAAAAAAGAGGAAACAGACAGTAGACCATTATGTATTAAGTAAACTTTATCCATTGGTATGCCACATCAAATGGTCGTTTTCACTGAAGATGACGAGGACTTTTAATGTTTCCTTTCGTTTAGAAGGCATATTAAAATTTTGTAAGGTTACATTTTCTATGGGTGGGTCAGAGTACACTCAACCCATGGAAGAAACGACATCTTCTAAATATTAGTGTCATATGACACAAGTCTGAAACTATTCAAAAACCCGACACTGAGAAACGGTCTCATAAAAATAGATAATAGTCTGTATTACTAAACATCGGCTTTAAACATGTAATTCGTTCAACAAAGCAGTGAAATCTTTAAAGCATTGGCTTGTGACGATCGCAATCTAATCAGTGCGCTCGTGGAAGCAGACACAAGTTATATACGCTATTCAGAACATAAACGGGAAATGTGTATGTTTCAGAATATACTATTTACTGAACGATTGTGTCATTTCTTATGCTTAATAAAAAGAAAAAAAATAAATTGCTATTTCTGGGAACAATCAAAGGAAGGGGAATTACTAGTACAAAAATGCAATCCCTTGCTGAAGGTGAAGTCAGCACCCAGAGGCGACAGGCTGTTTCATGCTATTATCTCTATGGGTCAGTGGTGTATTGGCGGGAGTGGGTGGCTAGTTATATATATATATATATATATATATATATATATATATATATATATATATTTGGGTTAATTTATTTTACTTGTTTTTAATTTCATCTTTTATTTCATATATTTATTTACTCTTTTCAGTTTACAATTTTTAAGCAATATAGTAAAAATTGTTTTCTTGTCTGCATTTTGAGATCATCTCAAAATGTTTATTTAGTAATTTATTTTGGTCTGGGAAAGTAATAATAGCTATATTTTCTTCCAAGAATATTTGAAGGTTTTGGATTAATATATATATTATTTGATTCATATAATATTTTATACATATATTAATTATATGCGCAGTACTTACTGGAGAGGGCTCAATATCATTGATAGACCTAACATATTCAATTGTGTAGATATGTTTTTGTCGCTCTGGCCGTCCGATGTGACCCTGCGCCGCCGATCTGAAAAGATTCAAGTACACCTCAACTTACCCTTTGTTGAAAGGAACATCGTTACATACAGTCTCGACATCGAAATAGAATTAAAATTGCATATGTATGTCTGCTTGAATCATCGATGTGTATCTGCGTCTAATCTCGGATTGTTTATATGGGTGTGTTTTTGTGAACTAAAATCCGTACACGTGTATGTATATATGCCTGTATGTGTGAGTGTGCCATCCCATACGAATACAGAGAATTTCACACTCCAAACAAATAATCAAACACAAACAAGCATAAATAGATTCAATTTAAAACATAAAACATTTTGTCTGATGATCGCAAAAGCGTGAAACCCAGAGTCACAAACTCATATCCACAAAACTGAATATATATATATATATATATATATATATATATATATATATATATATATATATATATATATATATATGTGAAGAAAAATATTTGGAAAAAACAAACAAAATCCTTAAATGCAATTATGTCACGCACGGTAAATACTAGACCTGGCTTCTTTAGTATTTCCCCTTTTTTAGCGAGATTAATGCTCGACAAGCGTACATATAAATTTTAGATCATAATAGAATTCTTTCACTTTTCATTTCCATTCAAAATACTCAAATTTTAGGAATACGTTTTGAAAGCGTCGCCCATTTGACGACAACGTGACCATGCTTAAACGGAAAGCTGATCTTTTAAAATTTTCAGCTATCTGTTTTGGATAATTCTTGCTTTTATGTCCATCGTCTTTGTCATGTTGAACTGATTATGTTAATTGTATTTTAATGAATATTGTCCTGAAGAAGGTTTATTAAACTGAAACGTCAGACGTTGACATTTCATTCATATTAAAACAACATAATTGCATTTACGGATTTTTGTTTGTTTTTTCCAAATATTTTTCTTCATTCTGTCGGATTTATATCCATTTATATTTGCTTACATATATATATATATATATAGAAAAAGTTGCAAATTAAAAAAAAATATGTTTTATTTTATGAAAGTATTTATTTATTTATATATATATTTGATATTTCAAATTGTCCTCAATCTTTCATCAGAAATAACTGTTTGTTACAAATAAATTAAAATTACTGTTTCTCAGCAAGTAGCGTTCGTCGCGAGACGCGGACGTCATGTGATATGGAATGTCACTGTTCGGATATTCCTAACTTAAATCTAACTGTCATAAATATTTTAAATGTTGTTTAAAAATTTTTTTTAACTATATAAAAAAAAACTTGCTTAACTATAGTCCCTATTTAGCCCTAGTTTATGTGTATTTAATTTTAAAATCCAATGTTTCTTTTTTTCTGCGTGTATATGTTTTTTTTCGAATCAGTAAACGAATGTGACCATCAAAGACATGGTTTGCCTATATTTGTAGATTCTCTTGAAGCCAGCAAATGGATTGTAAATCTAATTGCAGACGTTTCTATTGCACCCCGCGCGTATTACTGATATCAATGTCTAAAATCTCTATGATATGACTCTTCTTTCGTCTAACCTTTCACTAGTTGCACACATGCACGCTTGACTCATTGCATGCTCAGGGAAGACTTTAGCGTCATCAGGATGTATATACCTCAACTAATATCATTCAAAAGCACGAGTTTCCCCATTCAGGAAATGGCCGCCATATTACAATAAATATACGTTAATATTTATCCCTTATTCATTGTAATGGTCGTTAATGTAGTCACAATGTAATATAAATAAATGGTTTTTGATATCTGGCGAAAAGAATACAAAAATAAATGCTGAACATTTGGACCCCTCGAATTATATCGCTGTTAGTATTGTGCCTATTTTTAGCAATGTATTAGACGTACTAATTAACTTTGAATTGGTCAAGCATCTCACTTCATATAGGCTTTGTTCAGATAATTTTTTTCTAAAGGTTAACGTCCAATGTGTTTACTGATATTACTGAATTTGTAAATCAGGATTTATATAAAAAAACAGCTAGGTTCAAACTGTGTATTTTGACAAGGTTTGACATGACGACTTTCTCTATCAGCTGAAGGGATATATTGTCTATGATTGATTATTTGACATAATCTAATCATTCTTAACAAATCGATCTACCACAGATGTAGATAATTAATCATAAATTTGGGGGTACCCCAATGCTGTATCATTAGACGTTATTTGTTTCTTATCATAATAAGGTACCTTCCCGGTATCATCAGCTGCGAACTAAATATTTATGCAGATGAGGCAACTATTTATTCATGTCTGAATAGTAAGTCCGACAACTGCTCTCAAGTATGTCCTCTAATCAGTTGTGGTGCAAGAAATGGCTTGTAAAATGAACCCGCTCAAAAGAAACTACTATATTTCATCCTCATAGAGAAGAATTTTTTTTTCCATCTAGTAGCATGGGTGCACATGAGAAGAGTATATCATTTCGCCTTCTTGACCTCTCGATTTCTACTGTCGTTAAAAGGAGTGATTATATTTCATCGATTTCTTATAATGTTGGTCCACTCTATGCTACGAGACAATTTTTATCGTTAGAATCTACTTTTACATTTGTAAACTTTTATTTGTAAACCATTTTTGTATGCATTGATTATTGCTACCATATCCTGGCTGATACGTCGGCTTTATAACCGGAGATCCTCGACATATTATAAAGAATGGTCCATAATGTTAAAATCCTTTCCTGGCATCTCGACTTCAGTCACTATACATCCGTCGTGGCGCGCATTCACTGTTTTTCCTATTAATATTTTCATGGCAATTGATCTAATGAACTCTGCTTTTTTAGTACTACGACTCTGCGTACGAAAACATTCAGTGATTTCTTATTGAAATAACTATATATAACTATATTCTAAAACATTATTTTCTCGCACTTCTCACATCTCAAAATATGATTTTTATTGATTCTGTACAACTTATTACCTTCAAAAATGTAAAAACGACGATAATCGCGATCTTATGTTATTTTAAATCATATTCTTTATTTTCTTTTCTCTGCATGAATATCAATTCTTTATTGTCCTCTCCAAATAATACCTGGTGCCTTGATGACTTTAACTTCTTTCTTGGAAAGAATGATGAAAAACAATTGAATTTATACTCACGTAAACTAAAAATAAGCAAATAAAACTGGAAGACTTTGAATATTATAAATCATGTGATGCTTCCAAATTTGCTATAATGATAATTTTATATATATACATAAATATATATATATATATATATATATATATATATATGTGTGTGTGTGTGTGTGCGTATGAACACACATACATACATATATATTTGTGTGTATGTCAGTGTGTGTATGTGTGTGTGTGTATGTAAACAATTAAATAATTATTACAAGATTAATTCTAAATCTAATTTGTGTTTTTTAAAATACACTATCGTATATTTTTAAGTTTAGTATGATCGTAAATTGTTTCAGAAATTATTAGTTAAGAGACTTAATAATTGATTCAAAAAATTTACCAACTATCTGGAGATGATATGTGTTTCTTCATGAAAATCTTGAATTGATTAAAAAACCAGATGAAGTTTATTTGATTGATTAAATATTATACAATTTATTGTCTGCGGACCGCCTTTAATTATTGTAATTTTCAACTGATTTTCAACCATATTATTATTATTATTATTATTATTATTATTATTAGATATTACATATATAGTTATTCTTTCTTTTTCTTTGGTAATCTAAATCAATCCGCAAAACACAAACACACACACACACATATATATACATACATACATACATATATATATATATATATATATATATATATATATATATATATATATATATATATATATGTATATATGTCAAAAGTATTCAGACAGTAAGTGTTACTTGTTTTACTTAAGTTTATCACTATCGATTTATTTTTTAATTATTTTCGACAAAAAAACACCTGCCTGTTTATTACTGTAGCAAAGTTTAAAAATAACATTGCCGTTCTACATAAGGAATTTAAATAAATTTAATGGCAGAAAGTTATCAGCTGGAATTTCATGAAAGGCCTAATACTGAGGGAACTTGCAAACTGAGGAATAATTCTTGGGACTGAAAAAACAACTATTTGAGAGGTTAAGTTAAAATCAATAATCTAGAGAAGCTCAAAAAATACATTAATTTTTTTCTCAAAAATGAGCCTAACTTTATTTTAATATAGAAAGGCGAAACACATATTAGAAGATTCATATTATTAACAATTTTCATCAAGCATATGTTATGACTAATGATAATGTACAATGATTCTTGCATTATAGGTGTTATCTATCAAGCCATGCAACCCAATAAAAGAGATCACCTTTCGCGGAATATTTGCAGAGCCTAACAATAATCATTTGTAATGGGATGGCATACAAAACATTATTCCGATTTTCTGAAATGTAGGTGTTATGGGTCTGTTATATAGACCAACAATATACTGTGATAATTGGCAAAGTAGTAGCCACAATCTGGCAGTCAAAATTCTGAGAACTGTTAAATTTTTAAGCTTTTAGTTATTATTATTATTATTATTATTAATTCGTCTGTCTCATGTTGTATTCTCATTTCATTCCGGGTTCCAAACAGAGACTCAAGATGGAAAATGGCTTCATAATATTTTCTACTGATCATTTGTGTAAAAACACAAAAACAAACTAAGATCACATACTTTACGTAGATACATTCTTAATGATATGTGAGCTGTACTTGTGAGTGTAATTATTTGTTTTTCATTAAGGCATGTTCTACAAGGACTCCTTTCAATGTTTTTATTGAACCCTTTTCCAATAAAACCGAGAGATTCAACTACAAGTCGAAGTATTGATGTCGTTATGGGCAGAAACTGTCATGACAATTAGAAAGCATATTTTGTTCTTCTGGTCTTTGATTACGCTGTCTAGCCGAGTGACACTGATTGTTCTGTCAGTGTGTATTGTAAAGTCTCATAAATTTGTTAGGCGTCGTATCTCTGTATACTAATGTGATGTTCATACCAGTTTCTTGCAGTATCATTCCCGTAAAAGATGCATATATTCCAGTGCAGATATTCGCCCACTCTTCCATGCCGAGTTATATATTCAGTTGGTGCGAACACTGCAACGTGAAACACGAATGTCAACTGCTTCTGGATATTTATCTCAATCTACATTTGAGGTGAAGATAATACTTCACTGTTTGTCCATGGCAATTTCTACTTGACAAATACTAGTCTTGTGTCACAAGAATAAATTATTAGGTTTCCACATTTAACCTTGCAAAACGTAACCCGGCGCTTTGTATATTAACTTGTTTGGCACGGGCTGAGAGTATTGGCCATGAAGAGGTTTAACGTGTTGATGCTTTTGTTACACTGCATTTGCTTTTCTTTTCATCTATTTGTTCTATACTTCGCAGTAGGTGTATTTTGGATTATCTGCACTTCTTTATCGACCGGAAATTTACTTTGAAATTGATGGCTTCATTCATTACTGAATAAAGTTTTTTTTTTTTATCCCTTTCATGTTTCTTGGCACAGTTCGTCATCCAGTTTTCTGTAGTTTTCAAGTATCTTTGAACATTGTAATACAGTTACAGTTGATCTAATTCTCTGCCCCCTCGCATCTGTACACATACAGACGACCAACAGCAAACTTAGGATGATTCATGCGGTGGCAAGGGACAATTTTCAACTTTTTACACCAATTCATTTAATATCAGGTATCGACAATTTAAAAATGTTGAAGTTGTATCACAGACACATCGTTTATAGATGATATCCTCCTTTGTGTATTTAACATCAGACGCAAATTTCGGAAGCATCATTTTCTTATATTCTCCTTCATTTGGTTATGATGTGTTCCGTTTCCTTCAATGATTCCTAAGTATTTATATGCTTCTTCTTCTTCCAGTTCCCTAAACTTTGTGACAAAATCTACATCGATTGAGAGTTTCTATAATTCTCTCTTATTTGAATGTTAATTTTCAATGTTACTTTTGCACATTTATCTACTCAAAAATCTAAACTGATTTCTTTACTGAAAACATTTTACAGTATCGAGGATACCCATCAACATTATATGTGGGTGACATTTATTTTATTGGCCTATAATTTTTGCATAATCTGTTTCACCCGTTTTCAGTAGGAGATATACAATAACTTCAGTTACACATTCTGGAATATCATTGGGGATATTAATAACGTAATGTTTGCGCAAGTGTTTAATAGATGTATGAGAGATGATAGAAGCAAAAGTTGGTTAACTTGTCTTTTCATTTTTTTTTTTACGTATTTGCTATTTTCTTAGAGCTTATTTCTAGTTATATTTCTTGCATAGGTTTATCCTTCATTCTTTCTAGTTCCCGTTTGATTTAATGTGCATTGAGATTATATGCCTTTGTGTTGTTCCAAATAATCTCCCAACATGTTTGCATTTCATCAATCGATAGTGGCTTTTTTTTACTTCTATAACTTCTTGATGTTTGTTTGAAATACCTTATTTTGTCGACAGAACCTACCATGCTTTTCATATCTTCTTGATCTCTGTGCCTTTACTGGCAGTTTCTGTTTAAGTATTTCTTTGATTGGTGGAATTTTATTTACTTTTTATTTTATTTTTTACAGTAAGATTCAACCCTCACAACGCCAGGCTACGCACCATATAGAGGATTAATTTTAGAGGCCATGTGTGTGGAAGAAAACGGTTAAACCTAGCCATAAACAGGTTAAGATTGTAATGATCAGGGAAACATTCAGAATCGATTCCATATGGCAGTGGTTCGCGGGTCGAAGCTGCTCGAGTGAAACTTACCACTCACCGATGGAATACGGAGGGAATATGGTTGGATCCGACCATTTTACATGTATCATTAACAATGGACCGTATGTACGAATTTCACTTGAGGTCGGGTGTTAGTTTGGAGAACCATCTGTTTTTCAATGCTCGGTGCTTCCTCAAGAGGAACTCTGTTCATCCTAGTTGGTGGTAGTTCGGTGTCAGATCGGTGATAAGTGAATGTAATTAGCGTGGTACTCGAATCATTGAATATAACCAGCCATTTTTTACATCATTGGCTATTTTGTGAAAGTCGGAAGAGTGATCAGTCACCAATCTCTGAGCATCGAGAGTTTTAGAGGTCATACCATCAGTATAGATGATTACAAATGGTCTGAGTAAATTCTTAGGAAGATCATTTATGTAGATCAAAAGAAAAGGCGTATCGGAAGAGTAACCACTGGTCAACGCCTGCTTTGACATCTAGGGCTCCGGAGTTCTGCCCATTGATACCAGTTAGGAAGGATTCTTTGATAGAGAAAACCCTTCCTGTCATTGCATAACTTAAGAGATTTACTGTATTAATTTTATATTTCTGCTTGATCTCTTGTTTTTCCATTATTATTATTATTATTATTATTATTATTATTATTGTTGTTGTTGTTGTTGTTGTTGTTGCCTTATTTCATTTATTTCTTTCCCGGTCCCGACCAGAGATGTAAGATCAGAAATGGCATCCTGACATTTTCCAACGAGCAGTTTTGAAAAAAAAAAATCACACATATTTTACATAGATAAACCCATTTGTAAGCTTTGCGCCGTACTTGTGAGTACATTTTTTTTGTATTTATTAAGGCATGGGTTTACAGGGATTTCTTCAATTAATTTTTTTCCAAACATTCGTGGGTGGGGCTCTAACTACAATTGAAATTGTTAATGTACGCATGTGCCACATTTATGAGATTTCGATTTCAATGTCTTTGTATTTTGCAGTTTGCAGGGATGCCATGTCAATAAGCAGGCACATTTAATCCTTGCAACCTCTAATCACGATGTCAAGGCGATTAAATTTATTTGTTCTGTCTGTGTGTATTGTAGACAAACAAAAAATTGTTACAGCCCCTATCTCTGTAACCGGGTCTTGGTAGTGCTCAGACCAATGCCTTGCAGTTTCCTTTGCGTAAATGTTGCAGATTCTCATGTGCAGATATTGGCTCACTCCGTTTTGCCATGTTTTACATTTAGTAGGTGCCAATACCGCGCAGCCTAACTGTCAATTGTTTCTGAATATTTACCACATACTCTGCATTTTGGACAAACACAATATTTCAGTATGCGTGCTTGGTAATATCTAGCTAGCAAGCATTGGTTCTTTGTAGCAAGAATAAGACATTCAGTTTTAGCATTTAACCCTGCATACGTAGCCACTGATGTGTACGTGGTTTGTCTACACAAGCTGTTTTGATAAGGGCAGAGTGTGAAACATTTTATCTTGCCATCGTTTCTCTATCTGGTCATTTGCATTTGCCTTTGTTGTTTTTTTTAAAGTATTTTGCACCTTCAGTCGGAGTAATCTGATTTACTTGAAAATACATTTTGAACATGTTGGCTTCCTTAATTATTAAATGTCATCGCTTACTACTTTCATGTTCTTTGACAGAGATCATCATCCAGTCTTCGGTATTTTTTAGGCATTTATGAAAGCCAATTGTTGTAGTTTTTTAAAACACTTCTAGTTGAATTAATCCTCTGTCTCCTTCGGATCCGGGAACATAGAGAGGATCTACATCAGCCGGGTGGGGAGGGGGACAGGTGAGAAGATTTCTCATTTTGTCGTCCATTCAATTAATGTCAGCTATGATCCAGTTAAGAATGTTTAAATTGAATTGCACTACAGGGACAGCCAAGTTGTTTATGGCTGATATTCTGCTCTTTAAAAAAAAAATTCAGCTCATTATTTAGTACTAGACGCACACACCTGCAGTATTCTTTTCTTACGTTATCCTTCATTTGGTTATGTTGTATTCCATCTCCTTCGCTAATTTATAGGTACCTATAGACTTCTACTTTTTTCCAGAAACCTAATCTTCATACCAAAATCTAGATCTATTGAGTGTGTTTCTGTAATTCTGTCTTTCTTGAATGTTACTTTTGCAAATTTATGTAATTTAAAGTCCCTATCTAATGTCGTCACTGAAACATTTTACTCTGTTGTCCTGTAGACTAACTTAACATTTTAGTGCACTGTACCCTAACCATTCAACTTATGGTGGTCTTTGGCAAAGTGTTCCCGATCATCCATTTAGAGTAGGCGATAGATTACTTTCTTGTTTAGTTTTTAACCATAGTGATGTTTGCTTAGTTCAAGGGTACAGAAGATTATGGACATTCAAAATAGAAGGGGTGACATGGATATTCATTCGGCTGGAGAGGGCAGAGTTTCCGGTGGAGAATAGGAATAGTCTGTCTTTCTACATTTCCATGCTGTTTAAATAAATTAACTAGCAGGTTAGATTATTATTATTATTATTATTATTATTATTATTATTATTATTATTATTATTATTATTATTATTAAAAGTTCGAAAAAGAAATAATAATAATTATTATTATTTCTTTCTCGAATTACTTTCATCGTCCAAAAATACATACATTGTGTAAGAACAATGTTGAACAATGTTGAAAATACTTCCTCAAGTTCGCGCGCGCACACAGACACACACACACATATATATATATATATATATATATATATATATATATATATATATATATATATATATATATATATATATATATATATATATGCTGCATAATTTGCTTATCCTTTAAAGTTGTGTTCATAGTCTTGCGGTGATGATTCCCACTATCCCACCTGGGGCCGCAAGAAATTGTATCTTAAGAAACAATTATTATTTCTAGCTGGTTCTGATGTTAAAACTCGTAAAAAGCTATTGGATTTTACAGTGATAAATATGTACATTGACAAGTAACTAGATTTCGCGGTTGGGGCCCATCATTTTGCGCCACATTATTTGGTCATTTGTACTTTATATTTGGTTCGGTAAGATTTGCATACGTACAGAGTAAAAGACAGATGGCTTCTGATTTTTTCCTACTTTTGTTTCTTTGTTTATTTGCTTTAGCTGCGCAATCTGTAATAAGAAAGAAAATGAACAAAAATTGTTTACAATCCTATATTAAATTTAAAATAGTTATGATTTATCGTAAATACGTCTTCTCTAAATTTTTTTATTATTTCTGTAATGAATAATTTGTCACCAAGAATCACTTGGCTGAATTATCGGTAACCTGTATCTCTCTTCCTAGCTCTTTCTTACTGAATACACAAATACATACATACATACATACATACATACATATATATATATATATATATATATATATATATATATATATATATATATATATATATATATATACAAATTTGTAACATTTGTTTGTTATCGAACTTCTCCCAGGCTTTTAGAGATAGACCCCTATAATCTATATATTCTAAAACTACATTATCCAGGATACATGGATAAGTATATTTCGTTTTGATCAAAAGGGTCCCGGGGGGGCAACCCCCCACTGTTTTTTCCCTTTGATATAAATTAAATTTAAATTTGAAGAAGGGAATGTTTCCTAGTGTACTTGGATAAAAATATAACATTTTGATCAAATACCTCACTTTCTCCATTCGATTTAGATTTCAATTTGAAAAAGAAAATGACTCCTATCCAAAATGTAGAAGGAAGTCACATACGCAAGATCAAAATGAGACAATATGGACGTCAAGTTGAAGAAAGCTCTAACCAGTGGGTACTGCCTTACAATAAATATTTGTTGCGTGAATACATCTGTCATGTCAATCTTGAAATTTGCTCATCAATTCATTTAATTAATTATTGTCTCAAATACATATTAAAGTGTTCAGATGAAGTTTTTTGCACAAAACCCAACCAAAAATATCTTTCACTTTGATTTGAATTGAATTTAAATTTAAACAAGGGAATGACTCCTATACAAAATACAGAAGAAAGCAAGAAGATTGGGGTCACATTGGCAAGATCATAGAGTAATATTGAAACGCATAATTTTCTCCATAAATTGTAACAATGTTTTAAAATCAATCATCATTTTCTTAGTGAAACATATGTGACACTTTTCAAGAAGCGGGTAATTCTGTTATTTTCAATAAACCCGAACCGATGTTCGTTAAGAGTACTAGTTTATTTATTTTCATATTAAAAACATATATGTCATATTTGGTTTACTATAACGAAGTTTTTCTATATTTAATAAGATAATCAAATTTGTCATAATAAAAGGAGGATCGTTTTCCACTTATTCCGTTTTTTAACCTTGCCTTAGTCACTTCGTTTTTCCGAAAATGGTTAGTCCCCTAGCGTCTGCCTTGTACATAAGCTCAATGAGGCAGGAGAATTGTCGGAATGAGTAGAAGAGCAGCCAACTAGGAATTGCGAGTACTTAAAAACTTTTGGTGGTAACAAAACATACTGTATGACTAACAGAAGTTTAAGTAATTACATTTAGTGATTTTCAGAAACTTTTCTGTAACCTACAAGTGTTCTGAAAGTTCATAAAAGTAAATAGCCTCTTAACGTTTTTCCGTTTAATATGAAAATAACATAAACGTTCTTAATTATTAAATGCATTGAGTTTTATGTGGGTAGAATTAGCAGTAACCATCATACGTACAGATAATTACCGAGACATTAAAATCAAATAAACAAAGAAATAGCGGTGAGAGAGGTGTCGGAAGAACATAAATGTAAAGTTTGTTTTATATAGTAACTGAAAAAACATAGTACCGTTCAATATGTCTTTGGTACAGAAAGAGCTCAGCTAATAATTATTACAAAATTATGCCCGAACTGAAATATGCACGATGCTCTTAGGAAAACTACTCCGCATCATCGAGTCTAAATGAAAACTCTTTTCTGTCATTATATTGTTTCATTGTTAACAGCCATATGACCGGTCAATCCCGGTTTATATTATTTATGAAAGGGGAAGCAACGTTAACCCAAAACATCTAAAGTGTGTCACATATATACATCCAACATATAACTCCTACATATACCTCTCACATAATAGAACAAAAAATTAACTAGATAAAAACAGCGTTGTCACGTATATCTTACCATTATGTGGGAGGTACTTCTGGGAGTTATATGTGTGAATTATTAAAAGTATACCTGTCACATTGTTTGATTTTTTTGTTTGTTTTTTTTACGTCTAATCAATGTACTTTACAGCTCAGAAATATTTTTAAATTCCAAGAATATTTCAGGGATAATTATTTTCTGATACACATTCTAATAATTAGTTCATAGCTGGAAGGAAAAAATGTAGTTTCACTCCTTTCCTATGTGTATCAGCGCGTATATGGATATGGCAAACATAACTAGAATTTGAACTCGGGTCTCCGATTTCCAGTTCCGAACACCAGCCACACTTCTAAACTTACAAGTCATGATATTCCCAAGATGCCACCTATTTAGATCGACGCCGATTAACTTCGGGGACCAGAGTATTTATTTATCAATAAAATATCTTCAACTAAGGAAAACGGATAAGATCATTTTTTAATTTTTTTTTTAGTTAAACAACATCATTAAAATGTTAAAGCTTTCTCAGATTCGATCTATACTGTTAAATAATAGTCTAACAGACTATTATATTTTAGAGAATTTTATTTTCCTCTCACTTCCTGATGAGGTCAGATGCAGGGAAACAGAGAAATTCGATTTTGATTGGTCAAAACTAGCGTGGGAATGTTACAGAGATAGAAAGATATTTTAGGGAGTTAAGTTTTACACATCGAAGAATGTAAACGTGTTATTTCGTGTCGTGAACTTTTTCACCCGAGGGGTGATAGAGCGACCACACTGGCTAGCCAAAAATGTACACATTTAATAAAATAGATAAGTTTAAAAACCCATTTCATCTCTATACTTTAAAAACATTCAGACACCAGGCCGAGAGAGAAGAATTCGGCTTTGTAGTGGAATCACCCCATCAGTCAAGACCTCCCAAGAATGTTGTGGGTGTACAGCAATACAAACTATTAAGTGAAGATATCAAAATCAAGTAAGTGTAGAATTGATTGGATATATCATGCGACACTTTCCGAAGAATCTGCTAAACAAATTCAGAAATTGTTTTCTTATCAGATCGAGCTGAGTGAATTTTCCGATCTGCCGTATCTTCTAAATCGCCATCAGACACATTAAACTCTTTTCGAATCCATAGAAGTGTGAGGAAAAGTGTCAAACTTCCCAGCTTTGATCATAACAATAATTTCAGCGGCTCAGAAAAACACAAAATAGATTTATGTAAGCGTGAAGCCCCGTCACAGAATTGTATAAAAAACTAATAAATTTAAATACTGTTACTGAAAACTCGTTATTGGCTGACTCACAGAAAACTAAATTTTTGGAGAAAACCGGCTACAATTATTTGAATTGTTATATTCGTGTATAGATACAAATTAGCGATGTCATCCTAGACACACGTTATTCGTTAAATCTGCAGAGAGTAAAACAACATAGAATTAAATTTTGGAATATATTCAACAATATGAATATTTTAGAACTGGGAAAATATATATTAACTAATAAGCTTGAGATTAACTTATCTATATTTCAGATTCGTACTGCGCCTACTTTTTTATTATAAATATGATCAATTATTGTTTGCTGACTAGTTTTTCAGTGAACCTTTTACCAGGATGTGTGTTCGATCGTTTGTCACGCAAACAAAAATGAAATTCATAAAATTAATTACTCACATTTTCGCACATTTATTCGTGTATACAATTTTTCAAAAATACTGCTCCGCCATGGTTGTTTACATTCTGCAAAAGTCGTAAATATAAATTAACTTGCTTCCATACAGCAAACTGCTGGAATTTATACACATAATGAAAGCAATTTATATGTGTGTCAATTACATCTTCATGTAGACGCTTCTAATTTATTCTGTACTAACGCAAATCATTCGGTTGTACTTTAAAAAAGGACATACATTTTTTTGTGTGAACCTGTTCGCAAATAATCAGAGTAATTTATATCTTTAAATTTGAAAGAAAAATAATAGTCAAATAAATACATTTGTAGATCCATGTTAGAATATTAACTTTTTTGTTCGGTTATACACGCATATTCCGCTATATACGCACTGTACACTTTTTTCGGGTGTAGAGCTACATTTCCACCAGGCTAGGTGTTGCTGAGATTTTCGTAGCAACGACATTTTATCGGAGTGAAGATGCTATCCCCCCACATTCTATCTTGTTTTCAGTTCAGTATTTTATTCCTCCTAGTGTGGTTGGCAACTAAACCTAGAAAAATGATTATAGAACAATCGCTGAGAGGGAAAACATGGATTCATGACTTCCCAAGTATAGTTGTTTGAAGTCAAACGCAAAGCCCATAACTGATGATTGAACTCGGTACGCCAATCCTACCTTGCAGCGAGAATAACCGATACGCTACGCTTAACTCTGAATTTCTTACAAATTTGAAATTAGTCATTCCGATGTTTAGGAAATTTTTTAAGATACCACATTTTGGGTTAAATTATGAATTTAGTACCACTCTAATTAAAAAGAGGCGAATGAATACATCTGTTGATATAAGAGATGATATTATATGAGATCAGAAATAATAGTTTGATATTAGCCCGTTTCCGCGAGAGGTCTTTTTTATGAGTAGCTTAGTTTTCTGGGGCCGAAAATATTCGTGTATGTCAAAGCCATTTAATGAACGAAATATTCTGCGTGATTGGCGTGTTTTTATATGTTGCCTCTGTTCGTCGCTATAATGTGATCGCTGTCACTAAAGAACGATAGAATTAGGAAAGTTCTGGAAAATTCTACTAGGTAATGTTATGGAAATATTCACGATTTGTAATATTTGTCATTCTGGAACAGGCATCAAAGAATCCTAGAAATATCGAGCTTTTGTTTTTTAAATATGTAAATATGCTATGATTATCAGAAATATCCGTTTTTTCTATGTAAAAATCCAAGAATTTCCAATTTGATTTTATCTAAATTCACAGTCTTAGTATCATTACAGAGTTTGATAAGAAAGACTAGATTAAATAAAAACGACTAGGAAAAAGAAAACATAGCCATTCTAGTTGTGAATATGACCATCATCCTTCAAAATATCTTAAGCAATATCCGGGTACAAATTCATTCAACAATAACTTTCAACGCATCGGCGATTGACCTAGAGAATAGAAAGCCATATTTTATGTCCCAAAGAAGATGCGAGTTAAGATGTTTCAACAATAGTGTTGATTGTAGCGTCAAATATTTTGCTAAAGAGAGGTAGAAGCCTAATAAATATTATACTATTCACCAGAATTCTTAAAGAAGAACCTGCAGAAGAAAAGCAGGAAACATTTAGCCATGTATTGTAGAGCATAGAGAGAAGTGGCAGCAATTCAAAGGCACATTTCTCACGGACATTCATAGGAATACTATTGAGCCACATGCTTTGTGGGGATGAAGTCTAGGGATGACATCGGAAACAATGAACGGAATTATTTTCTTCATATACAATGGAGACTTAGTTATACTTGAGAAATCTGGAAAGGTTATTCCTGGTTGTCTGGAAGTAAAATTGAAAGAGAATGTTTAGGCAAAGCATTCTGTTTATCAACCGAACATAATGCCACTACAATGTAATTAAAGAGCGGAGTGTTTGAGTAATTACTTGTTTAACAAACGTTCAAATTTTTATGAGTGAACAAAAAATGACGTCTGTTGTGATCTAATTGCACTGGAATACATATTTGCCTTCAAATAGAAAAGTGCTGTTTGAAATAGCTTGGGCATGCAGAGCACAAAATAAAATAAAACAAAATAAAATAATGAAAATGTCACCAAAAAGATACTGTTCTTGAATGAACAAAAAAATAGTGTTTCGATTGTAGTTGCATTTTACTGCATTTAAAATTGTTGATTGTTAAAAAATAATGCAAAATTATATAAAAGAAACAAACACTGAAAATCTTATTCATAATTTAATCAATAGCCGTTTTTAACATGAAAAAGTACATTAAAATATATTCCCAGAAAAGATTGAAATTTGGAATTGTTCTTATTTTTTTATTATTTTTTTTATTTTTTTAAGAATTACGTCCCGAGCAAGGCGTGAAGCCACTAGGATGCAGTGGGTTGCAGAATATTTGAAGCGAGAGCAGATAGAAGTGATAGAAGAGAGGATGCGGAGAGGGATAGTAGATAGATCAAGGTAACTGGAGATGTCGATTGACCTTACATTTGAATAGTTGGAGATTATAGCTCTCAGGGAAATAGGAAAGCGTGTTCCACAAGCGAGAGGTGCGACTTATGAAGCTATTGGAGTATAAGAGACGGCTATATTTAAAAGTTTCTACAGTGAAAGTGTGAGAGCGTCATGCCAGGCTCGTAGGGCGCTTGAATTCATGAAGTCTGGGAACCAGTGAAAGCAGCTCATCGGAGCAATTACCATGAAATTATATTCAAGACAAAGAATACAGGCATATGAGTCGAATGCGGACTGTATTTTTTTTTACTTTATAAAAACCGTTTATCGTTCAAATATATTTGAAAAAAAAAAGTTTTGTCATAGAGTCGAATATAACGATAATAAGGCGCAGATGATTCGACTGTTAAAAAGAATTTCTGAATCATAGCGTGATGCATTGCTGTTAATACGACATCTGTTTAAAAAAATACGAAATACCAAGGTTTAAATATCAGGAGTATAATTGAAGTTTAATCAAATGAAACAGATTATGTATTGAATTTAATTGAAAGCTGCAGAAAGTTAAACCAACCTTGATTAAAAAAGTGTAAAAAATAGAGACACCATTTCAGCTTGAAGAAGTGTGAAAAAAAAAAAAAACCAAAAGGCGCAAATTGCAGTCTTGCTTAGAAAATCTGTTAAAAATGTGCAAGCAGAAAATTATATGACTAAATTTGTGTAGCGTACGAAGGCACAGATGTCATTTATCATATTAAAGAATTAATACGTGTATCTTTGTAGGCAATAGAGTAACGAGAGAGAAAGTAAAAAAAAAATATAATTGATTTAATCAGTGGGAGGACACTTTCCTTGTTAAATATTCTTACACTTGTTTTTAATAGATTATGTACAAATTATTAAAAATTATACAACACTTAATTCTGCGTACACATAAAAAAATAATTGTTTCCGAAAGAATAGGGAAATGCATAAGGTTTATAAAAATATTCAGGACTAAGGAAAATATCAGATAATTTTATTTAATATGAATGGCAAAGTTGACGAGAGTTTGTGTAACGTGGTTCGTCTTCTAAAAAGACATAATCGTAATTAAACATGTTTTTGTTGATGAAATTATACATGAATAGGACGTAGAGATTTAAAAACCCGACCTTGGTCTATAACTACGTACCATAATGAAATGCAGATTTTTTTTTTCTCAATTTGTCCTTCATCCACCTAATATTGCTCTTTTATATAGAAATTTACATGGCATCATATTCTCCCGCCACATATGAGATAAACGAAGAATTACAATAAAAGACAAGGCAACAGAAGTTTCTCCCGAAAACGTGAAGAATCATCCGGACATATGCAATTTTTATCATGTTCTGCTCATGACTGTATTTTCGAAAGTAGAAATCATCTGTCAGCATTGTAAGCGGGGAGCCATAAAACGATATTAAATTATAGAAATGTCAAACCGATTTTAAGAAAGACAAAAATGAAAAAAGAAGAAAAGGATATATTTGTTGGTCCCAACGCCCCCGTTTAATTTACAAGTAAAAACAAAAAAATTCTTGAAAATTTTCGCTATACTGAAAAGACATCATCCAGCAAATAGCTTATTTAATAAAAAATTCAATAAGAATAGAGTAAATATTAGCTTCCCTTCAATGGAGAAGTTTATTAGGGGCATAGCTAAATGTATTCTGGTGTAAATATTCAAGTAAAATATAAACCTGCATAACTGAATTAAAAGTGAACATTACCACTTGGTAATGTCTGATTAATAACATTGCATACATATCTGAATAAGAAGTAGAACAACTTACGGCGTTGAATTATATAAGTTCGAACGAGAACCCATTTAAAAAGCGATACATCAACCATGAGACATCGTTAAGATTGGCAAAGTACATTAATAGCACTGATTTCTCAATATATTATATACACCGTGTTGCTTTTGGATGTAGGCAATCATGGCTTTCCACATTTGTAGTTCTTAATAAATCTTTCTATATTTCTGAGATGAGGCATTATGTACATTATTCACATTATTCAGGCTTTTGTCCTCATCTTTGTCGCCATATTTATTACAACGTTTCGGCCGTTGTACGCTCCGGCATTCTTCAGGTGGTTGGAATGTCGAACTGAACCCTTAATTTCGGTCACTGGGCTAGACTGTTCTAGTTCCACGTGACATGATTAATAGATGTCAGTTATCAGTTATGTCCTGTTAATTTCCCTCTGAAAGTGACAGGACCCATAGAGTGTAGGTTCAATACCCGGTTATGGTAATGGATAACTTTCAGAGGGAAATTAACAAGAGATAACTGATAATTGACATCTATTAAACATGGCACGTGAAACTAGAACAGTTTACTGCAGTGAGCGAAATAAAGGGTTAAGTTCGACATTCCAACTAAATCTTGTTTTTTATTTATCTGTTATAAAAGTAGTTCCGGCATACATTTATACAAGTTCCTTAAGTAGGCTATGCGTTGTTTTCCTCTGTCCCTCTTGCCTTTCATCTGTCCCGTAAATGAAAGATTTTCAAATCATTCTTTCTTCATTATGTGCCCTTGATATATATTTCCTGGTGTTGATATGAATTTCATTTTTCTTTTCATTGCCCATGTTAGCCTCAGCAACATTCTGTAGAAAAACATTTCCGTTGCTTCGAGTCTTTTCTTCCTTTGTCAGAATACTGTACCACATTCACTACTACATATAAGAAAGTATATTCCGTAAGATTTCAGTACTCCTTTCCTTGTGTCTAACGAGATTTTTCTACGTCTTAAAACACTGATTAGCTTTTGGAATGGATATTTGGTTATCCCAACCCACATTCGGGCTTCAATGTCTCATTTCGCATCCTCTGTTAAAACATTTCCCAGATATTTAAATATTTGTACATTCGTATCTCAAAATTTTAATTTGAATCCTGGGCTATTTCTTCTATCATGTCCTTGGCCATAGCGGCGAAAGCCTCCACGATGGCATCCTTCAGAGAGCCGATCGTGTTGTGGACGTGCTTGTTGGTCTTGGCCTCGATCATGCCCCAGAAGAAATAGTCAAGGTGTTGGAGTCAGGTGAGGAGAACGGCCACAAATCAAGCGACCAGTGGTGAGGAACATTGTTGAGGAGCTACGCCTGGCTCGTCTTGGCCTTGTGTGCAGGAACGGAGTCCTGCTGGAACACGTAGAGGCGTCCGGCGGCGATCTTGTCCTTTCAGGGCTTCACCAAGCTCCTCAGCACGTTCTGGTACATCTCAGCGTTGAAAGAAGAGCGGAGGCATGGCGTCCTCCTCTCTACACTCAAGGTCAAGACGACCCAGGCGTGGCTGCTCAACAATGTTCCTCACCACTGGATTCTCAGACATTTGCCCTCCTTCCTCACCTGAGGGCAACCCCCTTCACTATTTCTTTTGGAGCGTGATCGAGGCCAAGACCAACTAGCACGCCTGCAACACGCCGCTTTGGACCTGGTCGCCAAAGCATGTGACTCAATTCGCCCCCGCCTTGAAATGATCGTCGTCGCCCGCGGCGGCGGTTACATTGAAAAATAATGTAATATGGAACTGTAACTGTTGCTAAATAAACTGTCGGGTCTCTGCATATACCACTTTTGTTTTTATTGCCTATTTCGTTTTCTTTTTGTCAAGTGTCGGATTTTGCTGCAACACCCTGTCTATGTCAAAATCCCCTCAAAATTTCTGATTTTTGTTTTCTTGACTTATATACCCGGTCGAGTCCCATTACTTTTCACATTTCTCAGTATACAACTGATCACATCCCATTGTTTATTATTATTATTATTATTATTATTATTATTATTATTATTATTATTATTATTATTATTATATCTACTTAGTTTTTGGTTTATCAACATTGTTGTAAATTTCTATTGACGTATGTAATCTGTTCTATGCCAAAATCATGGAAGTTTACAAGTATCTCTATTACAATTCAGTCTTTTCCTGCTGTTTTCTGACTTTACAATTTTAACATTGCTGATTCCTCTTCATATTTTAATATATCCGCTCCCTCGATATTTCTGTATATTGCTGGTTGTTCTCATTTGTCCTGGAAGTTTTCTTGGTTATATGGCTTCCATTTCTGAAATATTTTTTTTCTTTTTTTAATATCAACGTTCCGACCTTGGATTTTATGCATCTTGTTAAAATGCATGTTTTTTAGTTGTCTTTCTTTTCATATTGTGAATATCTGATTTGTCTGTGATTCGCATTGTTTCGATTTCTGTACATTTTTCGTTGAGACATTCTCTTTACCCAGCCTCAATTTTTTTCTTATTTTTTTTTAACACAATCATATATTCTGTGCCATAAATTTGTATTGCTTTTTGTCTCTTTCAATCATGCCGAGAAATTCATGTGGCATCCTATCTTTATTTCTTCGTCAATTTTTTTGTGGGGTGATATTGACTGGTGATGTTAATAAAGTTTCTCCCAATAAAAACAATTTCCATCATTATTTTGTCCTTCGTACCGGCTTTTCACGCTGTGCATATATTTCTCCTACAGAGCCGGTTAAATCAAGAGCTTATCGGATAGAAATTAGGCTGCTGCAATGTCTCTCTACAATTTCTGTAATATCATTCAAAGGTTGTAGAATCACTGGAATGTGGTCGCTTCTGAAATTGGCACATGGGTAGGTTTTGCATTGTAAAACTACATTTCTGAATTACTTATTGATATTCATATAGTCGAAATGTTGTCTTGTTCGTTCCCATGGGCTTATCCCTGTTTATATAAGTCGTGGGTAACCTTTAATCGTGGTATTGGCTACTATTTGTTAATTTAGTATACACCACTGGATCTAATTTTCTCCGTGTTCATTAGAACGATCTAGTCCGAATTTTCCATTATTTCAACATAACTTTCGTTGCCTACTTTGACATTTAGGTTTCCCTTGAGAAATTAAATCTCTTCTGAATTACATTGAATCTTGTCGTTGTCTAGAGTAGAATAGAACTTTCCGTTTTCTTCTTTTGTAATTTATGCAGACGCAACTATGCTTGATACGCTGAAATGCTTTTCCTTTCAGTTTGGCGAAAGCAATCCTTTCAGATATTTGGCAGTATCCCAGAACTCATTTCTTCCTATCTTGGTCTAATATCAGTCGTACTCCTACTTAATTTATCATACATATATAGTCCTGTACTTGTCACTGACAGAATCACCATTGTTTGCCCTTCATGTTTCATATACGCTTAAAATATTATTATAAATAAAAATATAAATAAAATAAATTATTAAAAAAAAATAACCTGCTCATTCCCTGCTAACTGTTCACGTTCATTTAATATTCTGATATCCCGAGAATTATATTCGCTGGGGGATGTTCAGGGAGACGTGTCACCCATGACTTCTTATCGTGCAAGGAGGTAGTTCCAATAGAATTAACCCTATTTCTTCACGCCGTTATCTTTAATAAATTGTTCATTAGATGCCATGATATTCCTTCGGATTGACAGTGGACTAGTTTCCGTTGCTTTCTCCACGCACATCAAGAATTCTTCTATTATTTGATAGGTTTTATTTTTCATCCTACAGGATTGCTAACAACCTTTCGCGAAATAATTTAAAGTTGGATACACACTTCTTCCTCCAAAAACCCTACGTATATCTTTTATCTCTTTAATTCAACCTTTTTTTCTTTTCCCCTTTTTTTCTCTTTTTCCTTTCCCCATACAATTTCCGTTAAGTTGACCGATTAAATAGGTCAATGTCTGATTCTTACCCCCCTCATCAATATTATGTATTATAATAAAAATAAATATAAAAATAAATTTGAAAACACTCCCTTCCCTCTCTAAAATTAACGATGTCTCTCATACCATCCCTCCCCACACTCTATGTCAACTTATATAAGCTTAATACTGCCTGTCAAAAGTGTAAATTTTAAATTCATTTTCGTTTCACCTTTTGAAAGTGAAGTCTGAAGATCCAGAGAAAAATAAAATTCTCTGGTGTAGTAAATTATTACAAATGGAGCTTTAAAGCGTTACGAATTAAGCCACGGAACGAATATGAATCTGCACGCTTATAACAGAAAGATATTCTGTTGGTAGGAGGTTCTTGTCTGGTAGGAGACATGGACGAGAAGATTACAGACAATAGAACCCGATCATATTTTCCCGGAGCAGACAGTAGAGCACAAAGTATGACATGTGTCCGGGATAGAAGTAAATAGAGATCTAAAAGAGAAAGGTGTCCATCAAGGTTACTGGGGAAACGCCTGAGGAAGTCAAACCACTTGTGTGAGAATTTGTGTGATTGAGAAATTAAGGGTCTGGTTTCCAGCGGTTTCAGGCACACAGTGTTTAAGCTTCATGGCATGGTGGGCCATAAATTCGTCGAACACAAATATATTTGCAAATGGATGTAGAGAGATAGTCTTGTTTATATTATAAGAAATGCAATCTAGCACGCAACATTCATGAGAGGAAAGCGAACAGAAGAGGAAGAAGAGATTACTGACTGAGTTAATTAGATACAGACGGAGACACATGTAGGAGTGGTGTGGAGATTCAAGACAGAGTTCTCTAGCCAGCAGGAACATTCACGGACATAAACAACTAGGGCATGGATGTAGATGTTAGAATATTTTCTAAGCAGAGAAATATAGTCAACAACTGAGAAAACAGAGGAGGGTATTGTAGAGTTAAGATAAGTTTCACAGAGAGCTAGGTTATTCGGAGACTTTCTGAAGAGGAATGATTCCACACTGAAGACGTTGGTATGAATACCAACATTTTGGTGAAAGTATTGTGGAGAGTTTTACGTGATATTTCTGGAGATGTTTTAGACGTATAACTTTGGTATCTTATCGTCATAGTGTGTTTTTTTGGTAAGGAATAGCCTCGAGTAGTAAAAGCAGGCTGTTGTCTAATATAACATGTGCAAGAAGGTAACTGGCGCAGAGAGAAACTGTGTGGTCTGGGAATACTCAGGGACGTTGCTCGCACCCTTCCATGCGAGACGTCACACTGAAAAAAAACCCCGATATAATGCAACTGTTGATCAGAGCCGTCTCTGAAGGCGTTACGTAAGACATCGGGATCCTAACTGCAACTCGGGAATAGCAACCAGAAAACTCCAAATCCATTAACCTCAAGAAAAAAGGTTTCCACCATCATCGTATATCATAAATACTTATGACAGCGCCGCTCTTAAGACATGAGAAAAGGTAGGGAACTGGCAAACCCTTACTAAACAGAAAGCAAGTTATGAGCTTCTACTTCTGATAGGATAGGAGTATGGCCCGGGCGATTGTAAAACATATCTACTCACATAAAAAAAAACAAAAAAAAAACAAACAAACAAAAACAAAACAAATAAAAATGCAAAGAAACAGTCAATAAATCGGGGTAACAAAATTGCTAAACCACTCAATGGTCCTTGTAAGGTAGCTAGTCAGTGTGGTAGTGTAGTAGGGACATTAACACTATATGGACAGATAGACTGACATCGTTTCAATGGATTGTTGATACAATTACGTTGATTTTGTAGTGAATACCTCCGATTTCCATCGCAAAAATCATACGAAAGTCTCTCACTTAGGATGGGAGGAGATAGTCGGGAGGTGCGTAAAAGTCTGAAATACATAATCATCTTACTTTTTCTTCGAATTCTATCGCAGCAATTTTGGTTTACCCTTATACCAAGATCAACTAGATAACTACTTATGAATGGCAATTGCCAGGAGAAATATTTGGACATCTTCATGTTTCCGAAATCATGCTGACTATTGAATAAGACAGTGGAAATAATGACGTGTTGATTTCATGCAATATATATTTAACAGCTAATGTGGAACTCGGATGGTTCTCACATTCTGAGAAAATTAACGCAACAAGTTTGGCATTTTTAAGGCGCTACGAAGAACACGTGATAAATTTAGAATCTGGTCTGATGATCCTCAATTTTAAGGGATAAATATGTCTTACCTCTATTTTATTTTTCATTCTTCATTTACCTTACTTAATATATATATATATATATATATATATATATATATATATATATATAGATAGATAGATAGATAGATAGATAGATAGATAAAAGTGAACATTGAAGTCAACACTTTGAGGCGACAGGCTGTTTCATGCTAGACGCAATTGCGCCTAGCATGAAACAGCCTGTCCCCTCAGAGCGTTGACTTCAATGTTCACTTTTATATTTACACACACTCTATCTCTGATATTGAGCATTTTATCCCATAAATATAGCACACATTAAGACAATATTTCTTCAAGAATATATATATATATATATATATATATATATATATATATATATATATATATATATATATATGTATGCATGTATACAGACACACACACACCCACACATATATATATATATATATATATTTATTTATATATATATATATATATATATATATATATATATATATATATATATATATCTGCAAGGCAAAATATAAAAAAGTTTAATTGTGACACGTTTCATCCGGTTGAAACGCGTCACAAATAAACTTTTTACATTTTGTCTTGCAATTTACTCAATGCAATTCCAGATATATAAAAATATATATCTTTATCTGATATATATATGTATGTGAGTCTATAGATACATATTCGAAATCATCATACTGAAACCGTGAAAATTTCATTGGTATTTCCGATAAAATAATATTAAATAAATATAAATAATTACTTGCCCTATATAGATGTTATTAGCATACATAATTTTATCATTAACTCTAAGCAAAATTAGCAATCCCCAGTTTACCCTTCCATTTCCCATAATCTTACAGATGCTTCTCCTTATAAATCTATGGTCTGATAATCGTTTACTGTATCATGATTTCCATATACCTACATACACTGGACTCTTTTAGCAACTTGGATATTTGTGTGCCTGTTTTTATTTACTGTAAACTCAGATACACAAGTTGTAAGAGTAAAGAATACTTATTGAGTTGCATCAAAATAAATAATGAGTATTTATTAGAGAAGCAAACAAGATAAATAGAAAAAGTTTTGAAATTGCTCTCCATCTTCAATGTGAAGGTCAAAAACTGGCATCGTCTTTCACAATTTTATAATTTTATTTTTCATAATGATATATATATATATATATATATATATATATATATATATATATATATATATATATATATTAATGAAGGCCTTGGAGACAGAGAAGCTATTACATAAATATGTTTTAAAAAAAGAAAATAAGCAAACAGCATAATTCTATTAAAATATACATGGAAACTGAAAGATTAAAGCAATAATAATAATAATAATAATAATAATAATAATAATAATAATAATAATAAAAATAATATCATGGGAAATAAGAAAACATTTCCAGTTTCATACAACTCATCAAAACGAAGTAACCTTTGCCGAGAAAAGGTGATAATTGCATTTCCAGACAATGAAAAAAAAAAACTCCTACGCAATTTAAAAGAGTTCATTTACAAGCTCAGACGCGAAAACAATTCGTTACTACGCTATCGCCAACCAGAAATTAAGCCCAATAACATAAACCTAATAACATTTGTTCCAAATATATATATAAAAAAACACATAGGTACATACAAATTTTCAACCAAAGAAAACAAAACAAATATGGCCTAAAATGATAAATACATGAATAAGGAATCGCGAGATTTAATACCCAGAATAATTAAGCTGTGTGCTGAATAAAACATATGAATGTAAATAAAACTAAGTGAGAGCTCTAAAAGAACGAAGAACGGCTGGTTTTGGCCTTCCTTTATTTGTATTAAATCTGCGATAATCTATATATACGAAATAACGCCAAAAAATGGAGTAGCAGATAATCTGTATATTGCACTGTGGATTAAAACTGAGAGTAATATACAGTTGATCATGTAGCACGAAGCTATCTATCTATTCTTTAAAAGGGTAAATAAAATCTTGTTGCTTTGTTTCACACGCAGTAGCCGCGCGGTCTAATATACCACGTATCATTCGATGGTTTTCTTTATAAAGCGGGTTGCATATTCGAAGACGGAAATTGAAACTTAACATCTGGAAGGTAAAGTTGAGGTTTCTGGGGCATATATTTAGGAAGGAGGGCTTAGGAAATCTGATACTCACGGAAAGAATAGAGTGCGAGAAGAACTGAGGAAAACAAGACATATCATAGACAAAATGAGCTTGAGGAGGGCGGAAGAAGTCTTAGAAGAAATAAAAAAAAGACTAAGTTTATTAAGTGCTACAAAGAAGAGGACATTATGGAAAGCCTTGATCAACTAATTTCTGGGGGAACTCTGAA
>OZ010571.1:144115875-144125875 GCA_963932145.1 Acanthosepion lycidas | reverse complement strand
GCGCCATTTTTTATTTCAAAGGGACTAAGGTAATATCAGATGATTTAACGACCTACAACCAATCGACATCAGACTAAATACGACATTTTTCCCTTTCGAACATTGATTTATCTTAAGTCAACCCCTGTTTTATCAGACGACTCTACTGACTTTAATTCCAATATCGACCCCTCGTCGAATTATGTGTATATCACCTAACTCATCAAAATCTGTCAGTGTCCTTTATTTTTCTGTGTAAGGAATACAAATTTGGTGTGTTATACTATGTTTGTTGTACTATTCCGTGCATGAACTTTATCTGCTACAAATTTGATACGTGTACTCATTTGTCAAAATCCAGTTCTGAATTTGTACTGATCGATACATGAACTTTTATTACTGACAACATATGAACAATTTTACTGCGTTTGGTTCCAAACATGAACCTTAAATTTACATATAATATCTCGTACTTGGTATATTTTGCTCTTCTATTCATTCTAAGAATCTTTGTTACTTTCATATACGTGCATAAATTTTATGGCAAAATTTCTTTCCGGAACCCTGTTTCAGATTATGTGTTAGGTGAATTTTGTAATAAATTGTGCCGTATGGGACGTTTGTTCATTTATTCGAGTTGCCATATTTTTATTGCATTTGATTCAATCGGAATATTGAAAATATCCTGAATTCAATTTATATGGTTAAATTGTATTTTATTGTAAATAAATATTTTTTTACAATTTTAATTTAAACACGTTATTGTTGTCTTTGTTTATTTACCTGCAAGATCTACGTTTCATTTTTACTTTGAAATGCTTGCGGGTCTCCTTTGATTAATTTAGTCAAAGCGCACAGGAAACAACTCTGGTCCCTTTCAGGGATCGGCTGCAACAGAAATACTTAACATCAGAAAGAGACATTTGAAACTTATAAGACCCACAATGAGGAGAGAGGGCGTAAAAATGTGACAGAGGAAATGTTATGGGCAAGTAACAGAGAGAAATTCAGTGAATAGCATTGTGTAAATAGTTGGTAAAAGGGGATTTGGAGAGAGAACATGAACAAAAATACTAGAATTACAAGTGTCGAAAATAGTGTCGAGACACGACACAGAAAAAAGAATATAATCATAATTTTTGTTTGCCAATTATCTCCCTTTTGTGTTAATTCTGAGTATTCTATAATCGACATTAGGGTTACCATAGGGGTCTCATTTTAAGGTAGTCTGTTTCGATATACCGTCTTTGTACAAATGATATAAAGAAAAGATGTTGTAATTATTTTGATCATCTTTTAATTTGGTATAATATATATATATATATATATATATATATATATATATATATATATATATATATATATATATATATATATATATATATATATATACATGATCTCTCTCTCTTTATATATATATATTTATATAGATTATATATATGTAATCTCTCTCACCATATATATATATATATATATATATATGTGTAGAAAAGAGAGATTATATATATATGTATATATAGAGAGATTATATAAATACATATATTTGTATATTGATTATTTATATATATGGATATATGTAGAAAGAGAAAGAGAGAATATATATGTGTGTATATATATATGTATGTATGTATATATATATATATATGTATATGTGTCTATATATATATATATATATATATATATATATAAATTTACAGATATATATATATATAGATAAAATACATACTCACAAAAACGCCGACACACACACACAAACAAACACATACACACACACACACACACACACATATATATATATATATATATACAGTAGCGCCCATAATATAAGGAAAGGAATAACAAAGTCATAAATATGTGTATTACTTAAAATTATTGCATGATTTGCAATGACATTTTTACCGAATACAGTTTAGGGTGCAATGCATAAATATTATACAAAGTTACAAAAATTTGCATAATGGATTTTTTTTAAATAAAGATTAAATGGAACAAAGGAAATAAGCTAATGGACAACAGTTAAGAAACAATCTTTTTAAAACTTGATTGTGAAAATATATCAACAAAATTAAATATTTGCTAAACATCCCCTCATTTTCAATGACTCCTCTGCATCGTCGACCATATCATCTAATTAATTTCTTGAAAAAATCAGCATTAATTCCCTCCCATTCGTCTTTCTCTAACTCCCATAGGTGATCCTGGTTTTTCGGGTTTCTTTTCTGTGCCCTTTCTCCAATTATCTTCCAAACTTTTTCTATTGGATTCAGGTCGGGGCTCTGTACTGGTCACTTCATTAGGGCGATTCCGTCTTCTTCAAATAAACCATAACCTTCTGAACCTTGTAGCAATGTGCATTGTACTGCATGAAAATAGGAGATTCATAAAGATTATGGCGTAATCTTGGTACCACATGCTGCTGAAGAATCCTTTTGTAAATCTCAGCATTTATATTGCCATGTACATGGATGATAGGGCCAACTCCTGCAGATGAAATCATTCCCCACACCATCACACTGCCGCCACGAATCTTAACGGTTTCTTGACACATTGAGAAGACTTTTACCTGTTCTACGGTGTACGTAAGTTTTGCCCTCAGAACAAAAACTTGGATACCTCACTGAAATGAACTGCATCCCATTGTACATCAGTTCAAACAACATGTTTGCTCGCATACTCCAGGCGTTCCGTTTGGTTTCGCTTTGAAATGAGAGGCTTCGAAGCTGGAATACGGGCATGCAATCTTGAATTTTTTAACCTGCGAGCAACCGTTTTCCTTGAGATCTTATTATCTGTCTCTTCGTTAAATTTATGGGCAGTGATGTAGCAGTTTCAAAACGGTTTTGTGTAGATATTCTAACAATTCTTCAATCTTTTCTTTCCGTTGTTTTTGGGGGTCTGCCGGTTCTTGGTTTTGCATCTAACGTTTTATCGGTTTTATACCTGCTAATTACACGATGAACGATATTTTAGACTTATGAACAATATCAGAAATTTCTGAAATTGACTTTTTTTCTTGAAAGTTAGAGATAGTGAGTTTTTTTCTTCAAAAGAGAGCGTTTTGCGTGTAGCATTTGCCATATTGCTTAAAAATAAAGTCCTCATGATAAATGAACTTTTACTTTTTGTTCAAAAGCTCCATCGAGATTTTTTAACAATGTAATTTAAAAGTTTATGAAAATTATTAACATCTTTCCTTAACTTTTGTCCAGTAGATTATTTCCATTGTTCCATTTAATCTTTGTTTTAAAAAAAACAAACTATTATGTAAATTTTTGTAGCTTTGTATAATATTTATGCATTACACCCGAATCCTTATTCGGTAAAAATGTCATTGTTAATCATGCATTACTTTTTAAGTAATACACATATTTATGTCTTTGCTCTTTCCGTTCCTTATATTATGGCCGCTACTATGTGTGTGTATATACATCTATATATATATATATATATATATATATATATATATATATATATATATATATATATGTACTCGTTGTCTATAAAGTACGTGTGCACTTTAAATAGTTTATATATTTAAAGTGCAAACGAACTTTAGGGACACGCTGTATATAATGAAATATATGTGATTCTTCTTTTGATAAATTTTATACTTTAATTGTTTCTTTATTTATTCAAATATTTTCATTATTTTCATTTAAAATATATATAATAATAATTTTTAAATAATTTGATAATGAACTGTTTACGCCAACATCCTGTTTCTCTCTCTCACGCCCTCTCTATGTCTCTTTCACTCCATCTCTCTCCATACACACACACACACATATATATATAGTCTTAAGGTGTGCTATATTTATGGAATAATGTGCTCAATATCAGAGATAGAGCGTGTGTAAATATAAAAGTGAACATATAAGTCAACACTTAGAGGCGAAATTCTGTTTCATGCTATATGGACTGACGATTGCATATAGCATGAAACAGACTGTCGGCTCTAAGTGTTGACTTCTATGTTCACTTATATATATATATATATATATATATATATATATATATATATATATATATATATGTATATATATATATATATATATATATATATATATGTATCTTTCTATATATATGTATATATATATATATATATATATATATATATATATATATGTATCTTTCTATATATATATATTGTTTCTGTTCATAATGCCCAGTAAGTATCTTTGCTCAGATTTTAATATTAGAAGACTTCCGTTTTGTTTTTACGGTTTGTTTCTTTACATTGTTGCTGAAGAATTATTTCAGATATCAGTTTCATCTTTAAACCATCGCCTACTTTCTGTAATGAATGTGTTTTTTTTTTGTTTTTTTTTTTTTCAGATTTTATGTACCCTATCGTGAAGCAATACGTTTTTAGTTTTATTTCTTTTATCATTTTTTTTATTTCTATTTTCTGAAAATTTTCAGGATCGAAAAGTTTCGAGCTGAAATATTCATAGCGGTGAGAAAATCATCAACATTTTATAATTTATACATTGAGCATACATTAGTTTTTCTATATATATTTACCCCGTAGGTGAAATAAATGTATGCAACTTAAATGAAGTGACAATGTCTTTCCCATTTATTTTCCATTATCAAATATATTTTGTTGCAGTGTTCACAGATATGGCGACGAATTATCATGACTTAAATCGTTGTCTATTGAAAATGGGAATGACGGTAGAATTATTTCTGCTGAAAATGAAAATAAATCATTTGTATTGAGATAAAGGTAATCATTTAAAATTTACATTGAGTAGGATTTAATTTCAGTTTTCAGTAACAATTACAACTGGGGTTCCGGGGACCTAATCCTTCCTTTTTCTACACATTAATATCTTTGAACTATTTGCATATACGAGAAATGGAGGGGAGCATTGTCGTAATGGAAAAAGCTCGATAAATTTAAGTATATTTTTAGCATTTATTTTGTATACTGAATCTCAAAACCTAACATTTTAGATTGTTTTTAAAATATATAAATTTTAAAATGAGAAAACTATATTCTTTCATTTTCATAATGCACATCACCTAAACTGTGACCAATCTGTTATTTTTAAAGCCATTTTCATTGAATAATTGCTTTCCTGAAACTATATTTAAATACAAAACTCATTAAAAATCCGTTATTTATGCATTTTGACTTTGGCGGAAAAGGATCATTGGTTATACTTATTGGGCTAAGAATCGTTAGTTTGACCAGTTGTATGAAGCATGCTGGTAGACATAATACAAAACATATTTACCTCGTGGGAATCTATTAATTAATATTTATACATACGCGTAGAAAGAGAAAAGTATTGATACGTATAAATTAATTTTCAGTGTTTCAATAGCTTTTTATATTAGATAAAAAATAATTTTATTAATGCAGGTTCTGTTCTCCTTATCATTAAAAACACTGCGCCTAATGTATGAATGTAACCCAACTCTGCCTCATACATTTCCGTGTTATCGGTGACTAAACTAATTACCCTACTCAGATTATTTTGTGCAGAAGATGACTAGACATCAAGTAGGCTGAAAAACAAAACCTCTTTAGCGGGATGTACCGCTGTATAGTAGATAATCTGACTAGTGAATGTGAAAGTCAGCTATTTTCGAGGTTGTTTTCAGACAGTTCACGAGGCACCCATTTTCCAAGTTTACGAACTTTTCCAAGTTATTGTAGATGACGATGAACAGTTGTATGGTTTGAACTGAGAATCACTGCCAAATCCTCAACTGATAAAGCAGGATTTTCTTCAAGAACTGCTTCAAGAATGTTTTCATCAAACTCAACTGGACGTCTGGTTCGATCTTCATCTTCAAGGGTGAAATCTCCACCTCTGAATTTTGCAAACCATCTTCTGCAAGTTCTTTCATTTACACATTGCTCTTCATTCTAGAAGGAAAACTGCTGCAAAACCAGCGACTCGTTGAAAGCAATGGCGCTGAGTAGTTATTATTTTCTGGTAAATTTCTTCGTTGTTCAAGCGAGTAGTTTTAGTCATGTATACGGTCTCTGTCCATTTTAAAATATTTCATGCACATGCATCATCACTATCATCTGCTTTGAGATTAAACTGATTCTGAAAAACTTCAAGTGATGGTTATACAAGCGAACGAGGAAATTACCATATGTGCGCATCTAGTGTCGGAAATATATTGGGAAATTACGTATTGATATTTGAATTGCGTGGTTTACATGCCATTTTCCCTAAAAGAATATTCTGATAATCTTTAATGCTTTGATATAATGTCTAACAAAGACGTATGGTGCTAACATATCAGGTGAGAAGGTCTTCTAAACAGACGATCAAAGATTACAATTATTTGGGGTTTAATATAAATTTCTCAAGGAAAAATTTACTCTATATGAATACATTGATTTACAAGAAATATTACGAATTTGGTATTATTTTCATTTTCATAATAAAAACAATTTGTGCTACAGTATTTTCCGACCACAGTATTCTTTAGAGATAGAAGAAAAAATTATTCAGAACAATGGCGTATAAAAAAGGAAATATTCTTAGAATTTTTGCTTGCTACTATTTTATCCGTCACACAAGACATTTCCTCTTCGTTGTACAAAAACCAATATATCTGCGGTTGAGGGTGTAAAAGCATCTAAGAGTTTCTTTTTAGTTCCAGAATCGGATTATATGAATAAGTGTGAGAGCATTGACTCGACCTATACATCGCTTTTCATACCAACGTTTAAAAGGAAAATCACTTATTACCATTTAGCGCCAACGCGGAGCTATCGACCATCACCAGCCAGAACGTCACGCTTTCGTTCGTGGTGAAATATAATAGCGCTCTTATCAGGTCGCTCTGTAATGGTGCTGCTGTCGAGGTGGATGGGTGCGAGTTGCTATTCAGTGATTGATTTAATGATTGATTTATTGATGGTTTTACCGATGTCAGAAATACTGAGAGAAGGCCGACAGAAGACTAACAAGACCAGCAATTTCTGGATGTACGAAAAGAACGAATAGTAGACTATTTCCCCGAATTACCTTCGATAAACCATGAACAATGTAGATGGGCTGCATGCATTTTGGATTTTAAAATATGCCAGCGGTTAATGTTCGATAAGTCTATTGATCCATATTGGAGAACCTAGAATGACGGAATAACGATTAAACTCATACACGCATGCGTGATCTATCTATATGAGATCAAATATATTATATATATCAAGAACAATATTATAATATATATATATATATATATATATATATATATATATATATATATATACAAACACTTAAGTAGTAGAGTAGCTAAAGTTACTATAATGTAAATGTTAATGGTCAGAATTGAATTACACCAGCAAAGATAAATATTAAAAGGGGCTCAATTCACTTATAAAAATAAAAAATAAAAATTTAACATGTACTTCTTTTAAGTATAAAAATTAGATAAGGACATTCCGCAATTTTGGTTTCAACATTTCTGTATCTTAAGGCAATTTTGGTAAATTGATTTCCTAACGCTATTCGATATATATATATATATATATATATATATATATATATATATGTATATATGTATATATATATATATATATATGTATATATGTATATATATATATATATATATATATATATATATATATATATGTCCGTGTGTACAGAGAGCGATATGTATAGAGATAAATACATACACTCACACAAACACCGACACACACATAAATACATACAAACACACGTACAAACACCACACACACCACACACACACACACACACACATATCTCATGAAATATATGTGATTATTTTTTGATAAATTTCATACTATAATACTTTCCATATTTATTGAAAGATTCCTATTATTATAATTTAAAAGATATATAATAATAATTTTGAAATAATTTGACGATGAACAGTTAACTCCGACATTCAGACGCTCTCTCACGCTCACTCCCCCTCTCTCTCTTTCTTTCTCTCTCTCTTTCTTTTTTTCTCTCTCTCCATATATATATATATATATATATATATATATATATATATATATATATATATTGTTATTAAGCAATACTATTCAAGTAAATTGTATTGAGTTCTTCGGTGGAGTTCACTATTTGCTCATAGCTGGGAACCCTACATATGCTACAAATCCGGTTCCTTGTGGACCTGGGAAAACAGTAATTAACCCTAGAACACTAACCATGGGTATATAGTACCTAGCTCAATTTTTTTTATTTTTAATTACAATTTTCAGTACCTGATTTTCTTACCTAAATATTATGTTTTTCAGTGTCTATTAACTCAAGGTACAATGTTTCAAGTGCCTGCTTGTAAAATATTTCAAAAAAAGATTTATATTTAATATTTTTGGGGATATTTTCAAAATCGGGTATTATATACCCATGGATTGTTTAATTGATGAATAGTTTTCTAGGGTTAAGATGTGCTTACTCACTCCTGAAAATTTCCATAATCCTGATCGGTTGTTGTCTGTTGTTATACCCAGGAATAAATAATGAAGAAAGAGGGTTTCCAGAAGTGCGGCTCACACAGAACTCTGAATGCAATAGCTTCATAGTGAACTATCAAGATACTCTCCTAGAGATCTAGTGTAAATTACAGGACATTTAGAAGGAATCATTTAACGATAACAAAAAATTATTCTAGAAGAGATTTAGAAGAAGGAATGGCGGTCCAGGATAGCCCATGTTTTGAAGGATTATGTTAAAATAAGAATTAAACCAACATTTAGCTAGCTTTTGATGCACGCAAAAATACTTTGAATGCAGCACACATTTTAGCTCAATTTTTGCAGTAGAGTGCTGTGCAAAATAAATGATTCCATACGATAATATTTAAAATAATTATCTCTTCTTTCTAGACAACCAAATATTAATTTAACTTTAAGGAAATCCTGTATTACATCAATGACAGCTACTTTCAAAGATTTTTTTATTAAGCTGTTATATAAATTAAAATTAAAACTTACTATGTGCAAAAGTAAGTGAACCCTTATATTTACACTGCATTTCTATCTTACTGTTGCCGAGTATATGTACATATATATTCTCTGGGCCCAAAATGAGCATTAAAAATAAAACTGTGATTCACGTGAAATAAAGCAGTTATGAACTAACACAAGCATACCCGTCTTAACTATGACAGAGCTCATATTAACTCATTAGCTGACATGAGCCCCATTATAATCATAAAGATAAATGACATAAAATTTTAGTTACGGCCAGGGTTACAATTTTTGTTGTGCACGTGTAAATATCAAAATGACACGTTTTCATTTTTGGTTAGCTGTGTATATTTTAGTCAAATAATATGTATGTATGCAAAAGTGTGCAGTTATAGACTAAATTTAATATATATATATATATATATATATATATATATATATATATATATATATATATGCAAAGATCAAAAGAAGATACAGATGCTTTAAAAATCGCATAGTATAAAACTATAATGATAGAGAATGAACCAAATATATATCAAAACTATATACTGTTCACTTCTCCACCTTGCAACAAACTATTTATAAAGAGAAACAATTTAGTATGACTGCATCACAATTAATATGTCGTGGTCAGCGAAAATAACAGCAAGAGTAAGCAAACATCACGTTCGGCAATGCGAGGCAGATCCTGTTATGGCCATTGCGGGACTCCAATGCTCACTTACCAATGTTGGAATCAATGTACATACCTATACAGAGCGATGAAATCTGAACAACGCCGATCTTCATAGCAGAATGCTTAGATAAAAATTATGCTTATGAAATAACACAATACAAGCATACCCCACCTTAACTATGCCAAAGCTCATACTAACCATTACCTGGCATGAGCCCCATTTAGGAATCTGTTAAAATTAAACTCACTCCATATTATTCCTTGTATTTACATTGAATTGCTTACGCACATTGCATTTGCAGAGGTATATTTTACAACACATAGCCTTTAAAGAAAAATAATGATTATTTTGAAAAGTATTTTTTTTATTATTTCTAATCAATATTATTTTTTGATGTTTTATACACATATATATTTGATGTTCT
>OZ010571.1:144110875-144113375 GCA_963932145.1 Acanthosepion lycidas | reverse complement strand
ACAAATTGAGCAACTTGGGAACACCTGGTACTGCAAGCAGACCCCTACTACTGTAAACTGGCAATTTTGGCTTTATGCCACATCTACGCTACGCTTTGAAAATAACTACTACAAACTGAGCGAATGACAGATGCGCTTACCCATAAGAGGAAACAACTTCCATTTCCCCTCAACATAAGGGAAAATTAACTGCACTATAATACAAAGGAAAATATGTACAAATCTCCTGGACCTAATAAAAGCAGATCTCCTTTATACAAATACAAGTCGATACTATAACATTAATAAATTCCGTTAATCAATTACGTAAGAATAATAATATTACACTTCTTGCCGACACAAAAAAACTGAGAAAATAAACAATTTTATAAACATAATTTAAATAAAAATAAAGTAAAATATCCTCATGACGTAAAGCGTCCTGGGTAAGACGTTAAACTACATCCGCGTCCTGTGTAAGACAATAAACTACGTTCAACAGCAAGACCTGATCAGTAGATTTTGAGGAGTGTGGAAACACCTCTACATTGCTGGCGTTCCCAGGTCCACCTAACACCTGGTAGTGGCACTTGTTGGGGTCCCAGATATGGGCAGATAATTAACTATTACCAGCAATACTTTTTTGACAAAAATTATTATCAGCAATACAGATTTAAGGAAAAATATTACCAGAAACAGATTTTTGACAAAAGAAAATATTACCCCCATTGAGGTTGATATGCCGTAAAACAAAATAAACCAAAGCATTTACGATAAAATTTAAAACTCACAAAAACACAACACAAATTCAAAATTAAAAAAAAAATTAACAAAAAAAAAAAAAAACAATGTTGTCTCTGAATATTTTGGGCTACTTGATGAATTCTTTTGTAATAATAATAATAATAATAATAATAATAATAATAATAATAATAATAATAATAATAATAATTGATATACTGATAACATCAACATTATCTTGCCGTTTAACATGTCATTTAAATGATGACAGATGAATTAAATCAAATATTAATAATGATAAAACTACTAGAATTCGCTTCTTTTTCAACAAATAGTTGCAAGCAAATAATACAAGCCAAGTTGAAAGTTAATGATTTTTATGCTTATATGAAACAAGTACAGGAATAATAAAAGTCGACGGAAAACTGACCGAGAAAAACTAAAAGAATTCTCTGACGGAATCTAATCAATGTATTAAGCGATAGGAAACCATCGTTTGAAAGAAGTAAAATAATCAATCAATATGTACCACGAAATCTCTGTAGTAGCGAATTTTAGACAATGTTTTTAGATGGAGATCAATCTACGGTGATGTAGTTCTATCGACGAATGCTAACAATAACCCGGATAGATCAACAAACAACGAAGATGTTTTGATAAATATATCAATAACAATAATAATTATATTACAATATATTAACAATATAAGAACTCGATCCGAAAGTATTTAACTCCTAAAAGCAAGAGAAATGGATGAATCTGCGAGTAAACTACTCAAAGAATTGATAGAGGTCTGAATATGAGTAAAGAAGGATAGTGAAGAAGAACCCAAATCTGGATGACGTGAGAATGATCGCCCAAAATCCTGAAATGATTATGCATATAAATGGTATGTGTAAAGTAACACATCACCATTGTGGATCGATCTTACTGAGACTGTAAATGATTAGGCAATTTTCTTACCAATCACCGCTTCATATGGAAATTATTTTTATCTTCAAACAACGATAGATTATTGGTGTATTAAGTAAGCTTCGAGCGCGCAGAGTTAGTGAATAGATTTATAAGCAGAGCTTCCTGGCCATTTCATTACACTGGCAGATTTGTTTGTTGCAAATGTCTAGAAAATAAGTTATTTTTAGACTAGCTTGTTTTAAATTACAGATGAAAATCAGATATGGAAAACCGTAAAGGCTATTAAATGTATTCGGGTCGTTTGATTTTCTGGACAGTGCTTCCCATAAAATACTAATTTTACCCATCGCTTACTTGAATTTTGTTCTGAAGAAACCATGCATCCCACTCTACCCACATTCAGAAACGTTTGTTTTATCTAGGATGCAAACCTAATTGGAGAAGGAGAATACATTCGTTTTTACGACTACACAAAAGTCTTTCATGCCAATATTCGTAGAAGCCTTCGGGGTATAACTACTGCTTAGGTGAAAGGTGGGCCTTTTTCTTCTCAGATGAAGAAGCGAAAGAGATGTGATTATATCGAAGAATGCTAAGAATAACATAGACAGAAACATGTGAGAAACAAAGTATACTTACCAAAATTAAGAACAATGAAACGTATACACTAAAAGACAGAGTGAACCATTTCAGACTGCTGAACTTCTATTATTTAGATATTTTTGAACAATGTTTCAGTTGCTTGGTCTAATACCTTATTCCTGTTTAAAACAATGATGAAATTTTCTTTGAATGATAATGATTGGTCAGAAAAATATAACCAGCACTTGCTCTGATTATAAATTCACTGTAAGAATATAGGCTG
>OZ010571.1:143965875-144105875 GCA_963932145.1 Acanthosepion lycidas | reverse complement strand
CGTGTGCAAAACATGGTACTGCAGAGGTTTGCCTTGGACACGATTACAATGCTCGAATTCCTCTAGTCTGGTTTGAATTGAGAGATTGTTTTCACCTAGACTGGTTGTTAATCAAGACTATAGGACACAGTATCTCCTAGTATATAGCCTTAGCTTGGAGTGAATTGAGGAGAGATGGTTCAATCCCTTTTCCATGTGTATTTGCACCTAAGTAAATGTAATGAAGTCTCTCTTCGAACTCGGATCTCCGATTTTACATCCCGAGCAGCTAGGCATAACACCATTCATATTTTCCAAGGGGTAAATATCTGCCCAGTGAATATTCACTAATTTTCACTTTACTTACCGAAAATTCATTAAAGTGATTTTCATTTATTTTCCTACGACTTCAAATATATCTTCTGATCAAAATGCGTTTTTTTTGTTTTTTTTTGTGACGCTATATTATCTCTGTAATAATGATCATTTTCAGATATTGAGGTAAATACGTATTTCCTGCAGGCGAGCGGATGTGCACTCAGAACATTCTTAACGGCAAGGTTTCGAATAATGACATTTAAAGGCAAGTAATTTCTTCGCATTTAAACGATAAACACTACACAATCTTTCGGTACTCATTACTTTCAATTTTACTCTACCATAGATAAAGAAAAAGTTCACAAACAACAATAGTACCACTACTTTCTTTACATGCAAGTCTCCCATTTTGCTAATGTAATTTCACAGCATGCTGATCTTTCTAGTTCCGTTTTGTTAATATATTATTCAGTTCTCGGTTGGAACCAACCGAAGTGGAATCTAGCGCCCACATGTCATATTTTCTTTGTTCGTCTTTACATGTGTGATATGCATATTAATGTTCGATATATATATATATATATATATATATATATATGTGTGTGTGTGTGTGTGTGTGTGTGTGTGTGTGTGTGTGTGTGTGTGTGTGTGTAAAGGTCAGAGAGGAAAACAATGTCTGTCAAACTACTTTTAGCAGGGGGACGCTTATCTGTTTTTGTGGTAAGAACTTCTTGCAGCTCATGATTGAGTCTGCACCAGATACTGAAATAGTGACTGACGCACACTCTTTTGGCGAAACATTATTCTTTCTCTTCTCTGTAGAAGTTGTTATGCTTCCGCCACGGGGATGTTGTTTAATGCAACTGTTTTAACCTTCCATTTTGATATATTTTCCTTGAAAGGGCATATTGTCTGAGTATCTAAGATTTATAAACAGCGCCTATTCTTATAGCCTCGCGTATTAAATGTTTGTGGAAAATAAGTAAGTTAATATTTTAAACCAGTTTCGAAATAACAATCAATTCTTATGATGAAACCAGAAAATTATTCTGTGTATATGTGCATAACTGCCAAATGGTACTTTGAATTCGTTGCAGAAAGCATTATTCTAGACGGTTTCACTATCCCCTACTTGTAGTAATCCATGTTCTATGAGTTACTTATTAAGGTAAGTTGTGCATTATTCATAATAATGCAGTTGTGGCAGACAAAGTACTCCGATAAGATATAACATTTTCTGAATGAAAAATGATTACACGAGGAAGAAACCGAGCATTATCACTGAAGTTGAGTTGTTTTTCGGACATGCTAGCAAGATAATATAAATTCCAGACAGACACCTGTGGTAAGTGAAAAATGCTGGCGTTCTCACTGGATACAGTGGGTCGCAGGTGAACATTGCTTCAAATCGCATCCAATTCAATACTGGTGTCGTTCAATCCAGTAGTAATTGCTTTCTGCCCCGTCGAGCATCAATATTATATGTAACGGCGCCTCAAATATGCCAAGGATTCTTTCCCATTTGATCGAGGAAGACTGCGTATTGCCAGATGAGCTATCTTTCTGATAGACGGCAGAATTCGTGCGTGGTGTAGAAAGTGTGGCGCTATGAATTCATTCGATTTGTCTATGATTTTGTAAAGGAATTGAATTTCTTTTTTGTTTATCTAATGAAAGGCAAGACATTCACAGTTAGCTTGATCAAAATTCATACACATTTATGTTTCTTATATCTACAGATGGGGGAGTTTTATTGGAAAAAATGGATGTCCTCATACCATCGTATGGTACTTCTTTGTTTGACTCCAAACGCTTGATAAAAACAGTGTTCTCCATGTATTGCATATGTTACAGAACTCATTAAATTATTTCCAAGATGTAAAAAATTTAATTATTGCTTCATAAAATGGAGTAATTTTGAAAATTACTGTTGAAAAGATAAAACCTAGTGCACATCGGTTTAAGTGACGAGGTTTCGATTAACTACTGTCACAGCGGTGTAGCTGACCGAGCAAATGGCGTAAATAATTTATTAATTGAAGAAATGTTATAAGAAATGTCGTAAAGAATTTATTAATTTATGAAATGGCATAAAGAAATGGAGTAAAAATGAAATACAAATATGGATTACAAATTAAGTAAAATGGAGTAAAAATGGCGTAAATAATTCATTAATCGAGGGAATAACATAAAGATATAGAATAAAAAATGGTGTAAAACATGGAGTAAAAATGCAGTAAAAATTGAATAAAAATGTCGTAAAGAATATTTTAATCGAGGACATGGTATAAATACATGGAGTAAAAAAAAGGAGTAAAAGCTGAATAAAAATGGCGTAAAGATTTTATTAATCATCGAAATAGCAGTAAAAAAATGGAGTAAACACCGTGTAAAAATGGAGTACGAATGTCGTGAAGAATCTGTCAATCGAGGAAATGGCATAAAGAAATGGCGTAAAGAATTTTTTTTTACTCTAGGAAATAACATAAATAAATGTAGTAAAATGTGACGTCGCCCTGGTCCTGATCCCATGCTATCCTGTGACCATCTAACCCTTGGCTGATTCGGATAGAAATCTGGTTAGATTCGGCATCAGCTTTGTCGTTCCCAGCTCGCCTCCAACGTCTGGTTAGCGAAGTAACTGTTTTTATTTTTAGTCTAACCTACCCACGTTTTGATTTGATCTTAGGTAGACGAAATCAATCAGGCGTCGGGCCGTAGTGCAAGCCGAATTCGCGGCAAAGTTTATACGCCCAAGTATATGTAAAAGAAAATAAAGTAACAACTCGAAAGATTCAAATGTGTTAAAAAAACGAACAGTAAGTATCTTTATATCTGGTTGCTGATTACAGGACTGCTTCTTTCTCTCAAACCGCTTCTATGGATACGTGACACTTTGCGTTTCTTAGGCAAGTCTTAACATCTTAAGTTGTTTTTCAATAAACTGGTTTTTGGTATCTTCAGGCGATATTCGTAAAACTTGTTTTGGAGGTGTGAGTCTAAGTCGTTCTTCAAAAAAAAATTGTTTTTGGTTAGAAGTCTAAGTTGGAATGCGTGGAAATCTTTCAGTCAGCTCCTGCGAGGCTGGTCTCCGAGCTCACAGCTCAACTGCAACTCAACTCTGTGAATTCATCTGTCACCAACTGTGTTGTGTCTGTCCAACTGTGTCTGTCCACAACGCCTTTTTGCTCTGGGGACGTTCGTTTATATGGACGCCGACCAAAACCGAGTGGGGGCCTGGCGTGGTTTGGGTTCCTCGATAATTCAAAATCCGCAATAAGGATTTTCTTTGTTTTCGGGCAGGAAAATTTATCACTTCCCAGTTTTGGAAGTCAATTACTTTCTGTTTTAGATGGGTTCTTTTGGGAATTGTCCTCCCAAATTCTTCCTTTCTCATATTAGTATCTCACACCAATCCCCTCAGAGGGCGTCAACAGGTTCCCCTTCTTTCTCATATGTTTACCTTCGGCCATCGCTCACGCCACCATTCAGCCAATGAACGCTCGGCAGTGTGGGTGTGGCTAGACTGGCCTTAGTTTACAATTCTCGCTCAAAGAAAAAAATTATCTTCCTTTTTCTTTTCTTTCGACTAGTACCCCGGGGAATCGTATTGTGGACATTAAATCTCTATCTTAACTTGATGTCATCTGGGATTCATCAACGGGATTTTCGCCAAGTTATTATCTGGGTGGTCAACTGAATCTATTTGTCTTCCTCAACATCATTGCATTCTGTCGCCAACAGTCTGTCCAGGTAACAAACTTTTAGTATGGCAAGTTCTGAACATAACACAGGTGGCTTTCGTTCCAAAATCAAATAATATCTCCGAAAGATAGTTAAGGGCTTATTCTTTTTCTTTTTCTCTTCTTCCTTCCTTTATTCTTTGTGGTGGTCTCACCTAATTCTTTCTCGGTCGCATTCTTGACGCAATTTTCGATTATCTTCTAGCATTCTGCTTTGTAAGCCTTCTGACCAAATTGAAATTTTCATTATTGCCCTCGGCAGATTGCTATCTTTTATCCACACTCTGCCCTTCCTCGCCGCGTCATGCCATAAATTAATTCTGACAAATCCGAGATCTTACGAATTTTCTATCTTCTGCGAAAAAAATATCTTTCTTCGCAAATGAAAATAAAATCTTTACCCACTTTTCTTTTGTTAAAAAAATAACAACACTCAGTATGTCTTTCGTTATAGCTTCTTCTCGCCTTAAGTATTTCTCGCTTTTAATTTCCATGATTAATTAGGTAGCCAAAAGCTAAATAGTGTCACAAAAATGTAATAAAAATGGAGGAAAAATGAAGTAAAATGGCGTAAAGAATTTATTAATCGGAGAAAGGCATAAAGAACTGGAGTAATGTTGAAAACATAAAAAAAAAACAACAACAAATGCACATTTGCTAAAGTGATCAGATTTTGATCAACTATTCTCACAGGGAGTAGCTGAACGAGAAAAATGATGCTGAAGACAATTTAATTTTCAGCATGCTTATACTTTCTCTATTTTCACTAAATGCCACAAACTACAAACTTAATACAGTTATAGTGATTTTCCAAGCTTAGCTTAGATGCGACACAAGGTAGAAAGCAGGTGGCACCCAGTGAGGATCGAACTCACTACTTAGTTGTAATTTTTCTAGTGAAACAAGCTTGCTAAACATTGCACCGCCCCCAGGTGATCTTTAATACAGTTATTTACCACCCAAGAACACATTTGTTGACGTACAACTACACAACGATTGATGTACCTCTTAAAATATGCTACATTATATTTAATGCATTATTCACGCAAGAGAGCGAGACAGACAGACAGAGAGATAGTGTGTGTGTGTTTGTGTGTCTGTTTGTGTGTGTGTGTGTGTGTGTGTGTGTGTGTGTGTGTGTGTGCATGTGTGTTCGTGTGAGTGAGTGTGTGAGAGGGAGACAGACAGGCAGACAATGGGAAATATATTAGTTCTCATCTAACAACGTTTAATCTTGTGGATCCTTCTATTTCCTCTAATGTCGTTCAATAGTATTGACTCATTTGATACTCTCTTACAGGCTTATAACTACTAAGATTTTGGGTCTGTCTGCTGAAGATTTATAGCTTATTGATATCGTCGATAAGTCAATTTTTTCCTAATTTCCGACTGCACCTGTGCCCTATGATTTGGAATATATTTTGTAGGATTTTTGAAAAGTTTATTTTCTTTCTATTCGTAAAGAAATACCAGTGATCGATCTCCATCCGAAAAATAAATTACCGCTATTGAATATGGTTTTATGATATGTACGACATCAAACATATATTTTCTTCAGAATATGTTTAAATAGTGCTTATTGAATAACCTTTAAATAACCATCTGAGCAATAGCAATCTGTTCAATGTTCATGCTTCTAAAAACAATTAAAAAGAGAAAGTGCTGATCCCCCACAATAATTACAATCATAAATGTACGTTTATTTTCAATATAGTATTTCGTGGTTTACAATGTTTTTGTTATTACAGCGAAGACATGATTGGAATTGATAGTTATTCAATGCAAATGAGTGAACTCATAACCTTTTGCTTTTATATTTAAAATAAAATTTGATAATATTTAAAATAATTTAATGTTAGAATTTTATCTGCACGTTCAAATGTATTAATAGTTGTACCATGTTTTATATTGGTTTGAAATCTATCCGGAACATGATGTTTGAAATCAAAAGATATAAGATGTTGATGAAAATCTTTTCCAAACATTTTCGACATTATAATTTTTGTACCACCACAACTTACTTAACAAGGATTAGAGCGTTTAGGAATTACGATTAGTTACAAAAACTCACAAACTAAAAATAAGAATAGTACCATGAATCTTGAGAATTTTCACTTTCTTCAAAATGAATGAAAATCAAATTTAAATTTGTTGTATTTAAAGTATATAAAACCGAAGCAGCTAAAGCATATAGGCTGATTTTTTTTAAATTTGTCATTACGTTAACTGTTCAGTAAAATACTCTATAATGCAGTTTAGTACAAAAGTGATATTAAATATTTTTGAAGTCTTTACAGATATTACTGACAAATGGCCAGAGACAATTTATTGCTTAATGCCCACCTCATTTTGCGACAAGATCGTTGGATCCGTATCCAGTCGTTAAATGAATGGCTTCTATGCGTTTTTTTTCTTTGAGTGTTTTCATACACCTGATGAATAGAAATTACCATGCAATTTGTTATTGATTTCTTTTTCAAGAAATTAGGAATAAGATTTTTTTTTGGCTGAAATAAACCAGTCTCTACATGAAACAAAGACAGCTCTTCTTATTTGCAATTAGTTTTCAACACTTCTTTTCGAATACATTTCTATCACTTTTTCTTTGGTTTTGTTTCTCTCACAGAATATACGACTGATACTTTACAATGAACCGAAACTAAATATGTGTTTTCCTGCTGAAAAAAATATTCTTAGAAAGAGAAGAATTGTTGGGTTTTTAATTCTACTCACACAACCCTAATTCATGTTTACTCTTTTTTTCTTGACTAATAAATAAGAATTTTTGGTTTAATCTAAAAATAATTATCTTCAATTTTCAAAATCTTTTCTGCCGATATTGTGTTGAACATGTTATAATCACTTCAAAATTGTCGGCTGATAAACTATCCCTAATAGATTATTGATAATATTTCTGTTTATGACTGAAATGCTATTGATAAATTATAATCTGAACATATTTGTGTCGATTTTATCCATTTCAACCCTAGAACACTAACCATCAATTGAAGTTACACTACTACTAACCATGAATATATCCTAATCGATTTTGAGAATATCGAAAAAAAATATTAAATATACATTTTTATTTGAAATATTTTACATGCAGGCACTTCAAAAGTTGTACTTTGAGTTAATATTAATAAGAACTGTGAAAACATAATATTTAGGTAAGAAAATCAGGTAATGAAAATTGTAATTAAAAATAGGAAAATTTACGCTGGGTACTATATGCCCATGGTTAGTGTTCTAGGGTTAATTGTAAGATCGATAGTAATTAATAAGAGGCACCGTGGATTAATGGATACAGGATGGAATCGGAGAGCCGAGTTCAAATTCCCTCGAATGCATCATTTAACATTGCCTCTTCCGGAAAAGAGGTTTTAGTTGATTTAAAATTATAATATTTCATACAATTTTTCAGCATTGCAAACTCAGTTAAGGTGGAGTGGAAAAACTTACTGTATATAAAAAAGCAAGCTATCAGTGTCGCAGAATATAACGCAATACATTAAAGACGTGAAAATATCTTTATCAATGTGGTAAGAAAGCATTTTGTTAAATACATTTCATTCACTTCCTCTTTTTTAGGTGTTCGGTTCTTTCACGGCATGAGCGATGCCAGCTTTTTACTACATAACATCATTTGTATTTCCAAGAAATTCTGTAACCATTATTATACCTCTTATTTCATATATCATTTAAATACACATGCTCGTTTCGTTGCTTCCCACTACTTTGCTTTCGTTCAATAGGGCATATGAGTGTGAATTTCTCCAATCCCTCTTTCTCATTATGTCTCTTAAAAATTCCAGCTGTCTCTTTCTGATACTACGCAGACGTTTACTTTCTGTTGATATTTCCTTGAAAAAAAAATATTTTACGTAGCGTTTCTATCTAGGGCAGTCTCATTAAAAAAAAAAAAAAACAAAGTGAAAATTGAAGTCAACACTCTGAGGCGACAGGCTGTTTCATGCTGGACGCAATCTTCACACCGCGAATGACGATTGCGTCCTGACAATTGCATCCAGTATGAAACAGCATGTCGCCTCTGAGTGTTGACTTCAGTGTTCACTTTTATATTTATATTTACATTCGATCTATCTCTGATATTGAGAACTTTATCCCATAAATATACCACACATTAAAACTATATTTCTTCACACACACACACACACACACACACACACACACACACACATATATATATATATATATATATATATATATATATATTATTTTATTTATAATAGGTATTCGTTAAACTAATGTGTCATCGGATTTCTATTTCGCCTTTTCCATTGCCTCTTTCTACAAATTTAGTTTCTATCGATTTCCCTCTTAGCGATCATACATTATCGTCTTCTTACAGCTGATGGCTATTACTTCTTCGAGCATTATGTGACTACGTTGTCTAAAGTTTCCTGCAATTTTCTCTCTAAGACTAGCATTAATACAGTGTCATTGAAATATAATATTTGGTTGAGGTTATGCTTATATTAATAAATCCCGAAAGATCCACGCACCAGCTCTCTTAAGACCGCGCCGCTGTAAATGATAAACAAAATAAGTCATTAAACCAATCCTTGTTATACGCCCCTTTCTATTTTTTGTCTATTTTCTATTCATTTTCTATTTATAAACATATGTTATGTTCCCTGTAAATTTTGTAGATTATCCAAATATCCTGTATTAATAAAAAAGAATAACAGTTCGTATATTACAAGGGGATCTTTGTGTTGTTCGATTTGAAATCCTTTTGCATAGTTTATAAAAAAAAAAAAAGAAATATACTTATCATTTGTATCACTCGCATGGATAGCCTTCGGTTAATAAAGGGGCTTTTCTCATCCCAGAGCATTTAAAGATGCTACATTTTTCATGTCATATTTCCTTTCTAATTTGCTACCTGTTCTATTCAAGAGAATCAGGATGACAAATGATGCCATTAATGCTATGTTAAATTTAATAATAATATCGGCCGAGTGGTTGGAACGTTCGCATTCTGACCATTAGACACGGGTTCGAATCCCATGGTCGTTTTTTCAGGAAGGAGACTTCTGAAAAATCATACTTCGTATTGACCAGACATTGTGAGTAAAATTGGTTAAACTGAATCTTCGGGGCTGTCGATATAAGTGTCTAAGTTGTTGTAGATCACGCTAGATTACACACTCTTTCCCAGAAACTCTAATGTCTGTTCAGCATAGTTGCAGTATAAAATCTGGGCGTTGAATAATCAGAAAGACTCCTGTGTAAGTGTCTGATACCCTACTACACGGATATTTTCGAATATTCTTGACCAGCTATACATTTAATAATAATGTTAACTTGTAGAATGCTATGTTATCTAGAATAAAGAAAAAAATGACATGAGTATTGGTAACTACAGCTGACGAAGAACGAAAATTACAATGATAATACAAAGGAATATTCCAAACCAAACATTGTATTCTTTCAGAAAAAGGAATAAATCTGGAAATATTATTTTATGTTTAGTGCCATTTTGATACTCGAGTTTTTGAAAAGTAAAAGTAGATGAATATCAGAACGTGAAAGTTGACCTGAAAGGTTCTGGAATTGTACTAAGGTGACTATCTCGAGGCTTCACATAGTATTTCTGAAGATTTATATAAGAGGCTTCACAAAATCAGCCGAAGCTTCGTCTTCAGAACATGACAAAAGCCACGCCTTTTAGTTCTAGCATGAACCCAGAGGCATATGGGGAAAATCTTAAGTTGCAGCTACCCGCTTTATATTGCGCTGTTCTGAACCGGCTATTTTATATGTCTGAAAAATTAATAATAATAATAATAATAATAATAATAATAATAATAATAATAATACGTTGCATAAATCTTAAGGCCACGAGTTTTGACGCTTTATCCATGTTTTAATTACCTCGAAGATCTTATCACATATAGGCTCTAATAATAATAGTAACATTATTCAGTAATAAATGACCCCAAAGAATTCAAAATGGAATTGTAAGTGGGAGAAGAAATACAAATAAAAGATTATAAACTTACTGCAGCGGCAAATGCTTAAAAAGGAAAGAAAATACGAAAAGCAAAAATTACGGAAACGCTGGCAAGTTAAAACACTTCATGGTCAATATATTGCCAGTACCAAACAAGCTGATGCAAGTACAATCCGTACACATCATTAGCCACGTAGAACAGGTTAAAAAGCTGAAACCAAATTTCTATTCTTACTGCACAAGACCAATACTTGCTGACTTCACAATCACAATACTGAAAAATTGTGTTAGCCCTAAATGCAGAATCTCTGATAAACGCCCAGAAACAATTGAACATCTTCTATTAGGTTTCATGGTATAACATCCACTGAATATAGAACTTTGTATTAGAGCGTGGGCCAATATCAGCATCGGAGAATATGCAATTTTTATGGAAAGTAATTGGTATGAATAACATCTAGTCTGAATACCGGCAAGGACCTGTTACAATTTTATGGGAATTTACACACAAAGCTAATAGCTCAGAAATCCTGATATACAAAAAAACAAAATGTACCTTCTTATTGACAGTCCCTGCAGGTTGTAATATGTCTTTGAAGAAGAAACTATCAAAATACAAGACCTTTAAATCGAAATCTCAAAAATGTTGAAGGAGAGGACATCAATAATTCCAGTGGTAGTTGGAGCACTCGGATTGATTGGAAAACAGATTCGAAAGACTCATTGAAGGGATCCCTGAAAGTCCAAGCCTTAAAGAAATAGAAACAATTCTACACACAAATAAATGTCACATCATACGAAGTGCTTTATCTATGTAATATGTGTGTGATTTGGGGTGTATTTTATTTGTATTGTTTGTTTTTTTTTTGTCAAAAAATGCTTAGTGGAAATGTCATTATGCCTTTTGTGAACTAAGGTCTCTAGTTAGGACCCGGATAGAAATGAGTACGCCTAGAAATCATAGGAAATAAAATAAAAATAATGCTAATTATAACAACATATCATCAGTTAAACTGCACTTGTAAAGTATGTTGCGAAATCGAAACATAATTTCAAAGATAACTTAAAAGATGAGGATACTGAATGACATGTTAAAACGAGAGAGACAATTACACTTCAAGGACATTTTAAGATGGACGCCAAAGCCATGAAGACAAAGGATTCGTAGGGTTAGTTGCGATAAAGCGAATTAAAAGCTACTCTGAAATCCTACTTGTAGATTCTCAAAATCAAGCCCTGAATACTTATTCACCCCGGCGGAACATCTACAACCATTCGTACAAATGTACGCTTTGTGGAATGGAGGTGGAAATTTAATTTATATAATTAACGGTTGTGGGATGCTTCTTTAATACATTTCAAGAGAAGCACGGGAATAATGCTATTAAGAGGCAAAAGGTTACTGAATACAAGAAAAGTGGAGAAAATAAAACAGTGCTAAGGAGAGAGAATAATAAAAGCACAGTAATTAAGAAGATATAAATTAACGATTGACATTGCATTTAAACTATTGATGATCAAAACTTGTTGGGAAGCCGGAAGAGATTGCACAACTGAGACGTGCGTGTGTTATATCTAACCACGGTTATATGTAACCGTTTCAACGGTAAAAGGATGAGACGTCGCCGCTAATTCTGCATGACGGGTACTCTAGGATTATATTAAATCTATTGCTAGGTTTGCCGAAAGGAATGTTGGTTCAGGGTAACCTTTTAGACAATATTTCTCCACAGAACAAGCTAAGATATGTTAAGTCTGCCATGCATTCACTGTTGCTGCCAGATCAATGGTTCCTCTGCTATATATGTAGAGATTATTGGTTTTAGTCTACTGTCTCGATTTATGTCAATTTTGCACTGCAGGAACGTTGTTTCTTTGTGCGCTTTTCTATAAATAATGTCATGGTAATTGTTCTGATGAAATTTTCGCATTAGCCGGATTCTTTTAAATTAACCGTAATACTAGATTGGTAGAAGGTATCATCATTTTACCGTTGAAATGGCTAGATATGACCGTGGCTACATATAACTTTCGCACTTCTCAATTGTGGATTCCCCTTCCGGCTTCTTGCTTTCCAGAAAGCTTTGATCATAACGCAATGTCCACCGTTAACTTGTGTCTTATTCCTGTTCTTTTTTGTTGTCTAGACATAGTACTGTTTTTCTTCTATTCTCTTGTATTCAATAAACATTGTGTCTTCTGCAGATATGCTTCTTTTAGATTATTAAATGGTGCACGTTCTTTTATGGTGGCGTTAGAATTAACAAGCCGCCCATTGCACGAGTTAACAAACATTGTAGGTATTCTTTTAAAAGGTTAAGCTGCCAATTTGATCTTATCGAACGGATCAGATTTAATATTAAGACAGGGTTAAATAGTTGTGTCATCAGCAAAGACATCGAGTTGATAACATGCCATCAGAAATTTCGTTTATGAAAATTAGGAACAACATGTGTTCAATGATAAAGCTCTGGGGACACCTTCATAATCAGCAGAAAGAATACAGAATAATGTGTATTATTACAATATTTTTATAATTATTTCAATCTAGCAAGTTCTGGTATGCAGGAAAGCCTAGAAAAGCAACATACAAAAAAAAAGTTTTATTCGAGGAGCATTCCAGAAATTTTGACACTTTTTTCAAGAGAGACACTTATTAATTTAAAAGAAGTACAAAACGAATATCCTTCAAAGAAGAATCCTGTGAAATCCTTCAATGTGGAGTTATCCAGGACACACGTCTCAGCTTGTTTCATCTTCACAATGTCTTAAAAATGCCTGCGTTTTCTTTCAGCTTTGGAAACAACTAAAAGTCACGGAGAGCAATATCTGAACTGGAAGGAGTATGAGGAATAGTTTTGATACTCATCTCTCTCAACACAAAACTATATTACAGAAAGAGCTTACAATTTCTCTATGCGCCGAGACTGAATTAAGCAAACTAGTCCCTGTTTAGTAGGCTGTGTTCAAAGAGAAGTTACAACCGTCTCTTTCAATCTGTAAAAATACAAGTGCGTATTTTAGCTTATTAAATCTGTAATAATGATATACCAAAATTATAATAATCTAAACCAGTTATGACTACTGCTACCTAACATGACTCGCAATTTCAGGAATGCACGTCGTATATAGAACATTTTAAAAGAGACTTTTTTTTATAAGTAGGAACCACAGATTGTTTAAATTAACACTAAAATTACCAAAAAATTCTCCCTCTTGAACTTTTATATTTATTACTTTTATAAATTGCATTTTCATTCAAATAAATTTTCTAATCGAATTAACATCATGTAAAAAGGGATTCAAATGTGATTATTACAAAAAAATTCTGTTTTCGTAAGTCGAGTTTTCCTGAACGTTAAACATGCTAATACCAAATCAAAATGAATTCATAGTAATTGTTTAAACACTGACAAGCCCAGTGAGAGACGCGCAATATTAGGACCAAACAGAAAGGCAGATGAACAACGAGAAAAATATAATGAATACAAAATAGAAAAATGGGGAAAAAAACATGGAAAGTCGGATGTGGACGAGTCAACACTACAGGCGCGTAAATGTCTGGCTGAAGGACTATTGATTGTGCTCAGACGTGCCTCTAAAGACAATTCCTTTCTAGAATATCTCATCGGCGCCTTTGTGCAAATCTGTGCACCCAATCTTCGACGTGATGGTCATTGTAATGGGGGTTATCTGTTTTGTCAGGCCATTCTCTTTATTGCCTTTTCGCAGTCGGCCTTAAAGTACGCATCGGAAATTACAATGCACACTTTGTTTAACTTCGTGTCCCTATATGTAATAAAAGACAAAGAAAAACAGCACAAAAAAATGAAAATGAAAGTGATTGCTCGGCTGCTGTCAAGGATGAGCATTGGTGTAACAGATTCATATTTTTATTATGTTTTGAAATAGTATATTTATGCAAGTGCAGATTCCCTGCAATGCACGATTAAATCCCATCATTTGGGTGTTATACACATATTTCTCATTATACCTTCTGATAGGTCTGGGTGTAGGGAAAAGTGCAAATATATATATATATATATATATATATATATATATATATATATATATATATATATATATATATATATATATATGTGTGTGTGTGTGTGTGTGTGTGTGTATGTGTGTGTATGTATTATTTGTAGTTTGCAAGACGACAATGAATCTCTTAAGGTGAAATAGAACATTTTAAAAACGGCAAGGAAATGTAGATCATTATATGAAACCTCTTTTCTGTGTTTACATGAATAATTGCAAATTATCAGGTTCGTTAATAAGATTGCTTTATTAAACTAAAGATCCGAGTAAATTGTAAACATAATCTACCTTAAAATTCAATAAAACTTGGAATCTAACTATGTTTTTCTTAGATTTTAATTGTACTGTGTTAGCTTCTCGTTTTGTTGGCAATATTAATTGGGATTTAATATAATTTTGTATTTAATCTCCTGGTAGTATTAGCAATAATTTATATGGATGTATTGGCATTTGCTTGTTATTTTGGCATTTTGCATGGATTGGATATTGTTATTAACACAATATATAAAGAATCTTTAGTCAACAGTTACATATTAATTCACAAAATAAGTCTATATGTTTAAATTGCTTACTGCTTTCTTAAAGAAGCTATTCATTTATTAACTATAAAAATGTTTTTATGTAGCAAACTCGCAAAGTACATTTTTCTAGATTAACACTTCATTTTTTATTAGGAAATAACATTGTCTAATGTATAATATGTATGCATTTCCATTTTCTCCTACTTAACGTTTGTTGCTGCCATTGATTTGAGTTCTACGGTTCATGATCTATTTATGAAACATTCATTTCGTAATTTTTGCTTCTTCCCTTATTTTAATTAAACATGTTATATTCGATTGGTTGATCCGAGTAAAACCTACAAATTTATGGCCCCCTACCACTTTTTTCTTTCTTCGTAAAAAGAGACTGTATTTTGCTTTTAAATCTGAGTAAATCATTCACTCGCCAGTTATTTACTAGCGTGATAAGATGCACTGATACGCATTGAAACATGACTGCAATTGTTAAAGATATTAACAATATTTCAATGTAATATCCTAAAACAGAATATTGCATTACTTTTTATTGAGTTCCCTTTTAATTTAAGTGTTACGAACGTTCAAATTTTACCCTATTCGTTCTCATCTTAATTGTATATATATATATATATATATATATATATATATATATATATATATATATATATATATATATATATATAGTTAAGATATAAGGAACTTGGTAAACCGAATTGGTAAATCCAAAGAGGATGAAATCCTGAGAGCTCAATGTTAGGACAGAGCTAATATGTAATGAAAAACAAATCACTTTAATGTACCATTACGATAATTTATTTCACCTAAATCCTTTTTTAAGGATTCAGGATCATCAGGTAAATCTTCCAATAACGAAATGAGAAAAAAAATGGGATTAGAAATTGGTGGGTAGTGTAATTTTTGTAATTTAATAGAGGGGGTTGAGAGTGGTAGTTAACCAGACAATATAAAGTATAGGGAGGGGTTAATTTTATATCTCTCTTAAGTATGTTTTATATATATATATATAAAGAGCCAGGCAAACCTAGCAAGGTTTCAGCTACGCGGATCGTCAGGGAAAGCTGGCTAAAATGTTAATATAAGAAGGTAACGCATGACGGTAACGTTCTTACGTTACCTTTTTAGCCAGCTTTCCCTGACGATCCGCGTACTGAAACCTTTCTGAGAGTGTCTGGCTCCTTAGATTTATCTAGGTCTACTCTACTTAACATTCAGCACTTTATTTAGTTATTTTGCTTACTCGTATCGGTTTCTTTTTCTTTGGACTTTAGTCTTGGATGCTAGACGATTATTTTCGGCTGACGTACATATTCTTTCTGTTTTTATACCTTTTTTCCACTTTGGTAATGGTTTGATTATTTGCAAATCAAAATACTGAAAGTGATAGAGAAATAGAGAGACAGGCCGATTGATTTTAAGATATATCATTTTAATGTTGATGTTAATATGTCCAGAGCTGTGAGAACCATAATACTAATTCATTTAGAATGGAAAAAAGCTTAAGCGTTTTCACGCATATATGACCGTGTACATAAAGGAGTTAGTAGCCGAAATTTTAGAATGTTCTATTGCCATTAATGAAGCCCGGGTGAAAATCTTAGCAGGGTTGAAATGTTAGAAACGTAACTTTGATTTATCGTGGGGGGGGGTATCACAGCGTGCGGCACATTTAAAAAAGCTTCTTTAAATTATGCAAATTTTTAACCCAAGCCTTGTCAGTGAAATTTGCCATACGCAAAATGTTTCGTGACAGTTGATATTCTGATCTTCTGAAAATGAAAGAAAAAATCTGATCGATTCCGTGGAAGTAGCATGGCGTATCCTACCAGAAAATATCGGATATTTTGGAAGTGAAACAAAATGACGCTTATGATATTTGATATAGAAATAAAGATAGATCGTCAGTAATTTTTGTCTGTTGGAAAGTAATATGGAAAATATCAAATATGGCATCCTGTTCAACATTACCAAGCTGGAAAATGAAAACTCAGCTGCACCAGCTCATATATTACTGTGATATTCCTTTTTGGGTCATATTTTACTTGCAAATAACAAATAAGCTTGATGAGCGTTAGCTACTTCCTGGAATAATATACTGAAGGAAGCTTCTTTGTTTCTAACGAAATTTTCAGATTTTGTTATTACTTTACTTAGATTTTGAAATCATATTTGGTACTACAATGTGCGTTTAGATTTCAATGACATATTTTCCATCCCCTATTAAATAACTTCACACATATTAGACATGTTTATTATCACTTATTTTAATGGGATGATTTTTTCATAATTTACTAATATTGAGTTCGTAAAATACTGATTCCTCTAACGTTTAACATTAAAATTTAAGTAAAATAACCAAAAAGAAAGTAAGATATCTACATAAATGAACTTATCACGCATAGAATGAATGTATATAAAATCTTGCTACTTTCAAATGCGCTTGATATGTTCGTTAACATAAAAGTAAATGGTCAAGTTATTTTTTAAATCTTCGAGAATTCTGAGTCTAGTTTCGAATATCTGAAGAAACTTTTAGATATTGCTTATTAACGTCTGACACAATGAATATAAGCCATTCATTTTTGTTTAAAAAGAAATTCATTATTATTGATAGAAAAGTTAACATCATTTTTTCGCTGTTTTTCAGAAAAAGGACACGTGCACCGGTTAGGCGAAAGGTTGAAGGTGACAACATTAGCATAACGCAGCGTGTTTAAGAACTTACAGTCAACGCCGAAATTATTCATCATTTTTAATATGAATGAATGAAAAAATGACACGGCAAGGCTGTTCGCCACCTGCCTGAAGAGAATATGAAAGGGGATAAGCGAATTGGGAGAAGATGCTGGTTGTAGACATACATTATTAAAAGCTGCAAAGAATATTGGGGAGCAACCTCGTCACACGTATTCCATGTCTCAGAATCTAATGGTCGTATGGTGCCAGTTTTTTTTTATATGTTCATAAGCACCGGAAAAGGAATATAAACTCACTTTTCAGAACAAAAGATTAAATATAACAAATTTGGCAGGCGAATTATGTAAAATAAGAAAACAAAATTATTCGTACAGTATGAAAAATAGAAAAAAATTGAACAGCCTTCACAATATAGTCAAGATCATGGCCTCTCATCATTCTAACATTCTGCAATCGTCTTCTCAAGTTTTGAACAAGGTTTTCTGGGATTTTCTTCAATTCTTCAATGGTTACACGTTCTATATCGTGAAGGTTTTTTTGTTTTTGTTTTTGTTTTTTGGTCTCCAACTATTTATTCGAACTTTGAATTCTTGCTATAGATTTCCAATATGATTCAAGTCAGGACTCAGTGAAGTTCATGGTAGAACGGTAATCTTCTTTTTATGAATGACCCAGTCACTGATTTAGACGTATGTTTGCGATCATTATCTTGCGCTTATAGTTGTAGATTTTCACCCAGAAATTTCATATAGTCTGCAGATTTCATTATTCCTCTTATTGTAATTATTAGGTTGGTGCAAAAACAATGACGTAATAATGTCGTTTTTTGACGTATTTTTAACGTTAAAAACGACATTATTACGTCATTATTTTTGCACCAACTTAATAATTGTCCAGTCCCCCTAGAACTAAAACAACCACAAAGCATCATCGAGTCATCTCCATGTTTTAATGTTGACACTGTGTTCTTTGGAGTGGAAAACCTGACCTTTCTTGTGCCAAATATTCTGTACATCATTATGTCCAAAAAAACTCAATTTTGGAATTATCGTTCGATAGTACTTGTTCTCAAAAGCAATTTTGATTGTCCAAGAACGTTTTGGCAAAATTAAATCACGCAACAATGTGACATGGCTTATGAAGATTGACTCGCCGTCGTCGGAGTCCATACAATTCATTTCTATTTAAACAATGTCGTACTATGCGAGTATATACAAACATTTGGTGATGTCTTTCAAAACAACCCATAGGTTCATATTAACTTCGAAACATAGTTTTCGTGCAGTTCTCGGTGACAATTTATGTGTTCTTCAACGCCCAGGAAAATATCTTGTGGCAAACCGTTTAAACTTCTTTGTAACGGACTGTGCCGTATATCTAGGGATAACTAACCGGTTTGAAATAGTGCTGTAAGTATTTCACGACTTGCGGAAATTAATTATTCTCTGTCTCAAGTTAACACTAACCTTCATTGCTCTAACTATCGTGTTTTTGACGTAAGAATAACAACGGTAAAATTTTATGTACCAGGTAATATTCTTTGATGGAATTATCACAAATGTTCTAATGAATAAATATTTTACCAAGCACCACCGATAAACTAATTATGTAAATTACTTATACTTACACGAATCAACCAATTTAAAAATATATTTGCTATTGCTTGAATAATTTTTTCTTTTCCTATTTTTCCTAATCCCCCTGTCAATTTTGTTCTCTTTAAACTATTGTTTGAAAATTAAGCTTTATATTCCTTTTCTCTGCTTATAACAAATAAAAAAAACTGGAAATATACGAACGTTAGATGCTAAGAAATGGATAAAAATATGAAAAAATCGATGGGTGTACGAATAATTTCGTCGTTGATAGTATATTCTTTTACATTCGCTCCTTTATTTGCAAATCGTATTGATATGTGCACGAAAAATAAGTAAAATAAAATATATAAGTAAAATAAAACTTTCTCTAGAGAATCTTGTTCAAAAATATTTTTAAAACGTTATAAATTAACCTGTGGAAATGCAAAGTAAATGATTTAACTCATTCGACAAATCCGACGGTCATTTAGCCGGCAGATATTTGGCTGAACGGATATTTAGCCGACGCATATTTCACCGAAAAAGTAATATACAAGTAAAAATAGTAACAAGCAATACTTTAAGTATTTCACTTTGCAGTATTATTAGGTAGAATAGAACTAATAATTACCACAGAATTTCAAGTGATTAAATTACTAAATCTAAAGTTAAAAGTTTAAGTTTAATTATTTCGATATTAGTTTATTGTTATTAGTATTTCTAAAAATATTTGCGTGTATTTGAGTAAAAAGTAGCGTCTAATTAATTACATTTGTATTCAACAGTACCATAAAAGCTAGCTCAGCATTTTAAGATAATGATCATTAAAAGCGAAAAGATCTTTCATATAGTAAAAGCTTAAGAATTTTGCTGTAGTAAAACGTACTTTTTTTTCAAAACACTTATTAACTTAGGGTAATATATATATATAATATATACAGTATAGGTTTTAAAAAAGCTTGTCGAAATACGTGTAGCACATTACGATAAAGAGTGTAACGTACATTTTATTATGCCACTACATATTCGGTTAAATCTTCATTCAGTTAAACGTCAAGAGGGGAAATGTCCGTTGGCCAAATATCCATCGGCTAACAGTCCAAGTTCCGATAAATCATTATATTTTGATTTCAAGAACAATGTGATGTCACCCCGGCCTCTCTCCGCGCCCGGCGCCGTCCTAACCTGTGACGACCAATGTTACTTGGTATTGGTCGCGGCACCAAATCTGACGTTCTAACCCTTTGCTGATTCGGATGGGAATCTGGTTAGATTCGATATCAGCTTTGTCGTTCCCAGCTAGCCTCCAACCTCTGGTTACCGAAGTGACTGCTTAGATTTCTAGTCTAACCTACCAACGTTGTGATTTCATCTTAGGTAGACGAAATCAATCAGTCGCCGGGCCGCAATGCAAGCCGAGTAGGAGGAAAGGTAACACCGCACAAGTATATGTAAAAGAAAATAAAGTAACGACACGAAAAGTTCAAATGTGTTAAAAAAAGAATAACAAATATTTTTATATCTGGTTGCTGAACACAGGACTGCGTCTTTCTCCCAAACCGCTTCTATGGATTCGTGACACTTTGTGTTTGTTAGGCGAGTCTTTTATATCTTAAGTTGTTTTTCGATATCTGGTTTTTGGTGTCTTCAGGCGATATTCGCAAAATTTGTTTTGGTGGTGTGAGTCCAAGTCCTTCTTTAAAAATAAAATGTTTTTTGTTAGAAGTTGAATCGGGATGCGTGGATCTTCAGTCAGCTTCCTGCGAGGCTGGTCTCAGAGCTCAACAGCCGCAACTAACTTCTCTCTCTGACTAACCCCAACTGCCTTCTAACACGCTGCGACTCTGCTTATATGGACGCCGGCCATAACCTGGTGTGGGCTTGTCGTGGTTTGGGGCCCTCGATAATTCTAAATCCACAACAAGGATTTTCTTTGTTTTCGGACAGGAAAATGTATCACTTTCCATTTTTGGAAGTCCATTACTTTTTTAGAGCGGTTCTTAAGGGTATCGTCCTCCCAAATTCTTCCTTTCTCATATTGGTATCTCACACCAATCCCCCAAAAATGGCGTCAATAGGTTCCCCTTCTCTCTCACAGAGGTATCTCACACCAATCTCCTCAGAGGCGTCAACAGGCCTCCCTCTCTCTTACATGTTTACCTCAGCCTAACGCTCAAGCCACCACTCAGCCAATGATGTTCGGCAGCGCGGGTGTTTAAAATTATCGCTCAAAGAAAAAAAATATCTTTTTTTTTTCTTTTATTTCTCTTCCCGACAACAAACCCCTACGACTGCTTAATGTCTATCTTAACCGAATGTCACCTGGACTTTATCAATCGAGATTTCCGCCAGCGTCAAGTGGGTGGTTAACTGGATGTATTCGCATTCTGTCGCCAATTATCTATCCTGGTATCAAACATTTATCATGTTCAGGTCTGGACAATAAAACAGTTTTTTTTTCCCAAAAGCAAATGATATCGCCGAAGGATAGTTAATGGTTTATTCTTTTCCTTTCTCTTTTCCCTTCCTTTCTTTTTTTCTTTGGTGGTGGTCTTCAGCTGATGTCTTTCTCGATCAGTGCCTGACCTGATTACCATTATCTCTTAGCATCCTTTTTTTTAGGTTACTTGACCAATTTGAAATTTTCATTATTGCCATGGGCAGATGGGTATCTTTTATTCGCCGCCTCGTAACATAAATTATTTCGACAGATCCGAGATCTTACAAAGCTCTTATCTTCTGCGAGAGAAAAGAAATATAGTTTTTCTTTTCGCAAACGAAAACAAAATCTTCACCAATTTTCTTTGTCAAATAAAAAACATCGCTCAGTATGTCTTTTCCTGATAGCTTCTTAGCTTTAATTATTTCAGCTTCTTCTCGCCTTAATTATTTCTCGCTTTTCATTTACACGCGACCGCTAAATAGTGTCACAATCTTACCCTAACCTATTTGTCATTTACTCGTAAATGACACTTAAACCCAAATACACTATTTACCATGCATCATGCATCTGTCCCATGCAATTCTATTCGTCTTTTCTTTTTTACGGTTTTACATTCAAGGTGATGTTCTTTTCACCTTCTTCTGTTCTACATGCAAATGTAATGTTCTTTCATCTTCTTCTGTTCTACATGCAAATGTAATGTTCTTTTCATTTTCTTCTCGTCTACATGCAAATGCAATGTTCTTTTCATCTTCTGTTCTCAGGGAATTTAAAGTGTGCGTGTGTCTGTGGGTGCATGTGTGTGGTTATTTTGGCTTGTTTTTCTTGGTCAATGTTTTTCTCTCTGCTGTAGGATGTTTTTCCGCCGCACGTTTCGGTTTCACGTCAGCCTCCTCCGCCGGCTTTTCTGCAATTTTTCGCCGATTCTGTATGATTAAAGAACACTGCTCGGCATCTCCCTGTCGAGTTGCTGCATGCTCATTTGATTAATGCTAGTTAATTTCCTCTTTCTTCTACTCTTCCATATTGCCATGCCCCCTATGGCTATAAGTATGAATGTACCCATCATTGCCGACCAACTTATCGCGATCTGCTCATCATCTTCCCAAGCCATAACCTCACTTCCCAACGCACTTAACTTGTCCCTCAACTGACCCATATCGACCTATCTATCGGTTTCATTAGTACTGGCATTTAATTCAAGGTAACATTGGGGAATTCCCTTGCTATTGGCTCCCACAACTCTGTACAATTGACTAAGCTCGTGCCAATCAATTCTATGATTGAATCTTTCTCTTCATATCTTACTTCTTCCTGGTAATAGGCGGGTAACAATATACATATCCCAAATGCCGAACATCCCACGGGTAAATTTAACAGGGATAATGGTGGCTTTACACTTAATGTCCTTGTGGACTCTCCCCCACATACCCTAAACAAGCTGATGGGTTTCTGTGTGACCACTGCCTGCACCCCGTCTGAAACACTGATAGCTTGTGGTAATGCCGTGTTTGCTAATACATCTACTTGAAAAGTTCTCTTAATTCCCTCTTTCTTCCCTTCAAACAATTCTAGTTTGCACATTTTGTGGTTACCAGCTATATAGATAGGGCATAACGATGTACAGGTCCCTAGAGCATCATTTCCACACTTTCTAGCTTCTTCAGCTGTTAGCAACATGAATTTTGTTCTACCCGAATTTAAAGTTATGTATTATGTTTCCATCTTGTACCTTGGTAACATTCGTGTGGCTACCATCATCATCATCATCAACCCTTTCATTTTGATCATTCTTGCAAGGCACCAATATTCTCTTGTTTTTATTCTTCATAACCATTTGGTCTTGTTTAATTCTTCACTCAATTATTCCATAATTTATTTCTAAGTTTGTAACCCTTCAACTCTTTCCTTCTCTAACAAACTCCTAGCAGACAGAATGGTCCAGACAGGTGAGTGGGGCTCCCACTTCAAAAGTCGTACTTCAGGAAACCACTGCCGGCCAGTTAGCAATGACAATAATCTCCTTCCGTCCTTCGTCAGATGCAGCCTGCGACTCCATCCCCTCAATCCACATCCACCACAATGAACCAGTAGGTTCTTGGATGAGCCAGTGTCGTTATCTGTCCACTCAGAGTGCTTCTATTCTGCACAGCCTTCTTTGTTTTAAGACTTGGGGTTCTCTACCATTCTCAATCTCATCTTCAGAGGTAGTTCCTGCTCGACCTGTAATCTTCCCTTGGTGTTCCATTCCCGTTCTTCGTCTTGTTTAGGGTCCCTCTTTTTCGAGCGCTTGACTGCTTGATTGGATCTCCTCGCCTTTCTCTTCCTTTTCTTTGGACATGGGGGTGCGACAGTGACATCACAGGGTCTCCTCTGCACCGATTGAGGCGACGACTGAACGCCTCTGATCCACGCCGAGGGTTCAAACTCCGTCACTCGGATCGCTTCGTCTATCTGGCTAATTCGATCTATCTCTTCATTTTCCTCGGAATCCTCCCCAGTCTCCATTTCTTCCGACTCAACCAGAGTTACCTTCCTTGTCTTCGTCTTCTTAGGCCTCTCCTCGCTGATTTCCGGGTTAGCTATTTCAGCCTTCTTCAGATCATTGGCATGGACCCTCTTTGCTTGCCCTGCCACTTGATCCCATTTTGCATATGATACTGGACCCGTCTGCTCTACTATCTCATCTTTGGTCCAGCTCTGGTGGATTTAATAGTAGACAGGGTCTCCAACCTTCAATTCTACTACTTTTCTTTTAGCATTCACTCTCTGATTTCTTCTCTTCTGTGCTCTCTTTTTTCTTCTTCTCGCCTGTACAAATATTTTATGTTGTTGTTCCAGCAACAGCTGATGATGATATCCCATGTAATTTCTTCGGGGCTTCAACAGTTTATCCACAGGCAGGACCATGTCTCTGCCAAACAACATAAAGTAAGGAGAAAATCTGGAGGCTTCGCTTTATCGTAAACCTCACGGCCGCCATAGTATGCGTCAAATACAAATCCCAATTTCCTGTATTCTCTCTGGCCAGCTTAGCCAACACATCTCCCAAGGTTCTATGAAACCTTTCCCCTTTAGCTTTTCCATGGGGTGATATGGAAATGTTTTTACGTGCTCTATATTCAAACATGTCAGCACTTCTCTCATCATGCTGTTTATATTCTCTGTGCCATTATCAGTGACAAGTTGCACAGGGGCGCCATACCTAGGGAATATTTCACTTATTATGAAATCGGCTACAGTTTAAGCCTTTTGTCTGATACTGCAAATGCCTCAAGCTAACTTGTTAGCCAATCGACAAAACTCACTATATAGTTGTTTCCTTGTGCAGTTTCCCCATATGGTCCTGATACATCCATACTCACTTTCCCGAAGTTCAGCACGTCCATCCCCTTCCATGGTGCCATTTCCTGCCTTCTGCTCTGCGACTGGCACACTACAAAGCTCCGAACATAGTTAATGACCTATTCGTACATTTTGGGCCAATAGTACTTTCTCCCTATTAGATCATATGTTCTATCAATTCCCATGTGACCGAACCTCTCGTGGCACTGTTCCAATATCTCTGGTCTTAAACTTTTGAGCACATACAACTTCGGCTTGACTTCTTCATCCCTACCTGAGAGATAATACAGCCTTTCCTCTATTATTGCATACTTGGTGGTTGTCCCCCGCCTCCATCTTTTCTCTGAGGGCAGGCTACTTCACTGTCTGCATGCTCCTTCTCAATTCCTTCTCTCCAGTAGGGATCGGTTATTATCTGTGCGTCCCCTTCCTCGTCCGATTCTAACATAGGGCGATCTTTAACTTATTAGAGTTAATTACTCCGATTCTATAGACTTTATCATCTACTCCTTGCGCTACTTTTACAGATCTTTCTTCCAGCTGTTTGGCTATTCTTGAGAGTAAATCTGGACACGTGTTTTCCTTCCCTGCCAAATACTCTATCTTACAGTGGTAGCTACTTAACTTTAGCGCCCACTGTTGTATCTTCTTATTATTTGTCCATTCTGCTTGCAGTAGGTACTGAAGAGGCTTGTGGTCTGTCTTTATAGTAAAAACCGCACCATTCAAGTAGTGGTCCAGGTTTTGGAGAGCATACATGATAGCATATGCTTCTCTTTCTATTACTGGTCATCTCTGTTGTGTCTCTGAGAGCTTATGAGAGAGAAAGTAATTCGGTATCTCCTCTGGTATGTCTGGCACTGGTTCTTCTTTATCGGGGCACGGCTGGGTAAGAACTGCTCCTACACACTGTTCACTGGCATTAGTGTATAGTACCATGGGCTTGCTGAGTACTGAGTACGTCAGAAGTGGGACGGCTGTCAACTGTTCTTTTAAGGTATCAAATGCCCGTTGACAGTCTTCTGTCCACTTGAACCTAGCGTATTTCTTCGTCAGGGTAACTAGGATTATGACAATTCTCGAGAATGCCGGGACGAATCGTCGGTAGTAACCTATAGCTCCTATAAAGCCTCTTACTTGTCTCACTTTCTTAGGTTCTGGCGTTTCCCTTATGACTTTCACCTTATCCATGTCGAGTTTAATACCGTCTCCGTTTATAATAAAGCTCAAATATCTAGTCTCCTCTTTCAGAAACTGACACTTCGACAATTTTAATTTTAAGTCGTGCTTTCTTAGTCTTTCCAACACTTGTTTTAGATGAAAAAATGTTGTTCTACTCTTTCTGAAAATATCAAAATATCATCTAAATATGCCATGGTAAAGCTCTCGCATCCTGTTAACACTATTGACCGCTGTTGGAAGATTCCCGGGACATTAGCTAAACCGAATGGCATCCCCTGAACTGGAACAGTCCCAGGTAACACGCAAATGCGGCCTTTTCCTTGTCAGCCTCATCAAGTGCTACATGCCAATACCCGGACCTCAAGTCCAACGTAGAGAAGTACTACACTTTCCCTAATAATGCTAATATGTCATCGATTAGTGGCAATGGCACCGCCGACGCCTTCGATATAGAATTCAGTTTCCTAAAATCTACACAAACACGGCATCTTTCTTGCCTACTATCACGATTGGAAAGCTCCAAGGGGAGATCGATCTTTCTATCATCCCAGCTTCCGACATCTCTTCTACTGCCTCTTCCACAAGGGGTCTCTTATGAACAGGTGTTCAAGTTCACAGGGGAGTGATCGCCGGTGTCGCTTTTCATTTTTACTGTGTGGGTCTTGCCTAATTCCTTATCTGATTTGGCCACCACATCTCGATTATTTGTCAGCAGACCTTCCAGTTTGCCTCTAAATTGATCAGGTGCCAATATATCTTCGTTTGCTATTCCTTCTGGTTGTTCTTCGTGTTTTCCTAGCTTCTTCTCGAACCTCACAAGATTCAGAGTTCGTAGGGGTAGTGCTTTTCCTATCTCTTCCCCTCTCTTTATCGTCTTTTGGGCCTCGTTCACCATCATAATGGACACTAATTCAGCTGCCTCCACTACTGCCTCACACAGAGTTACCTCATTCTCTTCTAGGCCATTCCCTTCTACAGGGACCAATTGCAGGGTTCCTTTTTCTGATTTATTCCCTGTCATTAGCCTACACTTGCCCGACACCACTGTTCCGGTGGGTAGCTTTATATCTTCCTCCACTACTATTGTTATATCTTCTTTCGGTGGGCATCCCAATGGCGTTCTCTCGTCATTCACTACCAGCACAGTAGGGTTGAACTCAATCCGAGCCCTCTGGCTCTGAAGCCAATCTTCTCCCAAGATTGCTTCCGTACACATGTTGGGGGTTACGTAGAAGTCATGGGTACTTTTCAACTTTCCAATCCTCACAGGGAGCCTCGCCATCCATCTTATCTGCAGGGAAGCCCCGTCTGCCTGTGTGATTTCTATGTTCGCTTGCTGCAACCCATTCTTCTGTTTCACTCGTCCTTATGCTTTTTTCTCTCAGCAATGAAACAGACCCGCCTGTGTCTATCAGAGCTTTCATTGCCCTAGCCCCTATTTCTGCCCTACAAGACAGCTCCTTCTCTTGCGTCAGCGAAGAGAATAATTTGGCTTTCCTTTTCCTGTGTTCCCACCTTTGGGTCATCCCAGCCATAGGTGCCGGTAGCAACAAATTCCTTTCATTGTTCTCACATGGGGGAATTCTTCGTTTTCTGCACCTGGGCGGTCCCGGCGCGACCTCTCTCAGTCTCCCGCGGCTGTTCCTAAGAGCACAATCCCTCTTCAGTTGCCCTATTCTCCTACAAAACCAGCACATTCTTGTTGGACAGTTTACCGCAAAATGGCCCACCTGACCACATACCCAACATTTTAGGCTTCCTCTCTTATTCATGGGTGGACCTGTCCTCTACCTAAGTGGCTCTCCTGACCACATGTCCAACGTTTTACTTTCCTTCTTTTTTAACTTGGCCACCCTTCCTCTTAATTCTGAGGTGGCCCGCTGGCTTTTCCTTGGTTTTGTCTCTTGGCTAGGCCTTTTTTATCAATATCGGTGGGGCACTTTTTTTTAACCTGCACCACTTGGCTAGGTGTTCTTTCTTCCCACACCTGGTACATTTATCCTGTTCAAAGTCTGGGGGCAAACTCCACTTCGTCGGACATTCCGCTGCTCTGTGGTCCTCATGTCCACATGCCCAGTAGACCAGCTCGTACCGACTCGGGGTGGGCTTATAGAACCCATGCCTTGTTGACCAAGTATTTCTATTGGGATCCCCCTCCCACATCTCAGGCTCTTCCAACTCTAGCTTGACCTTCCAATTCCACGCGGGGGCTCTCGCTCCTTCCCCCTTTCTTCCGACCTCTCGACTTAGCTCTTGCTTCTTTCCAACTCTTTTCATCTTCTTCCAAACTCCCTGGCTCTCTTTGCCCAGCGCCACTGCTGCCGATAACCTTAGCGGTCCTTCCTTCAAAACATCGTGATGAACACGCTCGTCACTGAGCGCCTCCACATACACATCAGCCAACTGGGCCTACATGACTCTATTATTTCTCACCACCTCTGGGAAAGCTAATGACTACAGCTTCTCCTCTCGGCCTTCAATTCTCCAGGGGTTTCGTCCCTCAGCTGCGTCATCTTCAGGAGGGCTCTCATGGCCTCTATCGGCGTCCCCTCGTCAGCGAACTCCCGAGTTAATATCTCTTCCAGTCTTACCCATATCAAGTGGGGCTCACTGGCTAAGAGTCCTTTTATGAACTCAGACGCTTTCCCTCTGGTGGCATCATACGTCAAATATAGGGTTTCTTGGTCAGAGTCCATATATTACGCGGCTCTTATCCAAGATTGCCAGCCAATTCCTAAAATCCCTTGAACTACCGTCAAAGGCTGAGACCCTCGGTCCACCCAACAATTTTCTTAGGTCTACTGACAATCCCTTCTCAACCCCCTCTTCCTCTATGTCTACCCCCTCCGGATCGTAGTCATGCATATTTCAAACTGAAACAGAGAAAGAAAAAGAATCAGAAAAGCAACAATCGAAATTGGGAGATTAACCGAAAATTATGTGTCCAATCTGACAGACGATTTCAAGTTCTTTCATCTCAGGTTCCGGGTTGCCCTACTAGAGTGTCTGGAACCGTATAGTTATAGTTAACCAAAGTCCTTTCGTTCCCACTCTACTCTGTTTCAATTTGAGTACTTGAGATTTCGCGCGTTTTACTGGTCGAAATTTTCTGCAAATCCTGTGGCACTGGCTGATCCAGGGTCTTATCCTGGTAGACCAGTTGTGACGCCACCCCGGCCTCTCTCCGCGCCCGCAGCCGTGCCATCTTGTGACGACCAATGTTACTTGGCATTGGTCGCGGCACCAAATCTGACGTTCTAACCCTTTGCTGATTCGGATGGGAATCTGGTTAGATTCGATATCAGCTTTGTCGTTCCCAGCTAGCCTCCAACCTCTGGCTACCGAAGTGACTGCTTAGATTTCTAGTCTAACCTACCAACGTTGTGATTTCATCTTAGGTAGACGAAATCAATCAGTCGCCGGGCCGCAATGCAAGCCGAGTAGGAGGAAAGGAAACACCGCACAAGTATATGTAAAAGAAAATAAAGTAACGACACGAAAAGTTCAAATGTGTTAAAAAAAGAATAACAAATATTTTTATATCTGATTGCTGAACACAGGACTGCGTCTTTCTCCCAAACCGCTTCTATGGATTCGTGATACTTTGTGTTCGTTAGGCGAGTCTTTTATATCTTAAGTTGTTTTTCGATATCTGGTTTTTGGTGTCTTCAGGCGATATTCGCAAAATTTGTTTTGGTGGTGTGAGTCCAAGTCCTTCTTTAAAAATAAAATGTTTTTTGTTAGAAGTTGAATCGGGATGCGTGGATCTTCAGTCAGCTTCCTGCGAGGCTGGTCTCAGAGCTCAACAGCCGCAACTAACTTCTCTCTCTGACTAACCCCAACTGCCTTCTAACACGCTGCGACTCTGCTTATATCGACGCCGGCCATAACCTGGTGTGGGCTTGTCGTGGTTTGGGGCCCTCGATAATTCTAAATCCACAACAAGGATTTTCTTTGTTTTCGGACAGGAAAATGTATCACTTTCCATTTTTGGAAGTCCATTACTTTTTTAGAGCGGTTCTTAAGGGTATCGTCCTCCCAAATTCTTCCTTTCTCATATTGGTATCTCACACCAATCCCCCCAGATGGCGTCAATAGGTTCCCCTTCACTCTCACAGTGGTATCTCACACCAATCTCCTCAGAGGCGTCAACAGGCCTCCCTCTCTCTTACATGTTTACATCCGCCCAACGCTCAAGCCACCACTCAGCCAATGATGTTCGGCAGCGCGGGTGTTTACAATTATCGCTCAAAGAAAAAAAATATCTTTTTTTTTCTTTTATTTCTCTTCCCGACAACAAACCCCTACGACTCGTAGTGTGGTCCTTAATCTCTATCTTAACCGAATGTCACCTGGAATTTATCAATCGAGATTTCCTCCAGCGTCAAGTGGGTGGTTAACTGAACGTATTCGCATTCTGTCGCCAATTATCTATCCTGGTATCAAACTTTTATCATGTTCAGGTCTGGACAATAAAACAGGTTTTTTTCCCAAAAGCAAATGATATCTCCGAAGGATAGTTGATCTTCAGCTGATGTCTTTCTCGGTCAGTGCGTGGTCTGATTACCATTATCTCTTAGCATCCTGTTTTGTAGGCCACTTGACTAATTTGAAATTTTCATTATTGCCATGGGCAGATGGCTAGCATTTATTCGCCGCCACGTAACATAAATTAATTCGACAGATTCGAGATCTTACGAAGCTCTTATCTTCTGCGAGAGAAAAGAAATATACTTTTTCTTTTCGCAAACGAAAACAAAATCTTCACCACTTTTCTTTGTCAAAAAAAATAAATAAATAAATAACATCGCTCAGCATGTCTTTTCGTGATAGCTTCTTATCGCCTTAATTATTTCAGCTTCTTCTCGCCTTAATTGTTTCTCGCTTTTCATTTTCACGCGACCGCTAAATAGTGTCACAACATACAGTACTCCAGAAGCTTCCCTTAGTACAGAAAAATAAATGCAATGTCGATCTTTATCTTCTGTCTAGATGGATTACTCTTCTGTTGTCATGGTGCTTTAAAGTTTACATTCTTTCTTATTTTTTCACACTCTGAAACTTCTTGTGTCTTAGTAGCTTTAATTTTTTGCATCGGATGAAATGATTAAATATGTGAAATGATTAATATATATTTTTTTCAAATATTCTACTGCATCTAAACCGATTTTAAATGGTTGTTAATCTGTGAAAATTTAATTAAACCAAATATATTTACAATATTACGCCAGGAAAATTGTTATATGTGTGTTGTTTTTCTTTCTTCAAAATGATTCAGTTTCCTTCCTTCATCACGTGCTTGTTGATCCGGAATACATTCTACCTGAAGTCTTTTCTAATGTAGGTGGTAAATTTTTATCTTTTCGCTGGTCATAAATAGTATTATCTAATCTAATTCTTTTTTAGTACTGCTCACCTATTCCTAGCTTCCAGTCTGTACTCTCAGAACCGGAGATTTAACTGACAATTACTGTATACCTATATTCACGAATCAATATTTTAATCCACTTGGGAAGTGCATCACCCAAATATGAAGGCACATTGGTATAGCGAAAGATGCTTCCCCAAAGCTAAGCAAAGTATTAGGACACAGGATAATTGAATTAGTAACAAAGAAATGTGTATTGGAATGCTTCTATGACGCAGTGAATAGTAGATAACCCCAAATATGACGAAAAGGCTTGAGGGCCAGAAATGAGGTTTTACAGAAGGATACTGAGAATAACATGTAATGAACATACGAGCAATGACAATATTTTAGAGAAAATTAAATAAAAAAGGACACTTATATTTAATATCAGAAACAGAGTGTTAAATTTTTTAAAGGCATATGTAGAGGAAATAGTGATTGAAAACTTTAACATTCCCGGGACATATTCATTGACACGAGGAACGAAGAATAATTCTGCATAACTTACATATAAACTGATGACAGAACATAGTAGAAATAATTTTACTCATAGCTACAATTAACAAAAAATGTGGAGAGCCATGATCCTCTACGTATTGAAAGAGTGTGGCAGACAGAAAAAGTCGGGCATTGCTTCGTTGAAAAATCATGGTTGTAGAAAGTGAAATCAGGTTCCTAATCTACTTCATGAAGAGACTGCTGCTGCCTCTTTGAAAATAAAACTTTTCATACCTCAGTGTAGAGAAAAGATTCCTATCTTCAGGATTGATAATAGCGTTATACTTTTGCCTGATAGCACAAATGATATACAGCCGAGTAAACTTCAAAACATCAAAAATTTAATTAACACTCAACACAATTTGTAACTCTCTCTCTCTCTCTCTCTCTCTCTCTCTCTCTCTCTCTCTATATATATATATATATATATATATATATATATATATATATATATATATATATATAATTGAGGTTGTATTTTCTGTCATGAATAAAAAAATGTTCAACGCTCTCGTACACATATAAATGCATTGAGATATTCGCCGTGGCGTATGTATTTAAGATGTGCCTATATATTTATGACGAAGTAATATCTACATGTGGTAAATCGCGCAAATGCTGGTCCGCTCGTACAGATAATATCTTTCTGCGTTGATACCTTTCTCTATTTTAGCAAAAGTCGAACATTATTTCACGCAAAAGAATAAGAAAAAAAATGTTCGCACTCTCAGTAGATAAAATTTGGAGAGGCACATTTGAGGACGCTATATTTTCTTAAATAAATAAATATTTTCCGAAATTTCCGAAGAAAAACGATTTCTGTAGTTGTCGGTTCTTTGAAAATACGCATTTGTGGGACACTGCTCGGCTTCAAACCAATTTGCTAAGTGCTACAAATGGAATGCAAATTCCTAGCGCCAAGACAGATACGTTGCTCGGCTAATCAGTGGTATATAACATATGTTTACTTACACAAAATACATATAACTGCTTACAAATGCAACAGCCTTTATACATATTACTTATAAACATTGGCTTACAGACATACACAAACATGTGTGCGTATATATATATATATATATATATATATATATATATATATATATATATATATATATATATGTATACATAAACAGAAACATGTATACGAATAAATGTGATTTATATAGATCTTTATGTATATATATATATATATATATATATATATATATATATATATATATATATATATGATATATATATATATATATATGATTTATGTTTACGGTTTATATGTATATATATATATGATTTATATCTATCTATCTATCTATCTATATATATATATATATATATATATATATATATATATATATATATATATGTATATATATATATAACTATATATAACTATATATATAATTTACATCTATACATATTTACATATGATTTATATTTATACATATATGTATCCGTATATATATATGTGTGTGTGCGTGTTAGTGTGCGTGTAAGATGAACATTGAAGTCAACGCTCAGAGCATCTCAGTGTTGACTTCAATGTTCACTTTTACATTTCCATACGATCTATCTCTGATGTTCAGAACGTTATCCCATAAATATAACACATCATAAAATTATATATATGCGTGTGTGTGTGTGTGTGTGTGTGTATTGTATATACATTTATGTGCGTCTGTGTGTGGGGCTAGCTATGTGTGTTTCTGTGTCTGTGTGTTAGAGAGAGATGTTAATTCCACCTCGCGCAAACCCTACAGTGTTTTTTTTTGCTCAGATTCTTTTAAATGGGTGAAGTGAAATTACACACACACACACACACACACACACACACACACACACATATATATATATATATATATATATATATATGTGTGTGTGTGTGTGTGTGTGTGTGTGTTCTTAAATAATTTATTCAAGTTTTGTCTATTTAATTTCAAAAGGAATGAAGAAAATTACCATGTTAATGCATATTCATTTTATTCCGAGTATTTTCGACATTATGTCATCATCAGGGTGTTGTTATTTTAAAGCAAGAAAAATGTTGTGTTCATAATTTGTTTAGGACAGAATTATTGTGTTCAAGTGAAAATTAATTTTTACTTGTAAAGCGAAAAAACTAACTTCATGTACTGTAAAATTTTAAAATTTTATGATTTAACTTAAATACAAGGAAGTTAAATAAGTTATTGATTGTTAAAATATTTTGTATATATATATACATTTTATATACATGTGTATATGTATATATTATATATATATAGGGATATTCATATATATATATATATATATATGCGCGTATATTTATGTGTATACATATGTAATTGATATATACATGTTATATAATGTTAATTTCCCTCGCATAGTTACTAAAGTTTGTTAATTTGCTCAGTTCTTTGTTAAATGGGATTTTTTTTTAAAGTCATAATTGTTCGTAATTTCAACATAGATAATTGTTTTAGAAATTTTATGAATTTAAACGCAGTACTGCATTGGCAAAAAGGTCTCGTCAATTTACTGTTGAATTGGCTAAATATTACATTATTTCAATGTTAACATATTTTCACACACTTCTAGCTTTTGGAAATCACCTCCAGCTCTATTCATTCTGTCCCACATTGAACGCAAAAAATATAAACGTAATTCGTTATCTACTGTGATCCTGATTATTCTTCTATTATTTTCTTTCTTTCATAATATTTTTTTTTCTGATTCTGTCACACCGAAAAAACACTTTTCTATTAGTGACTCTACTGCTTTGCTTGGGGGTAAATTAAAAAAAAAATCTTTGGCTTATTGATGTCATCGGTATTGGGAGGCGATCCAAATGTCCTTTGGTAATTTTATGAAACGATACCACATCTGACCAAAACGTTCTCTATGAAATTGGATAGGCTGAAATATTCGAAAGTCGTTGATGATTGTGCTAGCCTGAAGGCTAAAGTAATTGTGCCCGTTTAGTATAGGTGTAGAATAAACCATGAGAGTTTAGTTGATGTTGAATAAAACACGAATGTGCGTCCTCAGCACGGATTGCCTATCTCGCCTACCAGACAATTCTGTTCGGAAAACGAGTAACCACTCATTATAAATACACGCGCACAAACACACACATATACATGCATAAGTATACAACTACACATGCATATATTGATTGTCCAAGTTAAAACGTGTGTGTTTGAAAGCCTGTGTTTGTATATATATATATATATATATATATATATATATATATATATATATATATATATATATATATATATATATAATGAAACGTATTATGTCCGACACTCATTTGATATATTTTATGTTTATACGTTATTTTTATAGATACAATTTATTCAAGTAAATGTTCTATTTTTAATTAAACTGTATTAATTATCTTTACAGTACTGAATTTTCGAGAAATTTTGTAGAAAATCTACGTTCTCAGATAGGAATCGAACTTTTATTCCTATACGGAAACTGTCATTTAGTCTGACGTGCCGCACCATTCAGCTACAGACAAGCGAATAGATAGCAAAGTGCGATTCCTGCAACAAACCGAAAGCATTGGAAAATCAAAACGAGTTTCTACCAACGAATATTCGCAGATGATTTGAATAGCGCAATAATATCTTTTTTACTCTCTTTTGACGATTTTAGTGGTTAACCTCAAGCAGACAACATGTTTTTTGTTTTGTTTTTTAAGTGGCATGCGTCACTTTAAGATATTTCTTCACCAAAACGTCTTTTAATAATTTGAAAGATCACTTTTTACATTCAATCTCAGGAAAAAATGAATTTGAAATAAAACCAACGTAATATTAAAAACGTGCGAATTTTGAATGAAATCAATTTCCACATATTATATATTATTTAAATAAATATAAAAAGTCAATTCTTTAATTTTATTTTTCATGCAAAATAAGTTTTATTTTAATCTGTTTAGATGTATTTTTACATTAAGTAAAATTTGATATTTCCGCTTCAAGTGGAAGACCGTGAATATTTGAAAGATCAGAGGGTCGAAATAGAGCCCAAGGACACTTACCAGTTTGGACCAACAGATAAAAGTACTATACAAAATGTTAAAGGGAAAGAGAGAAATTAAGCCACCAAAAGTATTTAGATATATCACCGATAGCTTCAACATTATATGTGTTCTTCACCCTCCGATTTAAATATTTGAAGCCTGATAGTCATCCTAAAGCGCTTTATAGCTTTATCAAAATTCCACGGTATGCTATTGAGTTGATCAGAAGTGATGTATCTTCCAATCTTGGAGCCAGCTTTGCCAATGCCTTGCTCTTGCATTTAAGGACTATAAGCCTTTTTATCCCCGCTAATAATATAAAAGATATTTATAGAGATAAATGGAAAATTGATAGAGCAAGGCTAAAATGAAAACAAATGTCCATCAAAAGCATGATGAAAATGTGGAAAATATTCTTCGTATTAGAGTTATTGGAGAGCTGATAAAGACACACTAATGTACAAGGAAATAGTGGTGGAAAATGGAGGGAAAACACTGAAAAAACAAGGCCACTCGTCTGTTACAAAGGAAATGCCATATGAAAGTGAATATCACACACAGGGTTTCTTCCTAATATTGGTGCAACTGGTGCTGTCCTTGCCGAGCAAGTGGCTGATGTTTTGATTGAATTCAAGAGTGTGAGTACTGTCATTGCTATCCTCGTTGACAACAATAATGCCAAACAGGTTGTGAAGGTGGACTTGTTGAAATTCTATAAAGAAAATTAAACAGAAGTCTTCACACTATTGGTTCCTCCTTGCACCAAAATGGACTTCCATTTAGAACTCTTTTAAAACATGTAGGTGGTACCACAAGAAGACCTACCACATTCAATGTGCCACTGGGAACATTATGCGCAAATGATTACCATAATTTACACCAAATATCATTTTCCGTCGTTGGCAGTCCTCTGGATTCTATTTTTGAAATTGAAAATCCTGATACCCATAGCTGTGACCAAAAATATACAGTGGATATTTCTACAGGTAAGGTGGTCTCTAGATTTGCAACATAGAAAATTGGTCCATTAAACCAGGCAAGGTGGTTAATTTTCGCCATCAGGCTGTTGTGTTTATGGACTCATGGTGCATACCCACGAAATTCTTCAACCAAACTTGACAGTTTAATAAATTTTATTGTGAAAATGTATGCCATTTCTACAATCAGCAAATGTAAATATTCAATTTGTTTCAAATGATTAGGAAGCAAACATATGAAATCCAACAGATAACATTGTAAAATATACAATAAAATGGGTTTAATGACAACCTTAATATATCTGATATTCAATAATAAAATTTGCTATACTGGAAGTGAGGGAAGAATGTATAAAAATAATTTTGGCCATTCGGTAAGTAAATATTTATTCATATAAAACTGACTGAATTAGTTATGCCAATTTATAGAATCATTTTAAGGATTTTGTCTAATTTCACCATAAATATTAAAGCAGTACAGATTTAAATAACTCATTAAATTAATTTTTGCTTTCTTTCTGGAGTGGGTAGGCAGCAAAGAAGATATTAAAAAGAATCACAACTATCAATTTTAAAGCAATGTACTGGACACAGTTAATATATCTGTCATTAAGTGGAGTTTGCGAACCACCACTCAGAAGACCATTCTGAAAATGAACTTCGGGAAAGATTTTTAGATGGTACGAAGCTTGATTTGCCAGATTTGAGCTCACATTCTCCAGGCATGGAACGAGCTGTCAAGTTAACAACAGAAGCTTCTCAATTTGTGTATGACATTGACGAAAGTCAACAGCACACAATATCCAAAGATTTGTGAGAGAAATTGAGACCATCATTTTTATCTAAAGCATCTTATATGGAGGTATTAGCCTCTATATATTAAGCCTTATTAAATTATTGTGTTTTTCATATATGTTTGTTTGTTATATTTTAATTCATAATAGAAAAAGAATTTTTAACGCATTCATAAGGTAAAAAATTGGTATTTCGAAGATGTCACTGGAAAGCGGTGAAGGAGGAAAATTTTCAAGTTGAATTGGAGTTTAAAACTTTCTTCATTTTAATTCATTTTGATAAAATAAAATAACAACATTCAATGACTTAAATAATGAAATTGTTTTTTTTTTTTTTTTTTTTTTTTTCTTAATCAATATTTAGGCCAAACCTTCCAAAATCGAGGATGTTTCAGTGCATTTTTGTCTACGGTCTTTCATGCCAAATGTTGAAAAAAAACCATTGAAGTGTCAGATCTAATATTTTGTATCCGTACCTGTTAGGTCAATACACAAATTTGATTCATTATTCTTTTTGATATTTTAAAAAAAAGTGAAAAATCAGTCTACCCGTTTAAATTTAAACGGTTTATCGTATTTTTTGTTATTCTTTAAAAATATATTTGGTATTTGAAATAAACGTGATTTGTGTATGTATACATATATATATATATATATATATATATATATATATAGATAGATAGATAGATAGATATATATATATATATATATATATATATATATATATATATAGATATACATATAGATATATATATAGATATATACACGCAATAAAATATATTTTAGCGTTTTTTATTATTGAATAGTGACCATATGTTCTTACATATATATATATATATACATATATATATATATATATATATATATGTAATATATATGTATATATATATATATATGTGTGTGTGTGTATATATATATATATATATATATATATATATATATATATATATATATATATATATATATATCAGGGAACATTGAAGTCAACACAGAGGCGGCAGGGTGTTTATGCTACATGACGGTGACCTGAGGATTACGTCTAGCATGAAATAACTTGTCACCTGTAAGTGTTGACTTCAATGTTCACTTTTTATTTACACACGTTCTATCTCTGATATTGAGTACCATAAATATAGCAAACCCGAAGATTATATTTCTTTTATCTATCTATCTATCTATCTATCTATCTATTTCTATATCTATCTATCTATCTATCTATCTATCTATCTATCTATTTCTATATCTATCTATCTATCTATCTATCTATCTATCTATCTATCTACCTATCTATCTATCTATCTATCTATCTATCTATATATATATATATATATATATATGCAAACTTTAATTTATATTAATCAGGATCAATATTCTTAAGCAGAAATGTATGTTTATGCCTACATGTAGCCATAAGTCCATTTGTCTTGTTTAATAAGCTAGTGTTCTTTAAGTGTTTTAATATGTAACTAATTTAAAAAAAAATAACTTAAATTTAATTCTTTTCCCGTTAAAAGACTTGACTCTTGTGATAATATCACAGATGTTTGATGTTGTGATGCCATCATTCTTTAAATTGACATAAATATTTGGAGACAGATGTGCTGTATTCTTGTATTACTTAATTCGTATTACCTAAGTTCATTAAATGATGGTTTAATCGAATTTTTAAGGATTTTGGGTGAAAACAAAATAAATGCTATCATCGTTACTGGAATGTATGCTCGACTGTCATATATTATTATCAATCATACATTGACAGTTTAAGGAACAGATGATATTTTTTCGGTAGCTGCATTTATTTTTAGAAATATTTACGTTGTTTTGTTGGAAATATATTTGTTTAATATAATGTTGGAATGTGGGGATATTGCTTTATCTATGTTATTACTTCAGCTATATGGGATTATATTATTATTTTTATTAAAACACTTTTTAGTGTTGGTGAATAGTTAACATACTTATAGATTAAATTTAGGAAAATTCTTCCGATATTAGAACATTACGATTAAAACATTGATTGAACCATATAATTATACACTTACGCTGTTTCTGTTTATTTTTACCTTCTTTGATCATTTCTTTTTCATCTCAAATTAATTCAAGATTGCTTATTTCTAAAGAATTCATATGCTTAATTTTATTATTATCAAATTGTTTGCAATAACCATTATTATAGTCTAAGGTACCATCCAGGAAGACATTAAGATTATATATATATATATATATATATATATATATATATATATATATATATATATGTGTGTGTGTGTGTGTGTGTGTGTGTGTGTGTGTGTGTGTGTGTGTATTATGAAATGTGAAAATATATAATCTTAATCACAACCTAGGTTTCTACGTGTCATCAGGTGGTGGAGTAAATTTAGTTATCTATCGCTTCATAATTCCTTTTTAGCAGGAACAGTTGCAGAATGGTACAGGGTGTGAAAAATTAAATTTTTGTTGAGGTCTTTAGACCAACATGGAGGCCTACGTCATGTGACTTGAGTTTGTAGTTCTGCCCAGGGTCAAAATGGTGGTTGCTAGAAGATACTATGTCTTGCAACATGACTCTGCACCAAGCCCCACAAAGAGAATAATCTAGTCATGACTGTCAGACAATTGGTGCAATCACATCAGCCCTTACATATGGCCACCTAATTCCACAGAATGAGACCCTCTTGATTATTATGTTTAGCGCAGTTGAGCCAGAGACCAAAAAAATCATTGTAACACCAAAGATGGTAAGTATTCTAGTCGCGTTCTTCAATAAGTAGACCGTCCTGAAGGGCAGCAGGATATTCTGAAGACCTGAAAAGCTGCAGGAGATCTCGAAAATGACGATTTTATTGAATAAATCTAGTATTTCAATATATTTCTGCGTAATTTTGGTAAATATATCCGTTAAAATGAGGTTCAGCATTATTTTCATTTTTGCCTAATTGAGACGACAATTTATCCATCGCACATTGTCTAAACCTACTGTTTTTAAAAAACAATATCTTAGAAATATGCAGTTAACATTGATCACGACAATTCAATATAGAGTTCAAAAAATGTAAATATAATAAATATATCTTTAAAATGAAAAAAAAAAATTTGATTTCGCTTGTTAATCTCTACGAACCCTTTTTTAAATAAATGATTTGTCTAATACTGAGATAATTTATGAACATTTATTCCAATGATACAACTACATACGGGCGCACCACTGAAATTCTTGATGATCTACGATTGGAGACCGATCTTTCTTCCGATCTTGCACAAACTACTCAATGGGGTCAAAAACTGACTGCTTACATTCACTGCCGCGATTACCAAGCTAGTTACATTTCATCATTGCTGATGAAACCACGAAATATCACCAATCAGAATGAACGGAGGTAATCTCAGACAAGTACTGACCCTTGTACACTTATTGAAACTCAAACTCAAATACGACATCAAGTTGAATTCGTACATAAGATCCATCGCTAAGGATTCAGGTAAAGTTTTCGGATCTGTGTACATCTTCTGGGAGTACCTGGCTCCTCCTGCAATTATCTACATTTACAGGCCAAAAATGGGGTACTGTTGTCATATATGGGCCGGTGCTATGCCGATCTCGCTTACCAGCCTTGATAACTTTTAGAAGCCTCTGCGAGCCCTTGGGGGTGACGAATTATTCTCCACTCTTCCAGCGCTCTCCCACAGGCGGGATGTGGCAAAAACTCACACTGCTCTACCGCTACTTCTACGCTGCTTACCTTGTTCGGACGAATTATGTTCCTGGTCCGGCTAAGTCAACCATTCACATAAAAAAAAAAATAATTATGACCAAACAACCCTATTTTAGTTTCATCTGCCCATAGTACTTTTTCCCAAAACGAATATTCTTTATCCTTATGCTCTCTAACGAATTTTAGCCTGGCATCTCTGTGTCGTTTCCTTGGGATGCGTGATTTCATATTGTTTTTGTGTAGTTCATTACGTATTGTACGCTTGGTTACTTTAATCCTTAATGCACGCAGATGTTCCTGCAGCTCTCCTCGGGTAACCTGTGGATTTTTTTGGATCTAGCATCCTAATATCCTTGCTGATCTTAGAGAAATCTTCCTCGGAAAACCTGATCGTCTTTGGTTTTCGACGCTGTTACGAGTTTTAAACCTTGCAATGAACGAATCATTAGTAGTAAAAGGATAATTCAGATTGTTAGAAATCGTTCTGTCACTGTCCCCATCTTTCCAAAGAGACAAAATATGTTGTTTTTGTGAAATAGTCAATTCTTTGCATTTAGGCATTATTAGAACCTTCTCCTAAGACTTGAAATTGCAGAATGCTCTGATAATGGCTAATAGCGTTAACTATAATTACTGATAACATTACTGGAACATTCTAGAATATACTTTTTTCATAATTAATTTATAATTTTATTCTAATAATTGATTTGTATGAATACTTTTTTCACCAGTTAGAATTAAAAAATGCATTAATTTCTGGTAGAATAAGAATTAATTTTATTGTTATTTTTTAATAGTATGTGACTTTATACATAAAATGTGCCGATATTTGTTTTATTTAAGGCTTTTACATTTATAAAAACACAATTTTTCATGTGTACGAATATTTATTTCCCCCACTGTATATGGTGGGTGCGTATGTGTGTGAGTATCTTTCTAGTGATGTATGAATATACACGTGAACACACACATACACACATCGGAAGTTGTGTTTTGCAAATGACCATTGTTACTAATAACACGTCTGTCGTGCGGTGCGGCCACTACATTCTACAAGCTTTACTTTTGAGAAATGCTATCAATAACGGACATGGCTGAGAACGTTCCTGAGTAACAGAGTTCAATATCAATTATGTACCAAGCGGCTTCACTGAACGTAATTTAGACCTGTTAACAGAGCAAACTACTCGATAGTTTTCGATCAGGAATAACATATACAATTAATCAACCCCAGTACACATTACAGTCCATAGTTGCTGTTTTTGTAAATCGTGCATACGGATAGATAATATAAATAAAAGTGTATTACTTCATCAACATATTATTTAGTTTTATTTGCATTTATTATCCATATACATAATAGTTATCCATATACATAATCGTAATTAATCAACATATATACTTTGAATGTCAACATTAAACAAAATTGTGAGACGGCGTGGAGTGTTGGCCACAACGGTTCAAAATACGCTAATTGCATAAAATGAATGAATCAATATATGTAAGACTGAAATTAATTCAACATATAGAATTATTTATAATTTTACCATGATGTAAAATATTTTAAGATATTCTCTGATGTGGCACTCCACCAACAAGTTTTTGTCTTTAATTTATAAATGCAAAATATTATTCTATATAAAATTTACAGGTTTTTAATCAGCTTTGAAAACAGCAGGATATTTAGCAATGAGATATAACTGCTTTAATTACCAAGGATAATCTTTCAATCATCAAATTAAAGAGTTAATCATGTTATTACGCTTTGAGTGTAAAAGATCGGTTTGATATATTTCTGTTGAAAATTAATTAAGATTTCGATAGAAATCTCCCTGCAGCATACAGGAAATCTATAATATTGAGTTCAATTTTTTTAAAAGTAATCATCTGCAATATCGTTGTCAGAATCGATTGCACCGACATTTAAAAGAGAGATAAATAGAATTTATGAATATGTAAGCAGTTTAGACATTGGATTCAGTATAAAGATTTATGTAAATTTAAAATGCTTTGATTACAGCTTACAACTGTGGAATTTATTTTTTATTAGATCTAGCCAAATAATTGTACCGGACAGAGTAGACGTGAGACATCTGCATTGATAACTTCCATCACATCCTATATCCGAACAATTTACGGAAGAGAAATGAATGACGTGTAAATGTCAACAATCCAGCGCTTGTAGAAAGAACAGTAATATAGAAAATAAGATGAACAAAAGGAAAACATAAAGAAAAGAAAAAAGATCAGAAAATGTCCGTGTGAAAGTATGGTTCGCCTAATTACCATATTTTGCCCCGAAATCCCTCCAGACATCCATTAATTGCGATCAGAATGTTTTCTTTTTTTTAGTCATCTTTTTTGTTTGTTTTATTTTTGTCAGTGCTAACGTTCCTTTATTTTGCTTTTTTTTAATTATGCAAAACGGAAAAAAAATGTGTGGCTTGTCTCATTCAAGTAGATAATTAGAGTCTTACGGCGGCATTATGGGCAACCACATGTGCCTGATTGTACTTCCACGCTAATATCGTCCATTGTTCTACGCGAAATACAAGGAACAAGTTCGGTGCCGATGATAACGGTGAAGTATTGTCAGTAGACACAGAAAAGCCACTTGATTCTAAACGCCTCTTCTCAGTCAGTTATTATTTAAGGCAACAGATAAAATGGTTAACAATAGTTCATTAATAGAGATAATTGACCGGCAGTGTTTTCGGTTATTGGTTTTTATTTATATTTTTCGGCTACCTCGTCAAAAATAAAAGAAGAGGGAAATAAAATCAGTGAAAAATGCAGGCCGATCAATTGGACAATAATTACATACACTTTGCAACCATAGGGAAATACTTTATATAGAATGCATTTGCGAATGTTCAGAAACATTGATTTTGAACAGATTTTAACCATCAGCATAGAATACAAGAATGTCTCGGATTGAAACAATTAAATATTAACATGTCATGACATAAATGTAAATGTTTTAAATAAATATAGAATTATCACAATATATATTCATCTTTTTAATTTTTTTTTTATAGATTTTCGGTATTTTTTCTCAGTCAATATGAGTTTCTACATTTTTCTTCTATGCGCCGTGAACATTCGGGACATTGGCGGTCTTTTTCTGTCTTTTGTATTTATTATTATTATTATTATTATTATTTTTGTTTTCTTTAACTTATCTCTCTTTAACCTTGCTCCGCCATCCATTTATTCAAACTCACTTAGTAGGTTATGCATTGTTTTCCTCCGTGTCTCTTGCCCCCAGTCACATGTGTCTAGGCCTCCTTTCTCATTATGATCCTAGAAATTTCACTCTTCCGGGTCCCAAGTATAAGTGTTGTTTTGTTGAAATTTTCTTTAAAATTTCATCGTTGTTCAAATGTTCAGTCCATGGTAATCTCAGCATTCTTCTATAAAAACACATTTATGTTGTTTCAATTTTCTTCTTCATTGCTATGTAGGAGAAAGTGATATTATAAAATTCTTAAGTTCATTTTTTTATGACTAATTTTCTCTGTTTCCTAATTCTCTACTTAGCTTTTTGAAGGCATAATAATTAAGGATCTGATCATATTTATTTAAATCACAGATATGATATTATTATGATATGATATGTTAAACTTTATTTTTAAAATGTCTGTGTTTTTTGAACTATGTTAAATTTTACGCAAAATTCTTGTTTATTCATTTTTTTTCTTTGACATTTCATTTCAATATGTGGGCGTGTGATTTGGGGGACTTTTTGAAAATGATTTACCTCCCTCGCAGATCTAACAGACACTGACTTTTGACACATTGTTGATGCACTCATATAACTCCCTGTCATCCTGTTGTCACCTTTGTGCACATCGTTAGTTCTGCTTTGTCGACCTCTTTCGTATATGACGTGAGTAGACACAGACCTTAAAATTCGTGTCTATGAAATTGCGTTCTTGCAACTGGATCATTTGATGCGACACTATCATTCTAAATTATTATTAATTTTTTGAAAATAGTATTTGTTTTTCAGGAATCTTTTTCAGTGAATTGTTAAAAAACCTCGATTTTCTAAGGTTTGTCAGTGTCTGTATATTTTAGTCTGTGGTTTTCGTTGTCTCTCTCTTTTATTCCATCGATAATAGGATAAAAATGAATGTTAAAAACAGTCATTAATTCATCATAGCCTGCCAGCCAAGGCGGAAATGCCACTAAAATACAAACGCTTACTAAGCGTAAACTTAACAAAATTTAGTGAAGAGAAGATACAATAAAATAACAGACAGGAGATGTAGATTGATGTTGTACTTAGATTTTGAAAGCCGTTGTTGACAGGAAGGGAAGACACCGGAAAAAATTTCCACAAGCGAGTAGTTTGGGTTTAATGAAACAGTAAATTTATGAAACCAAATTGACTATAGTACTACATTCATGGGGTGATGATATTAAAGAGGAAATAACATTAGAGCAATTGCCATGAAAAGTAATCATGGAAAAGCAAAGGAAAAGTCTTATGGCGTTGGAAAAGTGACTGATGCAAGTGTATCAGTGTACTATTTGTCAGCGAACATTCTTACTACATCCTTTTTTAAAAATCCGGAGAAAATCTGCAAAGTTATCACTCCTGATATGGTATTCTGGTAAATTAAAGAAAAAAGAAAATCTGTATGGAATTATTGAGCGAAATTGCCTCGCATCAGATCTAGTAATCGATTCTGTTTCTCTCCTGGAAATAAATATTAGACTGCTGTTGAAACGGAAAAATGATTATCTAAGGTGACTAAAATATATTTTTCATTTTAGAGGCGTTAAAACTTATATCAGTTCATATCTATCTAAAAGTTTTCATATCTATATATCTATTTATTAATATTTGTACATACACACACGCGTATATATATATAATTTTGTTTATATATATATATATATACATATATATATATATATATATATATATATATATATCTACCTATCTTTATATGTGGTTTGTTTATGACTATCTTCTTTGTTTCTATCTATCTATTCATTTGTAGCTGAATCAGTTCAACAACCATCAAATCTATAACGAAGATAATCTGCTATATCTTTAATTCTCATAAGCTGATTCCGTTGCATTACTTATGGCAAACAGATTAAATTTACGTGAATTGATAACAAGATCCTGTAAGTGTTCGACTGAATGTTTTCAGAATGAAGTTTCATTACGAAAATATTAGAAATATTACGAATATACGCAACATCGTATAATAGTTTCTCTATTCTCAAATAAGTAAATCCAAGGATTAGCTAAGGGGTAATTTGTGATTCCATCTGTTCGTGATTTGAAGTTGTAAAGCAATTAGTTGCATAATGTTTCCCGATAAATATTGAATTACCCTAGAATATTTTGCAAGAGATTTTACTTACCACAGGATTAAATCCACACAATAGGATCCAGCTTCAAATAATGGTACCGGTCCAAAGTTGAGCTTTTGAAATTACATATAAGATAATGAATGAGATAATATTTAGAAAGAATTAAAGCTTCTAAAGAGAACATTCCTTGATACAGCGCAAGCTATTCATTATATAGACTGATTAAATGGTCGATGTGGTAGATTTTAATGACATGGAATTGTCGAATAAATAACACGATGTATGTCTATATCTCTGAAATGAGGTATTATGATTACTTGCATTATTTACATTATTCGGGCTGTTATCCTTATCTCCATTGCCATATCCACAACGTCTCAGCCGTTGTAATATCCGAGCTTCTTCAGGTGATTTGTATTTCGAATCGAACTTTTATTTCGTCCATTGGGGTTTATTATTCTAGTTCCACGTGCCATGACTTTTCCCGATGCCTCAGTTATTTCCTGTTAAGTCTCCAACTTTTGGTTCACTACTACTGTGGCCTAGTATTGAACTCACAACACTTTAGATCAAGTCACTGGATCCAGCCAAAGTCTTTATTCACATTGTGATTATGGCAATGAATATGAGGATAACATTCCGAATAATGTAAATAGTGCAAGTAATAACACCATTCTCGAAACTGTATTACGTAACACTATATTCCCTTCGATATATCGTCAGTTACTTTCAGCCAGTGTAGGAAAAGAACGCCAACACAAGCGGTCTAGTCCGTTAAGTGAGCTATATATTGATAAACAATGGTGCATAAAAGACAGCTCAAAACTTTTTTGAGTGAGTTTAATATATTCATTTGTTCAATGTCCTCCTTCTCAGGCTTGCGATAACGGATGCAGTACGAAGTACCGTAAAATTCGGTGACAGGGAGTAATTGTCAGGTAAAACATATCTACGTGTGATGGTCTGGGACGAAATTTGAGTGCAATATTTATTCCGTTATAATAGGCAACTGTTATCAGCGGTGGAAAATGTATAAGTTCTCGTTTACATTTTCTCAGTGATCTTAAAAAAGAGGTATGAATGCCTACTCCCTTTTTAGGTGATAAGTAGAATAATAAAAAGAGCATTCTCGCCTTGGAAGGTCCTTATTGAAAAGGTTACTCTTCATTCAAAAGTGCCGGGAATACAACAGGAAAACACTTCCCTAGAATTCTGAAAAATACATGTCAGTATATAGATAATAAAGTAAAATATTTGTGGATAATCATGACGCGCTGAGTCTTTATAAAATCTATAAAACAATATTCTCATCACTATCTGTCTCTATCCCTACAGACAAAGCTTTAATCAACGATGGATTCTACATGACTTCTCAAGATTTTTGAATCCAGTGTTATAGTAAAAATAGCTTCAACCGTGTAGGGAACTACTCCGTACAAATTATCCAATAAGTTATGGAAATCAAGACCAAAAGCGTATAGTGGCCAAGTCAATACAGCTAATTTATTACTTTTATAGCCCGTGTATTACAAGCACGCGCTTATTATACATTACCGCGAACTTCGGAATGCGTGAAAGATAAACCTATTGTATAAAACGCAATGATTATTGCAACTTTTAGATATAGTTTAACGTTATTTAATGGAAAGCAAAGGTTTTTCGAAGTTTAACGGTTAATATCGAGTAAAGATAAGTTTTCAAAAAATGTTTTACACAAAATCTTCCGTCTGTGATTAATAGATTTGAGATCTAGAAATCTTCCTGTACAGATATGCGAAGCTAAAATGCTTTTGTTTTCATAAATACATTATCGAAACATAAAACATCTGGTACTTTCAAGATAAAGATGTAAGTGTTTTTCTAGAAGAGCATTAGCATGAAGCATGATACCTGATATTCACTGAAGTTTAAGTAAATAGGACGCCACAAATATGCATTCATCACATTATATCTACCAACTTCTTGTTTTCATTTTTGACACAGTGAATCATAACACATATTTTGCATTCTTGTGTAGTCATCATCGTAATTCATGGAAAATGAGATTTATCAGCCCAGGGAACACTCGTAATTGAAAAAAAATATTAAATTCATTCTTTCAGTCACCCTATTTACACTATACCTTCTTTGTACTTGGTAGGAAATTCTTCATTCAATCCTATATTCCTGAACTGACAGTTAAATCTCATCATATTACCTATGAATTTACTAGATGTAAGCGTAAGTTTTATTACAATTGTTTCTTTTCTCAAACGTCCTGCCTATTGAATTCTCTTCTAGCTTTCTACTTAGGACAACTACTATCATTAAAATTATAATGCAAGGTTTAATTCTGAACATTTGACACAATCAGTAATGTTTTTTTTTTATGTATTATTTTCTCCTAATATCGATTCCTAAACATCTGAGTTAGGGATTTTAATGTAACAACTTACCCTTCAGAGAAATCTATCAAATCTATTTTCTTGCACATTTTCTTGGCTTTCGACATGCAAAAAGGAAGCATCCTCGACTAACATTCTTACTTAAATACCTGTGATTATCACGAATGAAACTATGATGACACAGAAGTAAACACTCTTAGCACATACCAGTGAATAATATATTTTTGCTTATTGTTTTGTTATTATTAGGTTGGTGAAAAAATGATGTCGTTTTCTCACATATTAACATATTATTTTGGCACCAACCTAATATTTATTGTATTTTATATTTTTAAATATGTGATTTTTAAATATGTGATTAAGAAACAGTTTACATACAATTCTTCCATAATGCCGTTTGATCGTTTTTAAAAGTATGTCTTTTTTAAAATTCGATTGCATGCATTATTACGAATAAGTAATAAAAATAATTTTATTCTCAATATACCAAAGGTAATGGAAATAAACATCGAAACACAGTGAATACTGATTTAAATAAAGCAATAAATCGAATATAATCATGATTTATACAAATGTTCTTATTTTCTATTAGAGGGCAGCATAACGGGCAAAAAGTTTATTTAGCATCTTACGTCTTAAAATTTCAACGATATAAAATGGGAATTGCCGCCTCCTTTGCATTTCCATACACAATTTCGTGTTAGAATGTTTTCCAAGGCTTAATTCTATTTTGATAAAAAAAAAAGCAGTATTTAAGCTACGCGAAATGGATTTAACACGAACTGTGATGAATTGTTTCTGATGACATAGGAAGAAATGAAATAAACAGCAACGTTTATACAAATGTGAGGAATATATAATTTAATTTTGTTGGAAAATGCGTTAGATCGTCAGATCAAATTATTGGAGACATTATATCCCCAAGGAATTGCGAAAAGAATTTGAAATTGTTAAGAGAGAATAAATTATATTGCATTAGAAAAATGCTGGAAACTGGCAGGCTTTCTTCTACTTCTTCTCCTTCTTCTTCTTCTTCTTCTTCTTCTTCTTCTTCTTATTATTATTATTATTATTATTATTATTATTATTATTAAATGTCTATAATAGAGAATGCTTTTTTAATTCTTTGTTCGGAGCTATTTTGAATAAGCAGTAATTGCTAAAACGAAATCGAGTAGAATCGATTGATCCTTGTAAAGCATTTAGAAGGCTTCCTGGTTTCTTCATGTATTATAAACAAATGATCAAATAATATTCAGCAAAATATATTACCGGGATCCTCATAAAGATAATGATTATTTGTATGAACAATAAGAGCCAAAATAAATATAGCGTGAGGCAATATTATTAAACTTTTCAACACATTTCTGTAACACATGTCCTTCATGTGTGTTATTTTTTTATCACCTACCTGTTGATATATTCTTCGGCTTTTTTACTTGAAGTGTGTGCTTTGTTGTTTCTTTATTATTGCATGTGCCTTTTTGATAAATTACGTCATGAATTATCTTTAACGGATCGTTTTCACTTAAATATTCTTCAATATTCTAACATTTAATTTAATTTCGCCGTTACACATTCGAACTAGTTTATCTACAACACTTGTATATCGTTATAATGGGGCCTCACATCAGTGAGGGGGGCCGGTGTGCAAATGAAACCGTTGAGAGGAAGGCCCCGAAACGGTGCACATTCTCTCCTGATGACCCCAGTTTAAAATTCGAGAGGAACACATCAAATTTAGTGAAGCCATATGCCGTAGTGAAGCTCGGTGGAAGTGTCATTGGCATGAGGAGCATTACACATTCAGCTCGCTTCAGGTGAGTTTCAATTACTTTCCAGTAATTTCCTTCTTCAAACTCATGGCTGGTCCGTTGGCTTTCAGGAATAGACTGAATGGCGGTTAGGAACAGACTAACATACACCTGGAAAGACAGGGGACGCTGGGAAAGACCAGATGATCTCACCCGGTCAGCAACCCAGAGTTCATTAAACTATTGCTAAAAAGGAATATAAAAGGAAATGCCCTCAGGATTCACCGAAAGGGAGGGAGGATGATGAATCCAAACGGAATAATCGGCAACGACCCCGCAATGAAAAACAAACCATGAATTTAGAAAAGTGCACGGACTTCCCATGTGTTTGTGGTCGGAAATTCAGGTCCCAAAAGGGAGCGAAGATTCACCTAACAAAAACGGGTTGTGCTTCTCTGAAAATGGTTCAGGAGCAGCGCTCTGTCAACACAGATAAGACGTCGGAAAACCAATGCCAGGATGCATACCACAGTGCTGAGGATATCCAAGCTGTTGAATCAAAGGATGGGACGCAACCCAAACTGCCAAGAATCAAATTTCCACCAGCATCGAACTCGGAAGCGTGGTGTATGCTAGACAACATCATTAGCAAGACATTACGTAAAGAGCTGGGAAGAAAGAAATATCACGAGCGTTTGAACGAAAGTAGTAAAATAATCTACAGGGTTTGTAAGGAAATCTACGGCGTGAAAGAGGAAAATGATAAGACACCACCCAAAAAGAACAGGCGTCAACGGTTAATGCAAGATTTGAGAAACAAAAAGAGAAATCTAAAACGACAAATCCGTTTCGCAAATTTAGACGAGAAAGAAGGCTTGCTTAAAATCTGGCAGGACCTTAAAGAGAAGCACAACGCACTTAGCAGAGCTGAAAATTTGAGAAAGAGACGAGTGAAACGAAGGAAAGATCAAGAGCGTTTCTTCCAGGAACCGTATAAATATGCGAGGAATATATTTGATCAACCAAGATCAGGCGTGCTTAAAATAGAGGAAAATATTCTAGAGGAACATTTAAGAGGTATGTACTCTGATCCTAAACGACATATTCCTCTAGATCATAATAGCAACTTATTTTGGCCAGCCGTTCCTAAAGTGAAGTTTGATATGAAACCACCCACACGCGAAGAAATAAAACGCATAGTCGACAAAAGTAGGAATAAATCTGCACGTGGCCCTAACGGAATACCTTTCCTTCTGTACAAAAAATGTCCTACTCTTCTTAAATGGTTACATACTAACTTAAAGTTAGCATGGAAAAATTACCATATCAGCCAACAGTGGATGATAGCGGAAGGGGTGTACATACCCAAAGAAAAGAATTCCAAGGACATCAGTCAATTTCGGCCAATTTCGCTTCTCAATGTAGAAGGAAAGATATTTTTCGCAGTCTTGGCATCGAGGTTGACCAAATACCTTCTCGATAATGAGTATATCGATACATCAGTACAGAAGGGTGGTGTCCCAGGAATAGCTGGTTGCTTAGAGCATGGAAGCATGATCTGGGAGGCCATTCAAAAAGCAATAATTAAATGGAAAGATTTGGATGTCATTTGGTTGGATTTAGCTAATGCCTACGGATCAGTACCTCACCAAATGATACAATTATCATTACAAATGTACCATATTCCTGAGGAAGTATCTATTATGCTAGGAACTTATTTTGATGGTTTCCTCATGCGTTTCACTACAAAAGACTTTACGACTAAGTGGAACAGACTTGAAGTTGGAATTGCGATGGGATGTACAGTGTCACCAATACTTTTCGTTCTAGCAATGCAACTGATTCTCAAAGCGACAAACAACAAGGCTGATGTTGTTGAGCTTGGTGGAGGTTGTCAAATGCCACCAGTGAAGGCGTTCATGGATGACACTACAATCCTCTCATCCAAAGTAAGTTCAACTCGCAAGATATTAAGCTTGATGGACGACCTGATAAGTTGGTGTAGAATGAAATTTAAACCAAACAAGTCCAGAAGTCTTTCTATTAGAAAAGGAAAGTTGAACAAAAACATAAATTTTGTAGTAGGTGGCCAAAGAGTCCCTACTGTATCAGAAAAATCAGTGAAAAGTTTAGGTCGGTGGTACGATCAATCCTTAAAAGATACCAACCAAGTAAAAGAAACATCCAGGTCATTACAAGAAGATCTCCATAAGATAGATCTTTGTCCTCTAAAAGGAAAATACAAGGTATGGTGCTTAGAGCATGTGCTCATTCCAATGCTACTATGGCCCATTCTTGTGTACGAATTTGGAATGAGTACAATTGAGTCAATGGAAAGGAAAATAAACAAATATATCCGGAAATGGTTGGGTTTGCCTCCAGGTTTGTCTGATATCGCTTTGTACTGCAGACAAGCAAAACTAAAGTTGCCATTTAAATCGATTGTGGAAGAGTATAAATCCGGAAAATTAGACTTCAAATGATGTTGGATGATTCCAAGGATAAAGCAATAAAAGCTTTAAAACCTACGTTAAAAACAGGGAGAAAGTGGAAGGTCAGAGAGACGATAACAAGTGCTAAAGACAATCTAGCTTTCAATGAAGTCATCGGATACACTCAATCAGGGAAACAAGGGTTAGGATTAAATGAAAGGCAATGGTGGTCGAAATCTTCTGGTAAAGATCGCCGTGACATGGTCATCGAAAATGCGATGAAAGAAGAAGATAAAAAGAGACTCGTAAGAGGAGTACAACAATCCCAACAAGGCCAATGGACAAACTGGGAGGAGGCTCTTCAGAAATCTATTACTTGGAAGGACATTTGGCAGATGGCTCCACTTAGGTTGAGCTATTTAATACGTTCCACGTATGACCTGCTACCATCTAAGAACAATCTTGTTAAATGGAAGAAAGAGAGTGATCCCACTTGTCCGCTGTGTAAGGAAAAGCCACAAACATTAGAACATGTTCTTAGTTCCTGTAAAACAGCCCTTGTCAATGGCAGATATACATGGAGGCACAATAGTGTTTTGGATGAGCTGGTCAAAATTATGAAGAAGTATATGAAGTCTGAGTCATCTAATTCAGCCCAGGAATTTGTTGCAGAAGGAAAAAGATACGTCAGCTCTAAGCAAACAAGCAAATGTCATGCTATACCCGGGAAAAATCTCCTTAGTTCTGGTGGCATCTGGGAGGTATCTGCAGACCTTCCTGGTTGGCGTAATGATTACCCCAAAATAATATCAAGTAAAGGTCTGCGACCAGATATTGTTCTTCTGTCAAGGGTGAACCATAAAATCATCCTGGTTGAATTAACAGTACCATATGAATTCCGGATGGAACAAAGCCACGATTATAAAACTAATAAATGTGAAAATCTAAAGTCAGAGCTAATAAAGGAGGGGTATAATGCAATTGTTAGAGCAGTGGAAATTGGAGCAAGGGGTTTCGTTTCAGGCACTCTGTACCAATTTCTGGGTCAAATTGGAATCAAAGGGCGTAATAGGGCCAAAAGTATAAAACGCCTAATAGAAGTAACAGAAAGTAGTTCTATGTGGATATGGAATAAACGAAATACTCCGTGGAGTGTTTCAGCGAACATGACGGCATGACATGACTGATCGTGAATGCGTAATGAGGTTCACGTTGCATTTTCAGAACGCGAGGTTTGCCGTTTTTCGGAATTTTCGTAAATTTAATTTCGCCGTTACACATTCGAACTAGTTTATCTACAACACTTGTATATCGTTATAATGGGGCCTCACATCAGTGAGGGGGGCCGGTGTGCAAATGAAACCGTTGAGAGGAAGGCCCCGAAACGGTGCACATTCTCTCCTGATGACCCCAGTTTAAAATTCGAGAGGAACACATCAAATTTAGTGAAGCCATATGCCGTAGTGAAGCTCGGTGGAAGTGTCATTGGCATGAGGAGCATTACACATTCAGCTCGCTTCAGGTGAGTTTCAATTACTTTCCAGTAATTTCCTTCTTCACATTTCCAGAAATCAAGTAATAAAGTATTAGCGTAAAACAGTATTTACCGTTCTATTAGGTTAACGTTTGATGTTTGCACAATTAATTTCAAAGAATAATTTCTTTTCTCTTTTTATTCTATTTCAAGTTCTAAATTTCGATACTGTCATCGGACTAGTTATCATTTTTTTTTTACTAGATTGCTACGGATACACATTCAGTGATGTCTGAAAACTTAAGATGAATTACTTTTTTTAAAAATGTGTATACGTTCAACTTGATATCTCATAAGACTAATTAGGTTATTCTAACCTAAATAAGTACGAATGACTTCTTAATTCATTGTTCTATATAACATTGAAATATATTAGTTTAACATCAGATCATATTGAAACATCTGTTATCGTCCGATCACCGAACTTAAAGAAGGTCGGTCCTCATTAATAAATGATTAATGGATGGCCACTTGGGAATACCGGATGTTGTAATCTTGGTGAAATTGATACCAGATCTGAATGAGAAACAGGAGAGCCAAGTTCGGATTACAGTTAGTTTCGTTACATTTCATGGATAAAAAGAGACATGATAATCCCAAGTTTATTACATACTCTCATACACGCCTGGTGTCTCTCGGCAAAGTAATGACCCATTCATCTTCATAAATTTGCGAATGTCGCACGTTCAACAATGTATTTTCACAGAGAAAGAAGAAAAATTAGATATATTAGGATATTAAAAATTGGTTAGTTTTTAATAGTTGGTGATACTGATATAACACATCCGCTTTTTAATAGCGCATAACGATTTCTAACCTAAAATTATTGTGAGACCGGAACTACCTACACAATAGACTCTTCCAGATCTATATTAAGTATACAACACAACACTATAGAGAGAGACACAAAGACAGTGAGACCGAGAGACAGACTCTCGGCGACTGTCGAACCCTCTGCATTGGCAGAGGGGAACACGGACGAGGCTTTGCCGAGGGCAAGGTTTCGTCCGTGGAGGTTGACAGGGCCTGAACCCGTCTAGGCGGGTTCAGAAAGGCCATATTTTTAGCCGAGCCTACGGGCTCGGGGATACCCCCATTAAACCGGCCTTGTGCCAAATTTGGTCTTCGTGGGTGGACTAATAAATACTGAGACACAAAGACAGTGAGACCGAGAGACAGACTCTCGGCAACTGTCGAACCCTCTGCATTGGCAGAGAGGAACCCGGACGAGGCTTTGCCGAAGGGCAAGGTTTCGTCCGTGGAGGTTGACAGGGCCTGAACCCGTTTAGGCGGGTTCAGAAAGGCCATATATTTGGCCGAGCCTACGGGCTTGGGGATACACACATAAAACTGGCCTTGTGCCACATTTGGTCTTCGTTGGTGGACTAATAAATACTGAGACACAAAGACAGTGAGACCGAGAGATAGTATCTCGGCGACTGTCGAACTCTCTGCATTAGCAGAGGGGAACCCGGACGAGGCTTTGCCGAAGGGCAGGGTTTCGTCCGGGGAGGTTGACAGGGCTTGAACCCGTCTAGGCGGGTTCAGAAAGGCCATATTATTGGCCGAGCCTACGGGCTCGGGGATACCCACATTAAACCGGGCTTGTGCCACATTTGGTCTTCGTGGGTGGACTAATAAATACTGAGACACAAAGACAGTGAGACCGAGAGACAGACTCTCGGCAACTGTCGAACCCTCTGCATTGGCAGAGGGGAACCCGGACGAGGCTTTGCCGAAGGGCAAGGTTTCGTCCGTGGAGGTTGACAGGGCTTGAACCCGTCTAGGCGGGTCCAGAAAGGCCATATTATTGGCCGAGCCTACGGGCTCAGGGGTACCCACATTAAACTGGCCTTGTGCCACATTTGGTCTTCGTGGGTGGACTAATAAATACTGAGACACAAAGACAGTGAGACCGAGAGACAGACACTCGGCAACTGTCGAACCCTCTGCATTGGCAGAGGGGAACCCGGACGAGGCTTTGCCGAAGGGCAAGGTTTCGTCCGTGGAGGTTGACAGGGCCTGAACCCGTCTAGGCGGATTCAGAAAGGCCATATTTTTAGCCGAGCCTACGGGCTCGGGGATACCCCCATTAAACCGGCATTGTGCCACATTTGGTCTTCGTGGGTGGACTAATAAATACTGAGACACAAAGACAGTGAGACCGAGAGACAGACTCTCGGCAACTGTCGAACCCTCTGCATTGGCAGAGGGGAAACCGGACGAGGCTTTGCCGAAGGGCAAGGTTTCGTCCGTGGAGGTTGACAGGGCCTGAACCCGTCTAGGCCGGTTCAGAAAGGCCATATATTTGGCCGAGCCTACGGGCTCACGGATACCCACATTAAACCGGCCTTGTGCCACATTTGGTCTTCGTGGGTGGACTAATAAATACTGAGACACAAAGACAGTGAGACCGAGAGACAGACTCTCGGCAACTGTCGAACCCTCTGCATTGGCAGAGGGGAACCCGGACGAGGCTTTTCCGAATGGCAAGGTTTCGTCCGTGGAGGTTGACAGGGCCTGAACCCGTCTAGGCGGGTTCAGAAAGGCCATATTATTGGCCGAGCCTACGGGCTCGGGGATACCCACATTAAACCGGGCTTGTGCCACATTTGGTCTTCGTGGGTGGACTAATAAATACTGAGACACAAAGACAGTGAGACCGAGAGACAGACTCTCGGCAACTGTCGAACCCTCTGCATTGGCAGAGGGGAACCCGGACGAGGCTTTGCCGAAGGGCAAGGTTTCGTCCGTGGAGGTTGACAGGGCTTGAACCCGTCTAGGCGGGTCCAGAAAGGCCATATTATTGGCCGAGCCTACGGGCTCAGGGGTACCCACATTAAACTGGCCTTGTGCCACATTTGGTCTTCGTGGGTGGACTAATAAATACTGAGACACAAAGACAGTGAGACCGAGAGATAGTATCTCGCGACTGTCGAACACTCTGCATTGGCAGAGGGGAACCCGGACGAGGCTTTGCCAAAGGGCAAGGTTTCGACCGTGGAGGTTGACAGGGCCTGAACCCGTCTAGGCGGGTTCAGAAAGGCCATATTTTTAGCCGAGCCTACGGGCTCGGGGATACCCCCATTAAACCGGCCTTGTGCCACATTTGGTCTTCGTGGGTGGACTAATAAATACTGAGACACAAAGACAGTGAGACCGAGAGACAGACTCTCGGCAACTGTCGAACCCTCTGCATTGGCAGAGGGGAACCCGGACGAGGCTTTTCCGAATGGCAAGGTTTCGTCCGTGGAGGTTGACAGGGCCTGAACCCGTCTAGGCGGGTTCAGAAAGGCCATATTTTTGGCCGAGCCTACGGGCTCGGGGATACCCCCCATTAAACCGGCCTTGTGCCACATTTGGTCTTCGTGGGTGGACTAATAAATACTGAGACACAAAGACAGTGAGACCGAGAGACAGACACTCGGCAACTGTCGAACCCTCTGCATTGGCAGAGGGGAACCCGGACGAGGCTTTGCCGAAGGGCAAGGTTTCGTCCGTGGAGGTTGACAGGGCCTGAACCCGTCTAGGCGGATTCAGAAAGGCCATATTTTTAGCCGAGCCTACGGGCTCGGGGATACCCCCATTAAACCGGCCTTGTGCCACATTTGGTCTTCGTGGGTGGACTAATAAATACTGAGACACAAAGACAGTGAGACCGAGAGACAGACTCTCGGCAACTGTCGAACCCTCTGCATTGGCAGAGGGGAACCCGGACGAGGCTTTTCCGAATGGCAAGGTTTCGTCCGTGGAGGTTGACAGGGCCTGAACCCGTCTAGGCGGGTTCAGAAAGGCCATATTTTTGGCCGAGCCTACGGGCTCGGGGATACCCCCCATTAAACCGGCCTTGTGCCACATTTGGTCTTCGTGGGTGGACTAATAAATACTGAGACACAAAGACAGTGAGACCGAGAGACAGACACTCGGCAACTGTCGAACCCTCTGCATTGGCAGAGGGGAACCCGGACGAGGCTTTGCCGAAGGGCAAGGTTTCGTCCGTGGAGGTTGACAGGGCCTGAACCCGTCTAGGCGGATTCAGAAAGGCCATATTTTTAGCCGAGCCTACGGGCTCGGGGATACCCCCATTAAACCGGCATTGTGCCACATTTGGTCTTCGTGGGTGGACTAATAAATACTGAGACACAAAGACAGTGAGACCGAGAGACAGACTCTCGGCAACTGTCGAACCCTCTGCATTGGCAGAGGGGAAACCGGACGAGGCTTTGCCGAAGGGCAAGGTTTCGTCCGTGGAGGTTGACAGGGCCTGAACCCGTCTAGGCCGGTTCAGAAAGGCCATATATTTGGCCGAGCCTACGGGCTCACGGATACCCACATTAAACCGGCCTTGTGCCACATTTGGTCTTCGTGGGTGGACTAATAAATACTGAGACACAAAGACAGTGAGACCGAGAGACAGACTCTCGGCAACTGTCGAACCCTCTGCATTGGCAGAGGGGAACCCGGACGAGGCTTTTCCGAATGGCAAGGTTTCGTCCGTGGAGGTTGACAGGGCCTGAACCCGTCTAGGCGGGTTCAGAAAGGCCATATTATTGGCCGAGCCTACGGGCTCGGGGATACCCACATTAAACCGGGCTTGTGCCACATTTGGTCTTCGTGGGTGGACTAATAAATACTGAGACACAAAGACAGTGAGACCGAGAGACAGACTCTCGGCAACTGTCGAACCCTCTGCATTGGCAGAGGGGAACCCGGACGAGGCTTTGCCGAAGGGCAAGGTTTCGTCCGTGGAGGTTGACAGGGCTTGAACCCGTCTAGGCGGGTCCAGAAAGGCCATATTATTGGCCGAGCCTACGGGCTCAGGGGTACCCACATTAAACTGGCCTTGTGCCACATTTGGTCTTCGTGGGTGGACTAATAAATACTGAGACACAAAGACAGTGAGACCGAGAGATAGTATCTCGCGACTGTCGAACACTCTGCATTGGCAGAGGGGAACCCGGACGAGGCTTTGCCAAAGGGCAAGGTTTCGACCGTGGAGGTTGACAGGGCCTGAACCCGTCTAGGCGGGTTCAGAAAGGCCATATTTTTAGCCGAGCCTACGGGCTCGGGGATACCCCCATTAAACCGGCCTTGTGCCACATTTGGTCTTCGTGGGTGGACTAATAAATACTGAGACACAAAGACAGTGAGACCGAGAGACAGACTCTCGGCAACTGTCGAACCCTCTGCATTGGCAGAGGGGAACCCGGACGAGGCTTTTCCGAATGGCAAGGTTTCGTCCGTGGAGGTTGACAGGGCCTGAACCCGTCTAGGCGGGTTCAGAAAGGCCATATTTTTGGCCGAGCCTACGGGCTCGGGGATACCCCCCATTAAACCGGCCTTGTGCCACATTTGGTCTTCGTGGGTGGACTAATAAATACTGAGACACAAAGACAGTGAGACCGAGAGACAGACACTCGGCAACTGTCGAACCCTCTGCATTGGCAGAGGGGAACCCGGACGAGGCTTTGCCGAAGGGCAAGGTTTCGTCCGTGGAGGTTGACAGGGCCTGAACCCGTCTAGGCGGATTCAGAAAGGCCATATTTTTAGCCGAGCCTACGGGCTCGGGGATACCCCCATTAAACCGGCATTGTGCCACATTTGGTCTTCGTGGGTGGACTAATAAATACTGAGACACAAAGACAGTGAGACCGAGAGACAGACTCTCGGCAACTGTCGAACCCTCTGCATTGGCAGAGGGGAAACCGGACGAGGCTTTGCCGAAGGGCAAGGTTTCGTCCGTGGAGGTTGACAGGGCCTGAACCCGTCTAGGCCGGTTCAGAAAGGCCATATATTTGGCCGAGCCTACGGGCTCACGGATACCCACATTAAACCGGCCTTGTGCCACATTTGGTCTTCGTGGGTGGACTAATAAATACTGAGACACAAAGACAGTGAGACCGAGAGACAGACTCTCGGCAACTGTAGAACTCTCTGCATTGGCAGAGGGGAACCCGGACGAGGCTTTGCCGAAGGGCAAGGTTTCGTCCGTGGAGGTTGACAGGGCCTGAACCCGTCTAGGCGGGTTCAGAAAGGCCATATATTTGGCCGAGCCTACGGGCTCGGGGATACCCACATTAAACCGGCCTTGTGCCACATTTGGTCTTCGTGGGTGGACTAATAAATACTGAGACACAAAGACAGTGAGACCGAGAGACAGACTCTCGGCAACTGTCGAACCCTCTGCATTGGCAGAGGGGAACCAGGACGAGGCTTTGCCGAGGGCAAGGTTACGTCCGTGGAGGTTGACAGGGCCTGAACCCGTCTAGGCGGGTTCAGAAAGGCCATATATTTGGCCGAGCCTACGGGCTCGGGGATACCCACATTAAACCGGGCTTGTGCCACATTTGGTCTTCGTGGGTGGACTAATAAATACTGAGACACAAAGACAGTGAGACCGAGAGACAGACTCTCGGCAACTGTCGAACCCTCTGCATTGGCAGAGAGGAACCCGGACGAGGCTTTGCTGAAGGGCAAGGTTTCGTCCGTGGAGGTTGACAGGGCCTGAACCCGTTTAGGCGGGTTCAGAAAGGCCATATATTTGGCCGAGCCTACGGGCTCACGGATACCCACATTAAACCGGCCTTGTGCCACATTTGGTCTTCGTGCGTGGACTAATAAATACTGAGACACAAAGACAGTGAGACCGAGAGACAGACTCTCGGCAACTGTCGAACCCTCCGCATTGGCAGAGGGGAACCCGGACGAGGCTTTGCCGAAGGGCAAGGTTTCGTCCGTGGAGGTTGACAGGGCCTGAACCCGTCTAGGCGGGTTCAGAAAGGCCATATATTTGGCCGAGCCTACGGGCTCGGGGATACCCACATTAAACCGGCCTTGTGCCACATTTGGTCTTCGTGGGTGGACTAATAAATACTGAGACACAAAGACAGTGAGACCGAGAGACAGACTCTCGGCAACTGTCGAACCCTCTGCATTGGCAGAGGGGAACCCGGACGAGGCTTTGCCGAGGGCAAGGTTTCGTCCGTGGAGGTTGACAGGACTGAACCCGTCTAGGCGGGTTCAGAAAGGCCATATATTTGGCCGAGCCTACGGGCTCGGGGATACCCACATTAAACCGGGCTTGTGCCACATTTGGTCTTCGTGGGTGGACTAATAAATACTGAGACACAAAGACAGTGAGACCGAGAGATAGTATCTCGGCGACTGTCGAACTCTCTGCATTAGCAGAGGGGAACCCGGACGAGGCTTTGCCGAAGGGCAGGGTTTCGTCCGGGGAGGTTGACAGGGCTTGAACCCGTCTAGGCGGGTTCAGAAAGGCCATATTATTGGCCGAGCCTATGGGCTCGGGGATACCCACATTAAACTGGCCTTGTGCCACATTTGGTCCTCGTGGGTGGACTAATAAATACTGAGACACAAAGACAGTGAGACCGAGAGACAGTATCTCGGCGACTGTCGAACTCTCTGCATTAGCAGAGGGGGGACCCGGACGAGGCTTTGCCCAAGGGGAAGGTTTTGTCCGGGGAGGTTGACTAGGCGGGTTCAGAAAGGCCATATTTTTGGCCGAGCCTACGGGCTCGGGGATACCCACATTAAAACAGCCTTGTGCCACATTCGATCCTCGTGGGTGGATTGATAAATATAGAGACATAAAGACAGTGAGACCAAGAGACAGTATCTCGGCGACTGTCGAACTTTCTGCATTAGCAGAGGGGGAACCCGGACAAGGCTTTGCCGAAGGGCAAGGTTACCTCCGAGGGGGTTGACTAGGTGGGTTCAGAAAGGCCATATTTTTGGCCGAGCCTACGGCCTCGGGGATACCCACATTAAAACGGCCTTGTGCCACATTCGATCTTCGTGGGTGGATTGATAAATACCGAGACAAAAAGACAGTGAGACCGAGAGACCTACTGTCGCCGACTGTCGAACTCTCTGCATTAGCAGAGGGGAACCCGGACGAGGCTTTGCCGAAGGGCAAGGTTTCGTCCGGGGAGGTTGACAAGGCCTGAAACCGTCTAGGGTGTCCAGAAAGGCCATATTTCTAACCGAGCGTACCGGCTCGGGGATACCCATATTAAAACGGCCTTGTGGCACATTCTATCCTCGTCGGTTGATTGATAAATACCGAGACACAAAGACAGTGAGACCGAGAGACAGACTCTCGGCGAATCTCGAACTCTCTGCATTAGAAGAGGGGAACCCGGACTAGGCATTGCCGAAGGGCAGGGTTTCGACCGGGGAGGTTGACAGGGCCTGAACCCGTCTAGGCGGGTTCAGAAAGGCCATATATTTGGCCGAGCCTACGGGCTCGGCGATACCCACATTAAACCGGCCTTGTGCCACATTTGGTCTTCGTGGGTGGACTAATAAATACTGAGACACAAAGACAGTGAGACCGTGAGACAGACTCTCGGCAACTGTCGAACCCTCTGCATTGGCTAAGGGGAACCCGGACGAGGCTTTGCCGAAGGGCAAGTTTTTCGTCCGGGGAGATTGACTAGGCGGGTTCAGAAAGGCCATATTTTTGGCCGAGCCTACGGCCTCGGGGATACCCACATTAAAACGGCCTTGTGCCACATTCGATCTTCGTGGGTGGATTGATAAATACCGAGACAAAAAGACAGTGAGACCGAGAGACCGACTGTCGCCGACTGTCGAACTCTCTGCATTAGCAGCGGGGAACCCGGACGAGGCTTTGCCGAAGGGCAAGGTTTCGTCCGGGGAGGTTGACAAGGCCTGAAACCGTCTAGGGTGTCCAGAAAGGCCATATTTTTGGCCGAGCCTACGGGCTCGGGGGTACACACATTAAAACGGCCTAGTGCCACATTCGATCCTTGTGGGTTTATCGATAAATACCGAAACACAAAGACAGTGAGAACGAGAGACAGACACTCGGCAACTGTCGAACTCTCTGCATTAGCTGAGGGGAACCCGTACGAAGCTCTGCCGAAGGGCAAGGTTTCGTCCGGGCAGGTTGACAGGGCCTGAACCCGTCTAGGCGTGTTCAGAAAGGCCATATTTCTAGCCGAGCCTACCGGCTCGGGGACACCCACATTAAAACGGCCTTGTGCCACATTCGATCTTCGTCGGTGGATTGATAAATACCGAGACACAAAGACAGTGAGACCGAGAGACAGACTCTCGGCGACTGTCGAACTCTCTCCATTAGCAGAGGGGGACCCGGACGAGGCTTTGCCGAAGGGCAAGGTTTCGTCCGGGGAGGTTGACAGGGCCTGAACCCGTCTAGGTGGGTTCAGAAAGGCCATATTTTTGGCCGAGACTACAGGTTCGGGGATACCTACATTAAATTGGCCTTGTGTCACAATCGTTCCTCGTGGGTGGCTTGATAAATACTGAGGCACAAGGACAGTCAGAACCGCGTACGACTACCAGTATTGGACACTAACATATCGTAAGCTCCGCTTACACTATCTCTGTAACCTGTTGTTAATATATCTTTCTTACATCTAATCCGTGTTCCGTGTTTTCCTTCTGTGATCCCGACTTTGGCCCCACATCTATAGCTTATACAGATTTTCTTACGATCGTAGCATTTCATAAATCTTTTCAATTATTTCAATGCTGTTTCATACGTTTTAAACTTTCAGTATTTTTTATTTAAAATATTTATCATTTAACCCATGAAGGAGAACAAATTATGTAAAATGAATTTATTAACTACAAGATATCCTGTGGTAGATATCCTATATTAAGTACAAGATATCATGGGGATATAAATTGTCAAACAAATCTTTTAGTATTACATGGTTCAAAAAATAATGTCCGACTTTAGAATAAAACATTTATTTGGATTCTAATATATTATTATATTAGTTGCATAAATTATATTACACAGTGACCTGATTTTTTTAAATCTCTTACAGAATATATATTTAAAAACATAATTAATTCATTTTAAACAAGAAAGATTTATTTTATTTTATTTCAACATGAGTTCAAACTTCGTCATAATCCTTCTGAAGCAGCTGCTATCGTTAACGGAACATTGGAAAAGGAACCACTTGTGAGCCTGCAGTATGACACTGGATTCTGACGCTCCGCGGAGAGATATAAATATTGAAGATCAATGTGATAGAGAGTCGTACATTTGTAGGTACGTCCACTAGGTCACGTAAAAAAGCGGCATATCACGATTAAAAATGACTCATAAATCAACGAAAACAAAGTTTTGTTTAAATATGTTGTTATTTAATTGAAAGCTAGAGCATTAAATTTATTATTTACACTAAGTAAAATATTCTGAAGTCTTTTAGATAGAAATTATATAGATTGGAATGTCAAATATATGCTCGATTTTTGTTTAATTTTCTTAAAAGCGGACATTTTCTTAAATTTTAAGAAATTTGTAAACAAACAAAATTTTGAATTTAAACTTCTTCCTAAAATAAATTTATATATTTTTGACACGTTATTTGAGTAAAATTAGAAAATTTAAAGTTAAAATAATCTGATATGAAACAAACAGTACTTACTTATAGCTTAAAAAATTTGTATCCAAACATTTCTTAACGATGTGTCTGAAATTTTTGCATGTCTTTCATCGATTTCGCAATTGACGAGGCGATGACAGACAGCTATGGATGATCAAAATTGACAAATTTTTAAATTAGGCTAACGCGGTTTTTCGTTTTTAACTAGTACTTTTTAAATATTAACATTTTTATTCAGCAATTATGTACTATTTTTTTATTTTTTTATTTCATACTTTCTTAATTAGACAATTTTTTAAATCATTACATAATTGTTTAAACTTTTCTTATTAATTAGATAATTGTATATAAACTTTTCTTATTCAAACTTTTTCATTAGATAATAATTTTTTAACCTTTTCTTTTTTTTTTAGATAATTGTTTGAAGTTTTTATTAGATACTAATTCTTTATTTTTTTAATTATATAATTGTTTAAATTTTTTAAATGCATAATTCTTTAAACTTTTTTATTATTTAGGTAATTCTTTAAACCTTTTTTTATTATTTAGGTAATTCTTTAAACTTTTTTTTTATTATTCACGTAATTCTTTAAACTTTTTTTTATTATTCAGGTAATTCTTTAAACTTTTTTTTATTATTCAGGTAATTCTTTAAACTTTTTTTTATTATTCAGATAATGTTATTGTCTTGGTTTCCGTTTCTCTTACTTTCTTAATCTTATGTTAAATTAATTAATAAGAAAAAAATTCTTTCAATGAAATATTATCCAAAATAAAAGAAAATACTTTAAAGAAAAATATTTAATAAAAAGTAATTAAAAATAATTACAACTTTTAAAATTTGAAAAGAATTTCTCCAAACACGTTAACGATGTGGATCTGGACTGGACAGAGAAGAGAAATAACTGCGGTGCCAGACGACACAAATCACGTGACCTTTTTAAGGATTATGTCGCGTATACATTTCCATACATAGAAATTATGAACGTTTTTCAATAAAAATTTATTTTTAAAATTATTTTAAAATTATTTCTGCTTAAACGAGTGTTATGTGCTTTTCAAAGTTCGATTCGTAAATTTACATTTTCATTAACGTTATCATTACATTGCGTGCACGATTGAAATAAATAATTTTAAACGATTTTTGAAGTATTAAGACGTTAATGAATAAATTTTTAAAATCTGGAAAAAATTTGCAAAAAATACATTATTCATCGAAAAATTTTTATTTCTTCACAAAATAATGTCCTTAGTATAACGTATCTACAAAAACAGGTGGAAGCTTTTCTAATTAATTAAATTAGATACTTTTTACATTTTTTTTTTACAATTACATTCTGATTTTCTATAAAGTAGCAAATGTTTGACAAAAAAAAATTGGTGATTTACTTTCTACAATGATTCCTGTTTATACCTAATAAAAAAAATCCCGGGATCTCTGATTTAATTTCTCGAAATTTCATGAAAATATGTAATTGGGTGGAAACACGTTTAAAAAAAATAATTTAATAATTTCATTCATTTCTGAATAAGTCCTGAAAGTTTCATTAAAATCCAACAATTATTTGATTTTTGCAAGAATTTCCTAATTAACGTGTGTTTTCCTCGGGAAAAGCGCAAAATAAAACAAACCTTTTTTTAGTCTTATCGCGCTTAACCAAAATTGTCTACGTGTTAGAAAGGAGTAAAAAATTTCAAAAAATATTTTAAAAATACTTTGGTCTTTCCTCTTTCATAACAACATAAACATATTGAGACAAAACTTTGTTTTCGTTGATTTATGAGTCATTTTTGATCGTGATAGGCCGCTTTTTTACGTGACTTAGTCGACGTACCTATACATTTGCAATTGAACATCAATTTCGAAAACACTAGTTGAAGAAAACTCAGATCAAAAAATATCGGACTACCATACGCAAACCGGCAAATTGAAGAAACTCGATCAATAGGAACAATATGAATTCAGTTAAAGTAAGTTGTTTCGATCTCTTGAATACTATACGATTCTGCATCTGTGAAATTAAAATATTCTATTTCTTGATCGTATAGTGATATTAGAGGAGCAATTAATTCTTATGACAATCGTAAACAAACGTTACAACGGCTTGATCATGAGGAAAAACGCAAGCTTTTTTCAAAACCAAAATGGCATCCACAGAATGTTTTGCTGACTGTCTGAGCGTCCAACATTGGCATTTTCCATGAGAGCTTTCTGAATAGCAACCAAATTAACTATGCCATTGTTATTCCCAACAATTCATTATTTCAAGCAAAATGCGACCATCACAGGTTAATTGATCAGATTAAAATCTGGTTAATGAAAATTCATTAAGAAACATCCCTCAAAAAGCATTCAAATGTTTCTTGGGATTCAAATTATTAGAGATTTAGCATAAATATACGTGTAGCTCGACGGCTAATAGTGTAGATATTCAGGGTTCCTTTTTAACTGATTTAAACACTATTTAAATACATTAATTCAGGAATAAATTCGATTTTAAAATCGGAGATTATTTTCCGCACAAACTAATAACATTAAGATGGGATTACGTAAAATTGGCAAAATGAAGGTGTAAATAATTTTGACGTGGATAACAATATGCTTAGCTTGGTATGAGAGAACTTCATGAATAATTTATATCCGGCGAAACTCACATAACAAAAGACAGATCAACATAAATTCTCTGATATTAGTTTGGTGCAAAAATAATGACGTAATAATGTCGTTTTTTGACGTTAAAAACTACGTCAAACAACGACATTATTACGTCATTATTTTTGCACCAGCCTAATACTTACAGAATCTTTCTGGTTTCTGTTGCCAATTCCTGCTATGGAATTTGCGGAGCCGTCTCTTCGTAAGAAAAAACAGATGTTATGTTTTCTGCTGAGTTAGGTTTAAACATCTTATAAATTTCGGTTGAGATAGAAAAACGATTTGTCATTAAAATTAAGAGGAAACCTTCCTTTCAGTAAAATTCCTAAACATGACTACATACTTTATAGGAAAATTGTATCTCAAGTGAAAGACAATTTATTCATATGTGATTTCTTTTCTATTGAGCGTATGTCTATAAGGTTCGGTTCAAATTGAAACATGAGCGCAGGAAACAAAAAGTCAATATAATCGTTTCTTTCAGAAATCAACTTCCAATAGATATATTAAATAGAGCGGTGTTTTCAAAGCGTTTTATTTATGTAAATGTGCACGGTAATATGTGTATTTAATTCGACTCGCCACGTGTATTGGGCGTATTTCGAATTATTTTGCGCAAGAAAGTTACTTTCCTCTGATGTTTCAAATCTTCTGCGACTATGGAGAAGTTCATGATAATTATTCAAACCTTTGTGCGTCATTCTTTTTGAATAAAGTAAGATTTTTATAAACTTATTTTTGCTGCATTATGGCAAAACGCATGAGTCCAGAAATGCGACATTCAACAAATGTCATACACTGTTAACTATTGTAAATATTTTGTAATGTTGTCAAAAATTGTAGCATTTATCGTGACTATCTAAAAGTAGATATATACAAAGAAAACTGGAACCAGAATATCGAAAAACAGGGCAAGTGAAAATGAGCAAAAGAAACCATCAGACATAGAATTAAATCAAAGAAGACATATGGATAAAAGAAATTAAAAATAATGAAGGAGGAAGGAAAGAAAACACTGATATATTCGGCGAGTGAAGGAAAGTAATTATTTTAAACTTAAAATTGTAAGAAGAAAAGAAACCGAATAATATGGGGAAAGGAGCAAATAATAATAATAATATGATGTAAAAAGGAATAACAATAAAGTGAAAGAAAGCGAGGGAAAGAAACAAAAGAAAAATGAAAAGATATCAAAATAAAGGACAAAATGAACAAAGCAATATAGGGAAAGAAGAGAAATAAAATCAAAAGAATGTATATTTTAAATTTTCTAAATGTAATTGTATATATATATATATATATATATATATATATATATATATATATATATGAACATCTCATATCAAAGAACTCAATATTTTTATTACTCATCCTAAAAGTGTTATGTTCAATGAAACAAGTACCAAAATGTTTTTATTTGTTATACTAAATACACGACTTCCTCGGTAACTTTGATCTTAGTTTAACCTGATATTTTTTGAAAATTAGATTTGATGGCGTTTCCTTTCTTTTGTACTAAGCCTGTGTAAAAAGTTTTCCAGAACTTACATTATACATGCACTTGAACTTACATTGTTGAACTACTTCTTACTATAGACTGTCTGTTTACCTATGCTGCCAATCTGCTTTGCCCAGTAATAAAACCTGTTATTTTTATTTTGTTTAAAGTAAAACCTAAATTTTGCAACTTCCTTAGGGATCAAAACTTTTTTCTCAAGAAAATGCCTAAAATGCGTGAACTTAAACTTGATGAAAGACAAGGGATCACGCCTTAAAAAAGAATATTCAAGAGAAATAAAAAAAAAAAAAAATTCCCAGAACTATTGTGAATAATATTGTTAAGAGACATCAGGAAATCTGACAAAACAAGACCAAAAGTAGGGCTGGTAAATAAAAAGCAGCATCAAGAGCAGAGGATAATTTGATCTGAGTCACCAGCTTGCGTGACGGAAGGCTGACTTCACCAAATATCACTGATCAATTAAACCAATATCGTGAAAAAATCTGCCAACATCCACAGTGAGAAGACTAAAGCTGACCTTTATGGCAGAATTGCTGTCAAGAAACCACTGTTGAGGTATAAAAATAATGCCAAAATACACCATTGGTCCAAGGTGCGCAAAGACTGGACGATGGAGCAGTAGAACAAAGTCCTTTGGACTGACGAATCAAAGTTCGAAATCATTGGGTATCAGTGTTGATTCCAATTTCAGAGCATTGTTTCTGCTTTAGAAAGGTTTGTTTTGGGTTTCATTTGTTGGAATACCCGGTAAAGGATTTTGATGCTATGTTGAAATAATCTTTTCTCCAAATATCAATATCTATATCTTTGATATAACCTCACTTCCTCATGTATATATTTATCTCGAGAGGAAAACCAGAATCGCTCTCTTATAGAACATTATTCATTTAGGATGTGGTCTGGAATGATTAAATGAAAAGTGCCAGTCTCTACATATCTATGCTTCTAAATAAGTTGGACATTTAATAATGTAAAATGCACGATAAACCCCATTTTCGGCATGATTTTATATATATATATATATATAATTCGACGTAGTCTTCATAAAACTGAGAAACTTTTTGTTGAATTCAAAGTGTATGTAAGCTATTAGTTTGGTGTAAAATAATGACGTAATAATGTCGTTTTCTTCACGTATTTTTAACGTAAAAAACGACATTATTACGTCATTATTTTTGCACCAACCTAATATTTTCATAAGTTCAGGCTCAATATCAAGTAATGCTTTATGATTGCTTAGTTGTATAATTGTTTTCTTAATTCTCGCATCCATAGGTTCATTTCTGTTTTATAATTGAGGACGGGATTTGTAATGATTGCATTTATATTGGTATATTTTCTATTTCTTTGTGCAATTTTAATACAGTGTGGTCAAGTTTCAAATGTGACAGAAAGTGTTTTTGACACGGGGATATTTTTTCAGCGCAGGTTTTGATTGTTTGATGTATTTGTGAATTTTAGCATTTCTCCACATTTAATGATATTTTCTATATTGCTTGGCATCATTATTTCCTTTTTAATTTTCCCCAGATATTGGCTTCCCGAAGTTTTAACTAGTTTTCCTATTTTCTTTTTGTTAATTTATGTAGTATTTTCCCTTTCACCTTTCTCTTTGCTCTTTTAATTTTTGTCATGTCTGTCTTTGTTTAAATCAGGATTCTCGACCCATTTTTTTTTAAAAACTGAGGATTCTCGTCCAACTTTCTCCTAATTATTCTAGGAATGAACTCACGCGTTTCAGCTAATGAAGATATTATCATATAATTTGATTCCGCTGTGTTGCTTTGATTTTGCTTATTACACCTTTTTATGGTTTATGTGGGCGGAAGAAAGCTATATTATTTGTGTAACACGTAGTCCGTGATCAGATTGGAAATAGGAGATGCCGAATCAAAGAGATTGTGATAATGATGTTAATAATATATTTGTTTCATTATCAGTGCTTAAACATGTGATGCTGTGTTCATGGTGATGATCAAAACATGTGTTATGGGGGCAATATACTTTCGAACAACAAAAGTTCAACAATATTCCGCTATTTTGTTTAATGTTTTGATTCAAATGGGTGATGCCGTCTTACAATGACAAGAGATGTGCAAATATACTTGATGTGACATTAAAAAAAAACAAAAAACATTATTGAAAAAATTTCTGGGGGTTTATTTTGTTGTTTTGTTTTTGTTTTGTTTTTTTTTTCTAATATAAAAAGTTTTTTTCAACTACGGCATAAGCTGATATCAGTCAGATCTTACAGGAACAACAATGTGACTTGTGTACGATATTTCACAATAACCGGCGGTTTGTGTATTGCAATTGCAAATTTTCTTTCTCTTTATCTTTTCTTCATCCAGTTCAAATAAATTGAATCATATATGTGTAAAAAGTCAATAAAAAGTTGTCGCATTTTTACTTGCAGTCAACATCAAAATTTGCTTTCATGCCTTCTGGCACTTGGAATCATCCGCTCCTATCAGGACGTTGATTTGTCCTATTCCCCACTTCAAGAATATTTTACGTCTTGTTTTGTTGTTGTTATTTTAGTTATCGATATATTAGGTGGTTGACTACATTTTTAAATGACACTAAATATACCATCCTAACCAGCACCATCTCACGTCGCTTGCTACACGGCGTGATGAACCATGAGGTATTCAGATCGATGTTTTGTTATTCTCATGAGATTAAAAAGTTAGTTGTATACAAGAGTTTCAGTTTAAACTCTGTGAAGTGAACCAACAAGTTATCTCGAGTGTTAGGTGATATTTCTCTTGTCAATTATGCCTTGAAGAACATTGATTTTCTCTGCTCGCAAGATCATACTGATGCTCTGTTGATACGTACGCCATCTTCAACTCCTTATCTACGTTTTTTAAACACTTTATGCATTTGTAAATTTCTTATGTTATCGGAGAACTACTTCAGTAAATGTTTCTCAAAGAACAATAATTTATTCAGTCTTGCAACCAATTTTTATTGAAAAGATTATATTAATTCTTGTTTTAAATCTGATTTAATTCATCTCGCTCTAAGATAGAGTTTCATTTGATAATTACTTTTAAATATTAATGCATCATATAGATCCTTGTGCACATTAATTGAAACAAAATGAATAATTCTGGTATTATTTACTTTTTTTTCGTATCTTTCCAATGAAGCATGATCCATTGCTCATGTTAGTAGTCCGTATTTCCATTTCTATGACTGGTTCCTTGCAGATTGACTAAAAATTCTCAATTAGATTTAAATCAGGAGATTATTCGATCCAGTCAATATTACTTTGATTTTCTCACTAGTAAGGCTTGCCAGTGTGTGCAGGCAGCTTTACAATTTTCGTACGCCTCCTTGGAGTAACGTCCATCACAGACATTTTGAATGCAATGCGTACCACAACGCATCTAGAATTCTTTCTTCATCGTAACATCAATCTTTGATTATAGGACATGATAGTCTGCTGAAGCCCATCCTACTTTAGGCTGGCCTAATACTTCTTACTGTTAAGAGATAGCTGGATCCAAGGACAACACAGTAATGTGAAAGAAGCATACGTAATTGGACTTTGAAGTCGGCATGTGGATTTGATTTTACACGATGATAACTGCTATACTATATGTACATAATTGATCCAGTAATTTTATACCAATTAATATATATATATATATATATATATATATATATATATATATATATATATATATATATATATAAGAAATATAGTCTTAAGGTGTGCTATATTTATGGAATAAAGTGCTCAATATAAGAGATAGAGCGTGTGTAAATATAAAAGTGAACATAGAAGTCAACACTAAATCAAATCTAAGTGTTGACTTCTATGTTCACTTTTATATATATATATATATATATATATATATATATATATATATATATATATATATATATATATATATATTTGCGTGTTTTTTGGGCTTTGGAACTATACACACGCATTTATGCAAGCATATATCTCAATATCTGAATAAATATATGCATTTGCATTAACGTACGCAGAATATTATATAGTTTCAGCCAAAATCTGAGCAATTTACTAAATAGATGGCATTGTTTTTCAGGGCTTCTTCATGAGGCCAATAACTTTTCGGAACACACAGGAACAGAGAGACAGATAGAGAGAAAGAGAGAGAAATAGAGTGAAGGAGATAAATAGAGAAGTGGGAGAGAGAGAAGAGGTGAAGGTACGCTAAGTATATGGGAAAACAGTTCTCGGGCCATAAATCGAATGAAGGCCTAGCATAAATTTAAGCTGCATCTGCCAAATTTTAACATTCTTATTTCTCTTTCCGACATATCGAGAACATTAAAATGGCGGCTTCTATTATCGGAAATAGGTAAAGGAAAAGGAAAGAGCATGACCTGCTCGTGGATCTTGGTGTCAATGACAGCACCAAGCTGATAGCTAGCTCCTCGAAAATAGCTAGGGTAAGAAGAAGAGCGATGTCTCTGCGCAGAACCTACGAAAGCAACCACAGTTTTGAACTTTATATTCAAGTGATTGTCTTCGGTACCGGCATCAACGAGGTAATGTAATAGTACCCTATTTCTTGCAGGGGCTTTAGTATAAACTTGAAATAGTTGAGATTGTCCTGGAAGCCCTCCAGTAAGAAGTACATATCCATTTTACGGCTACTCGTTCTCTTAAATATTGCAGTTGATATGATTTTACTCTGAATCTTTTTGGTGTAGTCATGGATCACTGAGGGGTAATACTCGTTCCCACAAGTCTCTGCTACCCATCATTCCCGACATGCTACAGGACTTAGATACCGACATTTTACACGAAGATACACGAAGAAGGTGGACTGTCAATGAGGGAAAAAACAATCAGACACCCCGGGATCTTCCAGCTTCGATTAGATTGCAAACTAGCAATTTCATATAAATAATCATTTCAGAGGCTGCATCCTCGAAGCGGATATTTTTATTAAATTTTTTTTTTTTCAAATTTTTTCTAAGGTGTAGATATGTGTAAGGTTTATATTGTACACCAACATAGTGTAATTGTTGGGAATATTTTCTTGATAGAGCAATTACGACTGCATATTGCGTTCGATCCTTACTGGATGCTCGATCTAAACTACACCTATAAAAACAACATATGTGCAAATTTAATGTAAAATTAGTATTCGGTCAAATATTTTTTCATACGATAATTTGTACCCAGTTACCTCGTACCACAATATTGAAACTGATAAATAGAAAGAGTGTGTTTGTGAGAGAGAGAGAGAGAGAGAGAGAGAGAGAGAGAGAGAGATATTGTGTGTGCGTTTGTGGTAAATATAATCTATTAAGGAAATATATTTCTTTCGTTACAGCTTTCATGCTTATAATTATTGTACAAATTGATATCTTATTCTATCGGCAATTACACTGATTGCACTTCAAATAGGGCACGCAATGATTTTTTCGTCTTTCACATTAAATTTGAAAGAGAGATCACTTTGAAGGAAATAAATGATTTTTAAAAATGACAAATTTGAATGTCAAAACATGAACAGAATTTTTATAACAAGAATTTTTTTTTACATATTTCAATATCGAGTTTACTTATGTAACCCCAGTTTATGAATGCGCAGGTTGCGTGTCAATTTATTGCCCGAAGGTGGAATTAGCAAGCTGAGTTCAATTTCCAGCCTAATATAATGCGTTCACTTTCGCAGATATGCTGTTGGAAAGGGCACGAAGTTTAGAAAGGAAACAGTGTCGAAAGTCAGTCTTACAAAAATTGTACCTACCCATCTCAGAAATTGGAGAAGGCAATCGGAAACCATTCCAATATATTTTCAAGAGTTAATATTAATTCAGAGATAATACAGAAAAATAAACTGTTTTAGGAATATATAATTGCTTTCACCCTGAATGTATATCGGATTTAAATAAAAGCTCACACCAGAAGGGATCTTTCCTTTTTTTCTAAAATAAATAGCATATATGATTAAATGCAGACAATATTTTATATATATTTGGTTGAACTATTTTGCATAGGGTTCTATCAAATTTTGTTTTAAATTAAGCTCATTTGACATGTTAGCTTCTTGATGAAAATCCATTTGTCATTTAATTACGTTAAACTTTATTTTTTAATGGATATCCACTATTCAGTTGGATGCTCCGTTTATTTATTTATTTTAAAGTGTATATTTATTTTTGTCTACAGATCTAAATAAACAAATAAATCTTATTACAGAAGTTATACGCTCTCAGTAGAAGTTAATAGATGGACTGTTTAAAAATAAATAATCGGAATGTCTACTAAAATATGGATATCCACAAAAAATAACGTTTAATGTGACAAAACATGTCATATTAATCCATGAAAAAAATCTATTAATTCTTTAGAAATATATATTTGTAAGAAATATTTCATAAAACGTATTCTCGACAACAATATGTACAATGAATGCCGGAACAGTTTGATATCATTTTGTGACCATAAATGTAAGAGTAAATGTACTGGAGAGACATTTTTTTGTCAGGTGAAAATGCCAAAATTCAAGTACGAAAAATTAGTGTGAGTGTTAATTTAGTGGTAAATGTTATATGATGTGGCACCAAAATGTGAAAGCGTGTCGGAAAGGTGAAAACTTCTTGCAAAATTCTAACGAAACAGGAAAATGTAGTTACAAAGACGAGAATACTAAAGTCATGTGCAATATCGGTTCTTTCTTATGAAGTTATTTCGGACCATTTACTACCAGATGAAGAGAAAGCTTAAGATTACAGATGGTGCGTGTTGAGAATACCATGGATTGAACATAAGATTAACGACGAAGTTTTAATTGAAATGGGAAAAAAATGAACACTTACATTTATTACCAGAAAGAGAGAATTGAAATATACATTACACACAAGTGCATCTGTGACATCAAGAAAATATTTAGATGCAATGAAACAAATGTTTTGAAATAATCAATTGAGATCCAATAAAGCATAGATTTTACAACTATAAGAGAGATCAATATGCAGTATAATTAATCCGTTAATTTTATATTTTCAGACGGTCAGTCTATTATTCATTGGTTACTATTGATGCTATATAGATCGTTTGTCTTTTGCTCAGTATATCTACATGTTAAAAATCGTAATATAAACATGACTGAATATGCAACACCAATCGAAAGAAAACGAATTTGAAGATATCAAAGCCTATCACACGACCAACTTGAAGGAAAGCAACTACATTATTAGCAAAAGGCATCTGAGTTCCTCACAAGAAAGCCTTAAACAAATAAGGCTCCTGTCCGAGAAACGTTGTATTAACGGAACAGATTTATTGATGTGTTCATTTTCTTTCGGAACTAATCTGATGTTAACAATGGGATTTTATTTATATATTTTATTAAAATGGCTATTGAAAACAGCACTCATGAATTTACTTACATAAGTCGATTTAACTCATTTGTCACTATATATTCTGACACAAAATTTATAAATGCACAACGGTAAGAGTAGATGAAGATGGAGATGTTTTCAGAATTAAATATTGATAGGAAGTATTGAAGGCCAGTGTGACAGAGGGGAACAATGTTTAACCTTCCTAACAAGCTTGGGTAAATGGTTGTAAGAACAGGGACTGGAAGTAATAATGAAAAGACAAACATTAGTAAGAGCTACAAGGGATATCACTTTTTGGAATGTATGGCAATTGAGTTGAAGAATGCATAACAAATTAAGCCTACTTTCTGCTGCTGTGAAGTCACTTGAAAAGAAGATTTCCGCTCCTTCATATGCGTTCTGTTAAATCTTTAATTATATCTAAACAGAATATGCCTTCAAGAGCATTCATGGATTTTAATAAAGAGAATAGTCAGTGGCTTATATCACTAGTCAGCGTTTCATTCCATAACGAGTTAAAATGCTGATCATGCATGTTTTCATACAAAGACTATCACATAGCTTCCCGGGAAGATACTCATATGCTACCTTTGTTCAATTCGAAACATTTAACTGGTTTCTACTGTTCAAAGAGACTCAGTGATGACATGCGTGAAGAGAAGCAATTATTGTAGGTAACGTATTTCTGCCACTTAGGTTATAGCAAATGTTGTCAAAGGAACATTGCTACAGACACGGGTAAACTTCTGGATGATTATATATTAAAAAATCACTCAACATCAAAAGATGATAAGGTGGTATTTGACAGCAAGACAGCGTTCTCAGGACATATTAGAACAAAATCTTTCATAGTAGAGTCAAACACGAAACCAAGTATTTGTCTATGCGACAACAGAATATCCTCACACGTACCACCATAAGAATTATTAAGTCAGTTTATTCCATATAATCGATATTGGCTCCAGACAACTTCAGAATCTTCTGCAACTCTTCTGCATGATCTCCTTGTATAATTTGGTAAATGCTCCCATAATTCTTACTTTCACTTCATCGTTGGTGTTGCAATATGTTTTGTTGGTCTTTAGCTTAACTGTGCTCCATTCATAATAATCAAGCGACTTGCAGTCTAGGGAATTGGTGGCCAGATGTAAGGGATGACGTGATCACAGAAATTGTTTGACAGCCATAACTGGGTTATCCAGCTTGTGTGTCATGGTGCTAGATACAGTAACTTCCAGCAATCATCCTCTTGATTCAGGTCAGCACTAACTCCTCGAGACACTTGTTGTGGGCCTCCGTGTTTAGTTTGAGGCACTCACAAAAAAATTCGATATTCCTTTTCTCATCAGAACGATCATAGTGAGTTTTAAGATCTGACATAATCACCATTAGATTCATCACACTCTTTCCGAATACTATGCACTGTTCTCAGATTGAAAGCCAAACAATTAAATGTTCATATTGGAGATTTCGGCGCGGATGCCAAACATTACAACATGGTGCTTCTACATTTTTTTGCGGATGGAACTGCGTTATGTCGTTCTTTTTCTCAAAATGGTGTCTAACTGACCTTCCTATAATGCGCGTTTGACAAATCAAAATAGAATCAACGAGCATGCGCTAAAAGAATATAAAATGGCGACAATTTAACCATCGTTCCCTGTAAGTTATTGTTGAGATAATGCTAGGAGAACGATATCTCTCACAGAGAAATCTCTCATATCACAAAAAAAGAAAAAAAAAAGATTAGCAAGTGTCTTGCCCTAATTTATCAACCTCACTTACAATTGGTTTTTAAAGCTAACGCTTAACAATGCTATATATGTAAAAAACATTGCTCATCCGACTCTGCTATCAATCCATCGGAAGGAAGTTTATGCGCATATCAATCACGTTATTTTGCACCAACCTTATGTACGTGCTACTCAAAGAGAAATGCAGTAAAACTTTAAAAGAAATACAAATGTATAAATATACAATAGGATATATTAATATTGCTAAAAAATATGTTATAGATTGATTAAATGATAATACAACACGACTTACGGGAGATATGCTGGCTACAGAGTCAAAAATTAGTGTACCAAATGATCAGAGCGAACTATTCAGCAAGCATTGAGTAGGTGTACAATATTCTATTTGATGTGGGAGGTTATCGTGCCCGTTAACAATTTCCTGTCCTTTGTAGATCGTAATAAATGTTGTATTTTTGTTATTTCTCCTAAACACTCTTCCGATATCCATTTACTCAAGCTCACAATTGTATGCTTTTGAAACTTGAGAAAACAGAACGATGTTGAGTATACCATGGATTGAACATGTAAGAAACGATTAAGTTTTCATGAAAATAGAAACACAATACATCTAATAAGAATAAGAACAACTCAGTTGAAATTTCTTGGTCAGTTAATGAGGAAAGAAAGCTTAGAAAATTTGACACTCATAATACAAATTGAAGACAAGCTGGATAGATAAATTGAAAGAATAATGGAGTTAACAAATTTATGCAAATGGTTTGCAGAATGGGTTTGGGAGGGATATTTACTAAAAACTACAAAGGCGAGAAAGTCGTGAAGAAACATTATCTCCTGCACACTTAAAGGACATATATATATATATATATATATATATATATATATATATATATATATATATATATATATATATATATATTTATTGTATTGAGCAATTTATTTATTTATTTTGCGTATTCGTATCGTTTTTTTCTTTGGGCTTTTGAATTGCATGATAGACGGTTATTTTCGGCTAACGTAGATGTTCTTGGTTCTTTCTTTTTTATACCTTTTTTCCCCTTTGGTATTGTATTGATTATATGAAAATCAAACACTAAGGGTTTTCCGAACGAGTATAGTTTCTTATACTTATAATATTACTATTACTACTACTACTACTACTACTAATAATAATAATAATAATAATAAACTCTCTCTCTCTCTCTCTATCTATCTATCTATATATATATATATATATATATATATATATATATATATATATATATATATATATATATATATATAATTGAGAATATTTTAGCCGTTAGTCACATTTAAAAGCTCTTTTAAAGAGTAGCTGTAATTCTGATAAACTTTAACTGTGCTCAAATGTACCACACCTTGTAAAATTTCCTCGGGCAGATAAACACAGAAAAAATAGATTATGTTATATTTGATGGAAAACTGATTCACTATACGGATTTAACAGGAATAATACAAAGAAAGTAATTATTGTCATATAATATTTTTTTTATAATACCACGGATGTAAGAGAAAGAAAGCAGGATATTTTACCCACAAAAAAACAAAAGTATTTTCTATAATGGAATTACTCTGAACAAATATTACCTCAGCAAAAATTATATGTACTTTTAATTCTATTCACACCTTCACTGCGCATGTGCACAGCGTGTGGTGGCATTTGTGATTTTTGTAGAAAGTGAAAAGGAGGACGATATGTTTGGAAACGTATTTGAAATTTCAATTTTTAAAGAATTCCAGGGAGAAGCGGAAACCATTTTTCTCACCGTGTCGTAAGTCAACCAGAGATGCGTGTTTTCGAACAATAACTCGGCTGGGCATTTCAACACCTTCCAAAAGAAAGGTGAGTCATTTTTGTGTTTTCTTCGACTGATTGCATGTCTGCAACGAGTTCCTTGTAAATAGATTTTTTTTATGTGCAATGCTGGAGACAAATTAGAATTTACCCTTTTTTCCATATAAACGTACAGCATCCATGTTATAAGAGAATTTATTTATTTATCAATTTTTTGCTCATTTACCTATAGAACTAAATTATTTTTCCGGGCCGGAACACCTCCTGGAATACAATATTTTAAAGAAACGTTGAAATGTCAGAAATAAGACTATGTTGGCAGAGAAATATAATAATATTTTAATAGAAATTTACTATGATGCATCAAAAAGCAATAAGTACAGAGAACCCAGTGAGGATCTAACTCACCTCTCAGTCGTATTGATGTAGCGAGAGAAGCTTACGAACCATTAAAACACGTTGAAGTGTGCCAATAATATAAGAATGCACTGAATGTTTGTTCTTATATACATGTTAAAATTGGACATGTTGATGTCTCGATATCTCTACTGTACGAATTATTATGTTAATTCTATATGTAGAAAGAATATTACATTTGTTAGAAAATATATAAAATATCATATATTTAATCACATCTGGAAATATAGTGGAAAAGATATTTTTAGCTATGGTTTTTCTATATCAATAGTTTTTCAGGTTTCATTTAGGTATATCATTATTAGTAGTTTAACTTGTAGATTCCAGATACAGGTTGGTTACTCTACATGATAGAGGGGTAAATTGTCGCATTTTTATATTTTTAATTTCGCGCATGTGATTTGTTTGTTTTTGATCCGGGCAACTGCACAGTAGAGTAGGATGTGTTGGGCATCATCTTTGATACAAAGAGCACCATGACGAAATTCTCTCCGCCAGAAATTTGGAAACACCATGCTGTACTGCATGGAATACGCGCCGGAAGCTACAATACAGACATTTCATCATTTTTGGATGTTAATGTGAGGAGAGTGCAGAGGATTCGGAAAGAGATGGATGAGTCTGATTTTGATTACGAAGGTGTTTCGTGGGATTACTGGTGATGGCGAAGTTATGAACTCCATTCATCTTCCCACGGGTTTCAAACTCAATACGGAGGTCGAGATCAAGTGACTTGAGGAGATTGTGCTACCCCGGTGACTGCTGAAAGTCCCTATGTCTGGAAACAGAATTTTGCCATATAAGCAGGAGAATACAAACATGGCTGTCAGATAATAACTTCGGCCATATCACCCCTTACATCTGGCGACATATATACTCAGACTGCAACCCACTTGATTATTTTGTGTGGCACGCCGTTGAGACCAATAATGCCCCCAGAGGTTGCGCACAATCCTTCTACCAACAAAGATGATTTGAAGGCAAGTATTATGGCAGCATTCACCAACTTAAATAAGGAAACCGCCCAGAAGAGATGGAGGAGATTCAGAATTCATCTGGACGCCGAGGCAGAAGTTAATGGCGGTTTTATTAATTAATTTTACTCTGTATTATTTCAAGATCTGTTTGTGTAATTTTGGTAAATATATATGTTAAAATGAGATATCAGTACCTTTTTATGCAGTTTTGCGCAATTTAGACAACAGTTTATCTATCTCACCGTGCTGCTGTAGTTCTGTCGCAAGTGTGTGTATACACGCAGAGGTGGAAGTGCTCACCCCAGACGATATTGATTTAGAATTCAGATACCTTCTCTTAGCCAAACAAATCTTTGTTCCCGGTCTACCCTGCTCTGGACCCTGAACTGAATGGTGACGATATGAATGATGATCTTTCAAAGTTAATTTGGCAGAAGCAAAATGAAAAATGCCTGAACTAGAATCTGAACTCAACCTGTCTATCCGAATTCCATTTTCGATGTGAGAAACCAAATCCTGACAAATTAATTGCTTTATTGTGATACACACATAAAACCTGTTCCATTTACCTAATCTATTAAACTCATCTCATGAACGTAGTTTTCCTGGTTTTTCCGCAACAATCTGAACGTACCATGTCCATTTAAAATATTTTTGTTCGTAGCGGATCTAATTTGTATTAAAGAAAAGAAATATATTACTGTTCCATCAAATCTTTATATTATCTCTGAAAGAATTGTCCGTCATCGACTACCACATCAACGTCCATACATTGCATAGCATAGCAGATAGATTTCTCATTTTCTAACCAGATTTTCCCTCCTTTAATAACATTTTTCTACTTTGAAAATATTTTTTTATTCCTACTATACACCTCCATTTTCGTGTGCTGCACTTCCTTTCTCTTTCTACTCTTTTGGCATTTGCGTGAGTTTAACAACCAAGATATGTAAATTGTTTAACATTTTCCTGACAACCACGCATTTTACCTTCTTAAAGCTATTATTGTTCATTTCTTTCTTACTTACATCGACGATTATGTTAATCCTTCTTTTAGTTTTCTTTACTGAAAGTGTCGTCTGCTATTTATGAGCATGTTCACATTATGTCCTCCGAGAGTAAGTTATTCTTTTTCGTCTCAACGATTTAGTATCATCAGGTCGTAGTGATTAAAGAAATACGGTGAGAAAATATATCCTTATCTTAGTCTTCTTTCTTTGTGTGTGCGATTACTATGACATGCAAGATATTTGTTCCCAATACAGGTTATTGAATATCTGAATAACATTTAGGGACAATTCGCGAATAAGTTAGTCGAATGTTTTCTGTAATGTCCAAAACGTAAGTGTTTACATTTGTAAATATTGCTCAAACGGAAAGTTTTTGGATAAAGAAAATTTGTTTGTAGAAGTGTTTTGAAGAATATATTTTCGAAGAATATATTTGTAAAGAAGATATTTTTGAAGAATATATTTGTAAAGAAGATATTTTTGAAGAATATATTTGTAAAGAAGATATTTTCGAAGAATATATTTGTAAAGAAGATATTTTTGAAGAATATATTTTTGAAAGAATATATATTTGACGAATATATGATTAATGAATATTTGTTTGAAGAACATATTTTTGAAGAATATATTTTTAAAGAATATATTTTCGATGTATATATTTTGGAAGAATATATTTTTGAAGAATAGATTTTGGAAGAATAGATGTTTGAACAATATATTTTTTAAGAATAAATTTTGAAGAATATATTTTCGATGAATATATTTTAAAACAAGATATTTTGGAAGAATATATTTTAAAGAATATATTTTTGAAGAACATATTTTTATGCAATATATTTTTAAACAATATAATTTTGAAGAAGTTATTTTCTAAGAATATATTTTCTAAGAATATATATTTAAACATACATTTTTAAAGATTATATTTTTAAAGGATATATTTTCGAAGAATTTATTTTTTAAGAATATATTTTTAAAGAATATATCTTTGAACAATATATTTTGAAGAATGTTCTTTTGTCCAGCATTTCCTGTATTATCACGCTACGATCTTGAAGAATATGTATTTTTATTGCTTGTTTTGATAAGATTTTGGATGCCGTTTGGATGACCTGGCGACAGCGATGACTAACAGAGATTATTAGAGGGAACGAGTCAGGAGAAATCAAGAAAAAGTCTCGTTCTGTTGACCTGATGATGATTACCATTAATCAATTATATAGACTATATATATATCATATTCTCTCATCCAGAATGACACAATATAAATATTATATAGCTTCATAAGTGTATATATATTATACTATTTCCATTTTACGTTCACCAGAATTTTAATTAATTAAATAACATCAGTTACTATTTGTAGTGTAATGGTTAACGTCAGTCATGGATACTTTTCGAGATCTTTACAATCACTTAAGTGTAAAAATACTTGATAAAGATATGTATCCATCTCTTCTAGACACAACTATTACTGAAATAGCAGAGCAGAACGGGCTCTCTGACCATGTTTGATAATTAGTTTAGGAGAGGGACAAATCTGAATTGGTAAGCCTAAGTTAAACGGACCGTAAGATACACATACGTAAACAAGAACTTTACTCATCAAAAACGACTAAGAGTTGAGCAAGTATCCGTGTAACCGATCTTGTACCTGTTGAATTATTTATTTTGAGTTGCTATTTAAACATCTTTAAAAACAACAGGTTTCAATTATTTGAGTTGAAATAACTTTATTAATTGATCTGCAGAAGATAATTTAAACATTTTGAAAGTGATTTGTGTGTGATAGAAATATGTAAATCCCAACTCGGCAAACGTTCTAAAAAGCACGACAAAAAAAAAGGATTCGCAATACTCTTATTAGCATCCAGTTTAAAACTTTGAAAACAGAATGTTCTCCTTCGTCTATTACCTTGCATAATCTTAACTTATTAAGTATATATTCTGTATATGCGTGCGTGTGTTTGTGTGAGTGTTTGTGTGTGTGAACCCTATGATCACGATAACGAATCCTTCATTTTAATAACGATACTATTGCTATAAAATGACACATATTCAAGGAGACAATAGGTGAAGATAGATTTACTGTTTCCATGAAATCATTGAAGATAGGGGGTTACTAATTTGTTTATTTAAAAGGTGAATTATATAATATTCGGTTTTCTCCTTTATATTCAAAGTTCACGGAGACTACTCTCATTTCAGACGCTAATTTGCATCTTTGTTATATCTTTGAAATTATATTGAAATTTAAGCTGTTATTTTTAATTTTCGTCTTTCAAACTATTGCACAATCTAACAACTGATTTACTTCCCTTAGAGATTTTAACGCAAGCATCATATACATGTCTATATTTTGATTTGAAATGTCCTGCATTCGATACATACCGAAAAGCTCTCCAAGTAAATGGAAACATATTGTTGCCTTTATTAGGGAGAATAAAATCCAGCTTTTATTCTGTGGAATTTTCGAAATAAATCGCAATTTCACTGCTATTTTGCTTCATTTTGATGTGTTTATTTTCAAATCGAAAGTAAGATTCAGAATTATGTGGCTAATCAGAAACATGTAGGCGGAGTAAAATGCTGACTATATTTTACAAGCCGAAATTCTTTGAGGCGCTTAATGTAGCACCCATATCCTCTCTTGTCAAAATATTTGTTATGACACTAATACATGCTCTTATACTATATAAAGAAAAAAGAATAGAGTTTTAACTGTTTTCAATTGTCGAGCAGGAAAATATGTTACCGCCTCCGTAACACATTAAAAGGTCAAATACTCCAATTAAGCCAATTCTACAACAATGTCTGGACAATAGTCAGTTGGCCAGTAGCCAGTCCTCATACCATTGTGTCGCAACTATTTAAGCTAAGTGAATTCTTCAAGTGATATGTGTGTTGGACTTATTCCAACAGGCGGTCAACACTTTGAGTAAATAATTACGTTTGCCTCTCAATGAGAAATAACATATCCATGGTATTTCTAACATCTTTGTTCACCTTGAACTAGTGCTTGCCCTCTTTTCCTTAAACTGAAAAGTATAAATCACTGAGGTCTTATTAAACTGAAATAAGAAATCTATATTCAACTGGCAAAATTAAAAGTAAAAAATAATAATTTATCACACCAAAAATAACTTAACGAAAACTGTAAGGAAGTGAAAATATTTAAGTATTAGACAAGCAATATACATGTTAAATTCGTTTTTAACAAGCAAGGCTGGATCTTTATCAAATGATATTCAAAGGAGACATTAATATTAAGCTGAATAATTTCAGTTCGTTAAGAACCAGTAATTCCGTTGTTTAGATCTTCACGAAATCAAAATTAGAAGAAGTGTAGCTAAACTACGAAGGAGTATCATTCTATCTAATTGACTTAAAATTCGAAATAATTTTTCTTATCTAAACTAACCAGTGAAGGCGTCTAAAATAGACAAGCCTCACGCATAACCTATCAAAAAATATTCCCTAATGTTAGGTGATTGGTGGATGCTGAGATAATTTAAGGAAGTGGGAGATGGTGGCTCTCTACAACACCCTATCTTTTCTACCTTTAAACGATATTTGTTTTTTATCAAACATTTCACTCCTGGTTCTCCCATTCATCTGGCATATTGCCCTCATTATTATCAGAAAATTATTCAAATCTCCTCATTTTGAGCCCAAGAAATCTGAACTGCCCGTTTCTGATTCCATACAAAATTTCACTTTTCCTTCCCATATTACAAATAGTTGTGTGCATATATACGTGTGTGTGTGCGTGTTTGTGCTTGTGTGTGTGTGAACCCTTTACTAACGATAACGGAATCCTTCATTTTAATAACGATACTATTGCTATAACATAACACATATTCAAGGAGACAATAGGTGCAGATAGAATTACTATTTCCATGAAATCATTGAACATAGAGAGTTACTATTTTTTTTTTATTTAAAAGATGAATTATATAGTATAACAATATTAAAATAATCCGCCTGATACAGTTATACAGTTTGTTTATTTAATTTATTTTTATCACTGTTATTTTAATTATTCTGCGTTTTATTAGTAATCTTTTTGGAGAATAGGACATATGTTGCACGAACCAGAATGTAAACTTGATATAAAGGACACTGAAATTAGTGCACTTCATTGTATATTTGTCTGAATAAGTTACTTTTTAATTTAAACAAAACTGCTTTCTTTAATGCGAATTATAGTCAGACATCACGATTAACAACTATTGCATTCAGTGTCATGATCATATTTTATTTCGAATTTCGAATATATATATTTGCAGGGCCATATTTATAGTCTCTTTCTTGCTACAGTTTTAATGTTATTATTTTTCTGCTAATTAAATATGTTATTGCTTTGAAGAAGTTGAGACAAATTTTATATCAAACGAAAATTAATTCATTTTAATTGTAGTCGTTAATGTGTTGGTAGGTAGTGTTGTTTGCCTAATTTTATCAAAGGTGATTTCTGTAATTATCTTTTTTTGGTTTAGTTCATTTTGTATAGGAAACGATTAAGATGCTGCAGAATTTGATAGTGTTTTCAGTGTATTTTCTCATCATCAAAACATTGAGGGCTACAAATTCTAAGTGCTCTGAAGTAGAAGACTATAATTATTCTGGAAATTATTTCGTTGATGGCGTATAATTAGAACTTTATGCGAACTTTTTTCTATCAGTGGTTAGAAGATATTCGCTAGACTTTCAGCTTTAGATGATTATCATTGCGGATTCCAATGATATCAATCAAAGTAATTATTGCTTGGTTTATTTAATAAGTAAATTCAATTGTACGTTCATAAATCTTGTAAGTGTACTTTCTTAAAAAGAAATGATTCATCTACTTTTTTTTCCATTTTTCCCTTCACTTTCCCATTAGTTTGAAACACACACACAAACACAGACACCTTCATATGGAGAGGCTTTGGATGTAATAATATTAAAAACAAGCATGACAGATGGCCCTTATTTTGTCATATGTACGTGTTTTATTTGCAAAAAACTGAATAAATTAAAAAAAGAAACAGATTATAAAAACAAGAACTCATGATAAAATGTACACTTATATATATATATATATATATATATATATATATATATATATATGTGTGTGTGTGTGTGTGTGTACATTTTATCATAATTTCTTGTATATATAATCTGTTCTTTTTAGAATTTAATCAATTTTCTGCAAATAAAACACATGCATATGAAAATATATATATACACACACACACACACACACACACACACACACATACATATATATATATATATATATATATATATATAAATTTCAAAGAGGCCAGAATAAGAATATAATATAGAAATGTAAAATAATAATATATTCGATAGTTATAATTTATTACATTGGAATCGTTGATTTCCGAATTCTTTTTGAATAGGCAGGTTAGATGAATTGGATTGTGATTACAATTACAATTAGAACTCTTTATTTCCTCCACCGGGGGTAGATTGTTCTAATTCCACGTACCATTCCTCTTCCGGATGTCTTATTTATTTCCATTTAACTCAACGATGAGTTTTTCGGTTCACCACACTCTGTAGCCTGGTACTGAATTCACCACTCTTTGCTCAAGTCCCTGTATATAACCAAAACATTTATCTACTAGGCCATGTGTCCTTGAGTACATATCTGTGAATTTCTGGGCCTTATAAAACAAATGCCTCAGCAACGTTTTTTAACAATGCTCATATTCCAATTTTTCCGTCATTAGTATCGCATATTTTTTTTGCCAGAGCTTATATTGAGATTTGTTTTGTTATTCGCATTATGGGAAAAGGGAGATCACTGCCCCTGTGGGATGAGGTTGAAATAATAGACAAAGGGCATTACAGGTAATGACGAAAAATTAAGAAATCAGCACATAGGGTAGGCCTCAAAATTCTCCTGAGCCGACCAAGCATAGAAATGAATACAATATGGGAACCGCTAATAAGGATTGCTAGAGAAAAGCAATCCATAACAACACAAAATTTCAATGTAAGCTCTGGTAAAAAAAATATTCAATAATAATAACTGAAAAAATCATTGCCCTGGTTAAACGGTTGCCGAGACATTAGGTTTATAAGTGGACGAAATAAAGGTTTCGGTTCTAAATTCCAATCTCCTGAAGAGTGCCGGATCTTACAACGGCCGAAACATTGTGCACATGGCAATGAAGATGAGGATAAGAGTCCGAATAATGTAAATATACATACATAATTTACAATATATCCTATAAATATCTATAAATAAATCTAAATCTATATCCACACACATAAACACAGAAACAAACACATATACTTGCATATTCGGAAGAAACTTGGATAAGTCAAATGGTGATTAAGAAGATACGACAGCTCAAAAATTCCATTGTTATCATTCTGAAAGAAATTGTTAGTGAGAGACACATGATTATTATGGGGGCCTACAACAAGTTCTACTTCAAGTGCTGTCTAGTCAAGCGGGTGGCTGCTGGACACTGAATCATACACGCAACAGAAGAACCCTGTCATGACTGTCAGATAATTTTTGCGAGAACATCACCCATTACGTCTAACCATATCTCTTTAGACTGAAACCCCTTGATTAGTATTTGTCGCAGTTAAACAAGAGACCAACAAAACTTCATGCACCACCAAATATGAACTGAAGGCAAGATTCATGGCAGAAATAACTTATACAAGGAGACAGCCCGGAAGTGATGCAGGAGATTCCGAAGTTGTTTGGAGGCCGAGGTAGAAGCTAATGATGATATTATTGAATACATTTACTCGATAGTATTTCAATATGTTATTGTGTAATTTTGGTAAATATATCTTTTAAAATGAGATGTCAGTGTTAGTTTCATTTTTGCGTCATTTAGACGAGATTTATTCCTCGCACACTTTATATAGAAAGAGATATGTGTGTGTGTGTGCATATTAATATATATAATATTTTCATCCTAAGCAATACGATAATGACATTAAGACGCGAGGTGTTACTGTAATTGAAAATTAATGAGGAGATTTACTGAGCCCAATAACAGAAAAGACGATGATAAATAATGATAACGCATGTAAATATTTGAACATATTTAGTAAGATGGGGGAGCTACAAGCTGAAAGCTCCACAGCCAGCAGGTTCAAGAAAGGAAACTATTAGAACGGAACAGTTACATGTTTTTCAAGAGTAAAACGTTGGTACCAATTTGCTAAGCTATTAATGCACATAACTTCACGCAGTCAAAGTACTAATGGCGGAGGTAGGTCATTATAATAACTGCCATGAAAATATTTATGGACATCACGGTAGTTAGATAGTGGCTGAAAACTGATAACTAGATATCAGGTTTGGACTGATAACAGTACCGACCATTCTTAGAGATATATTAACCAGATTACTAGAGCAGATATGGCGGCAATATACCATACAGGGATGAATGGTACATATAAAAGTGGAAGTTAGATGCTGAGGACGAAAGCACGCTACAGTACGGTACAGTGGACCAATTATCCGAGCCACATACCTAGCAACTGATTCAATATAATCAATCCACAATGGCAGTGGGAAAAGTGAGACGAAGAAGGCAGAATGTGTTTCTCTCGTGGAATTAGAATTAGGCATGCAGGTATAAAGCAATAATAATAGTTTTCTCTTTCTGTGCACTTGTATGTCTCTTCCCCTCTACCTCTGTATATATATATATATATATATATATATATATATATACTTATATATTATAATTTTCTCTTTCAGATGGTTGACATCAGCTGCTGCAATTTTGAAGAGAGGTAAAGAGTAACATGGTTTTCGGACAAATCTTTATATATATATATATATATATATATATATATATATATATATATATATATATATATACTACAATTAAAAATTTTCGGCCCACCTCTGCTATTTTTTAAATTGGCACAAATATCGTACTGTAATTTGACTATAAATTGTTATATATAGTTAAAAAAAAAGTAATATCTCTTTTTTATTACAATTTTTTTTTACGTCAAAAAGAATAAAGTCCTTTCATCTTTAAATTTTGCTCTCGTCAAAACATTCTTTTTTAGTCTTGATTACTGCAGTACAAATGTTTGGCATTCGTTTTAAGATTTTTGCAAATTAAAAGTTTGATCGGTTGAAACTGCTCATTTTGTTTTTTTTCTTTGGTTTGGTTTGGTTTGATAAAGTTTTACAGCATATCAACCTCAATAGGCTATTTAATGTCGGCAACACTTTTATTGCTGGTAATAATTTTTTTCTAAAATATATAGATGCTACTATATATATTTTTTCAAAAATATATTGCAAGCAATATTTTTTCCAAAAATCTATTGCTGGCAATATTTGTTTCCAAACATGCATTCCTGGTAATATTTTTTTTTCTTCGGAAATATACCGCTGATAATATTTTTCCTTCAAAAATTTCTTGCTGGTAATAATATATTGTGGTAAAAAAAATTCTTCAAAACTTTATTACTGGTAATAATTTTTCAAAAAAGTGTACTGCTGATAACATATTTTTTAAAAATGTAATGCTGGTAATATTTCTTCTAAATTATTGCTGATAATTTCGCCCCCCAATAAAAACAATTCTACCGATGGTAATAGTCTTTTACAACAATATACTGCTGGTAATAATATATTTCTGGTAATATTTTTTTTCTTCAAAAAATTATTGTTAGCAATATTTTTTAACGAAAAATTATAACTTATATAAAAATATATTTTTACACTTTCATAGTGTTTTGACCCTAGTCTTTTGGGGGTCAATAACTTGCCCATAGCAGATTCTACCACCCGGGTCATGGTGGACCTGGTAACACCTGCAATTCGTTCCACACACCTACAAAACCTCCTGATCACAAACCTTACTCTCAGACATAGTTTATCTTCTTAGCCAGGACGCAATCAATTTCGAATGTATGTTAGAATAATCCAGAACATACTGGATGCCAAACGATTCCTTACGGATGAAAGTTGTATGGAGACACCACACAAAAAAAGAATAAAATGGCGAAAGATAGTGATTTGTCTTCAACCGAGATATATTTGACTTCTATGGAGGCTAAACTATCGTAAGGGAGCTGGAGACCCTACCATAATTTTTTTTCGATGGGTGTAACCTTAAGTAAATACATGCAGCTGACACCCTAGCCTCATGGGAAGTAAACTACAAGTGCTTTGGATACGAAATCAAAACAGAATGGACTAGCTTGCAACAGCAATAAGATAAAATGGATGGTTATCTGAAAGAGAAAAAGCACAAAAGATGTCACAATCAATCAATTCCATAAGTTTAAATGCATGAGAAGATTTTTTAACGGAGGATAGAGCAAGCGATATCGAAATCCGACCAGGCATTAGACTCGTGAAAGATGCAGTCTCAATGTTATATGATTTCCTGTAGGCACTCCCATATTTTAAAATAAACGCCCGGAAGAAAAGGCTTTTCTTCAAAAACTGATTCAAGATATGAAAGCCTCAATGCACGAAGACGATGATTCCGCGGCCAAGTAGTTTCAGACAAAAGCCACGATATCCGATGAACTGTCTTTTTCAGGAAAAAAAAATTCCGGCAACTGAGAAATTGTCCTATACAGAAAAAAAATCTCTTCATTGATGAGAAAATTGTCCTTCTCTGGACAACGCTCTTCTCTCCCTTTATGTCAGGGTCGGCAACCATTTGCTATGTGCAGACTTAGGGGTTTAAAATCATTCAGTATAGCGGGTCGGATTGAGGAATTGGATAGCCGAGTTCGATCTCCCGTCGAATCTATTACATTCTCTCACGTGCTAATACCCGTGGAAGAAGTATTAACCCCCTTCTTCTGCCCCCAGCTATGACTAAATAGCAGAACAAACCGGGTTCTATAGCTCTGGATGGTAACTGGTATACCGCAGAAAGAAATGGCAACCTAATGTAGGAAAAAAATCTGCATCGTCAGTCATGTATCGAAAGATACATGATCGCCTAAGTGTGTATCACGAATGGCACATAACTGACTGACTGACAGTGTCTATTATTTCAACCTCATCCCATAAGGGCGATCTCACTTTTCGTTCGATTTGAATAACAAAACAATATTACATACGATGTTTTATACAAGTCATTGTCAATACACCTGTTCTACAATAATTTTTATATAGTAATATATAAAACATTTAAACAGATAAATATCTTCTTTGCATTGAAGTAGTTATTGGTTCGAATTTCGAGATATCATTCGCGGCTGCATGCTATTGGAAATTGCTTTGCCTGACACGTGCGGCACGCATGCCGTCGTTTGCGGACCCCTGATCTGCATAAACATACACACATATACTGTGTTGGTGCATAATTATCAGGCGTTTTTGAACAATATTTCTTATGAAAAAATAAATATAACAATTCTATAATAACATTTTTAAGTGATTATTCAGGAGTGTATTATTATGGACATTTTGTAACCTGAAAATGATATATTTTTATTTAAAAAAGTAAACAAAGCAGCAATTTTTATTACAAAATAACACGCCTAGAAAAACGCCTGATACTTATGCACCAAACCAATAGTTTCCTTAGTCCACTGTAATCTTATTTTTGCTGATAGATTTTCTTTAACAAAAATAAGTGTGCCGATACTTTTTTTTACTCAAGTCTTCGTTTTGCTTGTTGTTGTCTTTCATCATTAAATTTAGCTGCCGTGGGCCTTTATACAACGCGAAAAATGCTAAATTTAGTACTGAGAGACATAAAAAAAATCGTTAACAATAAATAAAGGATGTTAGATTTCTATGTGATATCTGTATTTTTCATATCGCAGTAATAGTTGAAGAATCTATTCACAGATGACGAGTAAATGAGGGCCAACACAAAGGAGGTTCATGAATGGAAGGAGCGGATTAACAACGAGTAAGACTTAAGAAAAATTAAAACAAGGGAATATATAATGAGGACAGATTGGAAAAACTAAGCACTCACTGGACATATTGAAGGCCAGTGGAAGATATGAATAGAGCGAAACATTTTACCTGTTAACGGGTAGCGGGACGGATGACGGGAGCCTTAGCAAAATCAAAATAAACCTATTAACAATAGAGAGAAGGTTTTCGCGAGAGATGATCACCCATAGGAGACGCGCTACTTCTACGCTGGAAGAACTGGGATATTTTCGTTAGTAAAAAATAACATTTTAATAAACAACAACATAATATAAATTCTTATATATGCCTGGGAATAATGGACCGCTTTTTTTGAAAGGAAACACGTAATAACAGAGATGGCGTCCTAGCGAAGGAATATGAGGATACTATCAATGGAATATGGGAACCACGAGAAAATATTAAGGGACATGGAAATAAAAATAATATTTGTACTTGAAATTAGATGGTGACAGATGTAATTCGTTGGAGACAAAATGAGGAATAGGTGGGAAGAAAATTGGATATTCTGGAATAAAGGAATCCAACACATTCAAAATGGTGAGTCAAGGGGTTGAAGTCATAAAATTAAATCAAAGTACACAGAAAAAGAAAGCAAGTGCTGCCCATACCTTACCAAGAGATTTATCTATGTAAAATAGGTGTAATCGCAGCTATTTTTTTTTTCTAAAAAACATTCTCATTGGAAAATAACAGGATGTCATTTCTGACTTTGGGCCTCAAGTTGAAACCCGGCAACAAGAAATAAAAGAAATAAAATAATAATAATGATAATGTTTTGAAAAACTAAAAATACAAATATCAGAAGATGGAAACAGAAGAGAATGTGGCGCTTAAAAGATAAAAATATTCTTATCGTGGGTTGTGCTTGAGGTGGGATAAAGAAACTCAAGGAGAAATCAACAAAATCTCTGCTGCAGCATCTATACAAGAAAAAAATAATTTGAAGAAGCTCAACACATACCCTGCGAAGATGATAGTTTATTTATGCTTATTTAAATCGTTTTCATTTGTTTAATAAAATTGAAACAACGATTGCTTGACAAAGGTCATTGGTTATGACCCGCCATGTTATTATAAAACAACTGTATAATAATAATGAAAAAGTGAAAAAGTATAATAATAATAATAATAAAAATAATAATAATAACAACAACAACAATAATAATAATAAAAAAAATAAAAATAATAATAATAACAACAATAATAATGATAATAATAAAAATAATAATAATAATAACAACAATAATAATAATAATAAAAATAAAAATAGTAATAATAACAACAATAATAATGATAATAATAAAAATAATACTAATAACAACAATAATAATGATAATATTAATAATAATAATAATAATAATAATAATAATATCCATGTCCATTTTTTTTTTTTTTTTTTTTTTTTTACCCTAGGCATCCCATATCTCTGTCGGTGCGTGTATATGTACATGTTTGATAATCTCTCTATATATCTCTCTTTCTCTCTCTCTCTCTCTCTCTATATATATATATATATATATAATGTACATGTGTATATGTCCACACTGACAGAGATCATATTGTATTATATTTATGTTTTTTTTCGTTTTTTTTTTCATGGCTACAGGTGTAATTTTCCTACAATGCTCTGCCCTTTGTGTATCATCTCTTTGAGTGAAAATTTTAAAACATATCTTTCAGAGGCAAGTAGGTTGAGAGATGACCGGAAAAGTATAACTTTTATTCCCTTGCTCCTACCCCTTTGTTGAATGAATTCTTTGATATTCCCCCTACCAATCTGTAGTATAAGTCCAGCCTACCCCATAAAATTTGATAAGTATCTGTCGTTGGCGACGGAAAATTGAACATTTGTGGAAAGTCACTTGTGCCATGCAATTCACCTTTCTTTTTAATTTTTTTTTTTTTTTTCTTTTTAATGTCTATATACTAAAATCTAATTATCCCATTTGGAGGTGTCACTCGGACTTATACTAAGTTAAAACTTAGTATTGTCTACCCAACTGAATACCATACACTGTTATGAACTATTCTAACTTCGATATATTAATAAACCCACAATCTCGTTATCTGGGCTTGCTCTTGGACCTTCTTCGAGTCTCGTCCTAAAGCTAGTAATCTTAACAAAATTACCCCTTGGCGGTCAAGGTTAAAACGCATCTCTACCAATTTCAATGAATACGAATAATATCTCATAACGGATTGGACGTCAACCGGGACGACAAGGGACGCGTCCCTCAGAGAGGAACCAGTGTGAGGTCGATAAGTCTGTCACTGGAACAAACTATTCCACACACGAAGAGACACTAGGTCACCAAACTCGGATTATCGCCAACCTTGGACCAAGTGTCTTAATGCCAAATCGACTAGTAAAAAGTAAACGAACGAAATGGAGCCGCGAACAGTATCGACAAGTCATGACATCCTTCTTCACTGCACTCGAAAACCCAGCAAAGAACACCACCAATCAAACATACCAAATATGGAGAAATATGGTGGGAAATGATATAAGACCTAACCTCAATCCAAACATGCTTGCCAATGTCCGCAGAGATATCATGCGAAACAACTGACTCTCAAAGGCAGAAATAGATAAGATAAAATTAGATATAAGGCAAAATACTATGACCCATCACTCAAACTCTATTGAGACGAATGTTGAAATAAAGAATGCGACAGAGGATGAGGTGGACGCTAAAGCGAATGAAATACGAAATAATCTCCCAGGAAATGAAACCGAAGATTCTACCTTAGACACAACCTCTAGTTCTCCAGAAATTGTCACTGAAGATGACTCCAGGTACATTAATTTAGAATTACTTGAAAACCACGAAGCTGAAATCACCGAAGCGAAAAATGACGTCATCCAAGTACTCAGCAGAGTAATTTCATACAATTGTCAGACAGAGACCAGCTCCCGAAAGTCCATATGACAAATCCCAACAAGCACATCGTGAAAATATACAATGCTGCCCTGAAAACACTGTTAACAGATAAACCACCGGGAAACCTAACAGAAGTTAACAACGTCACATCCGCAACAGCTCTAGCAGCGACTCGGAACCTTGGGGTCAAGACAATAAATAAAATTAACAGACACAGAGAACCAGCTTGGAAAACCAAACTGATACGAGAAATAAAACAAATCAGATGTGATGTGTCTATATTAGATGAGCTCACCAGAAACCCTAATATTTCCACACGTAAATCGAAAAAGATCAAACGGAAATATAGCATTAAATCCCTAATTGATATTCGATCAATCAAGGAAATGCTGAAAGAGAAACTTCAGCTAAAAGCACAGAGAACAAGACGATACGAGAAACGTTGTAGGTTCCATCGCCAAAATAAAATATTCAGAACAGATCTTAAGAAATTTTACAGGAAAATTGGAAAAGCACCTATACATGTCGAAACGCCACCATCGATTGATATTTTTGGGAAAATATTTGGAGCAATTCAAAGGAATGTAACCCAAATGCAGAATGGATACGGCGTGAAGAAGAACGACTGCTGGATACACCTCTGCAAGAATGGGAAAATATATCCACAGATGATGTTAGGCAAGCACTAACGAAATCCCCAAAATGGAAATCCCCAGGAAATGACAAGTTTCCCAATTTCTGGCTGTATCATCTCTCATCTACCCATGGAATTCTTGCAAAAACATTATCAACGCTTGTAAATAATCCCAATAAAACCCCGGAATGGGTTACTGAAGGTATTACATACCTCATACCAAAAACAACTGAAACAAACGACCCGAAAAATTATAGACCGATAACATGTCTTTCCACAACGTATAAGTTGATCACGTCTGTACTGACGAACCGTACTTATTCCTTTTTCGAAACAAACAGAATTCTCCCGCTGGAACAGAAGGGATGCAGTAGAGGTTCATATGGCTGCAAAGAGAAACTTCTGATAAATAAAATGATCCTGGAAAATTGCAGGAGACGACGCAGAAATCTCAGTGCAGCGTGGATTGATTATCGTAAAGCCTTTGATAGTGTTCCACATTCTTCGATCCTTAAGACTTTGGAAATGTACAAAGTCTCCCCTGTGGTATTAAACTTTATAAGCACAGCATGGGGATGTGGAACACAAAACTATACCTTAGGCACACCGGGGGCACTGCCATATCCAACCGTCTGAATATCCGACGTGGAATCTTTCAAGGAGACTCTCTGTAACCCCTTCTGTTTTGTTTATTCTTAACCCCTCTTACACATGAACTGAACAACAGTAGCTATGGTTACAAAATAAATAAGAAAATATTCAATTACCTACTATACATGGATGATCTCAAACTCTTTGCCAAAGACGACAATGAGTTGAAAGGCCTCCTCAATATTGTAAAATACTTCAGTGACGACATAGATATGCATTTCGGATTAGATAAATGTGCAAAAGTAACATTCAAGAAAGGTAAAATTACAGAAACACCCTCAATAGATTTAGATTTTGTCACAAAGATTAGGGAATTGGAGCATGATGAAGCTTATAAGTAAATAGGAATCAGCGAAGGAGATGGCATACAACACCCCCAAATAAAAGAAAAAATAAGAAAAGAGTACTACAGGTGTGTACGTCTGATACTAAATACTGAACTAAACTAAAAAAAATTGAATATCAGCTATAAACACATTGGCTGTACTAGTGGTGCAATACAGCTTTAATGTCCTTAACTTGACCATAGCTGAAATTAAGCGAATGGACGCCAAAACGAGAAAGCTTCTCACTTGCTATCGCATGCATCATCCCAAAGCTGATGTTGATCGTCTGTATGTGCCCAGATCCGAAGGAGGCAGAGGATTAGTTCAACTAGAACTGTCTTACAAAGCTACAACAATTGGCCTCCAAAGATACTTGGAAACTACAGAAGATTGGATGATGGTATGCGTCAAGGAACATGAAAGTAGTAAGCGTTTTTACTCCGTAATGAAAGAAGCCAACAAATTCAAAATGGAGCTTCAAATGGGCGTAGAGATTCAACTACAGCACAATACACCGGCTGAAACTGCAAAATACTTAAAAAAAGACAGCAAAGACGAATGCAACCGACCAGATACAGAAGCGATGGCAAGATAAACCGCTTCATGGCCAATACTCTGCCCGTATCAAACAAGCTGATGTAGACAAAACCCGTACCCATCAGTGGCTACGCAGTGCAGGGTTGAAAGTGGAAACTGAAGGTTTTATCCTTGCTGCGCAGGACCAATGCTTGCTAACTAGGAATTATCAAGCACATATACTAAAAGTTTGTGTCAGCCCAAAATGCAGATTCTGTGATAAATATACAGAAACGATTGATCATCTTGTATCAGGTTGCACGATGTTGGCACCCACTGAATATAAAACCCGACATGACAAAGTGGGCCAATATCTGCACTGGAAAATCTGCAACTTCTACGGGAAGGAAACTGAAAGAAACTGGTATCAACACCACCCAGACCCGGTTACGGAGATAGGACCTGTTACAATTCTATGGGACTACACAATTCACACTGACAGAACAATCAAGGCCAACCGCCCAGATATTGTTATTAAAGACCACAAACAAAAACGGTGCCTCCTTATTGATATGGCAGTCCCTGCTGACTTCAATGTATCTTTGAAGATATTCAAAAAGCTGTCAAAATACAAGAACCTTGAAATAGAAATCTCGAAAATGTGGCATATGGGAACATCAACAATCCCTGTTGTAGTTGGAGCCCTAAGACTGGTTGGAACAGATTGCAGTAGACTAAATGCAGGGATTCCTGGAAGCCCATACCTCAAGGAGATACAAAAAAATGTTCTGACAAGTACAGCCCACACTTTACGAAGGGCTTTATCTATGTAATTTTTATTTTTTATTTTTATTTTTTTTTCAGTGAAAAGTGTCATGATGCCATTTCTAACCTTAGGTCCCTGGGTGGGACCCGGAAAGAAATGTTTAAATGCCAGAAAGCAAAGAAAATAATAATAATAATAATAATAATAATAATAATAATAATAATAATAATAACAAAAACACTTGATCAAAGATCGCAAAAAAACAGAATGAATTTTCTTATTGGTATAGCAGGCCCTACAGATTTTAATGAATCTTTGTAGTTCTTCAAAAAACATTCAAATTAAAAGAACCTTGAAATAGAAATTTCAAAGTCGTGGTACATCAATAATTCCATTTGTAGTTGGAGCCCATTAAAATTTTTCCTGGTAGACCATGTCTTAGAGAGATATACGATTTATATTCGTAAGTGCAGTTCACATATTATGAAGAACATTATATATGTAAAATGTTTGGGATCTTTTTTTTCTTTTTCTTTTTTTTTTTTGTTACAAAAGATCATTAGTGGAAAACGTCATGAAGCTTTTTCTGGAGTTAGGTCTCTCGTTGGGAAACGGAAGGAAATGTGTATACAACAGAAACCCAAATAAATAAATAATAATAATAATAATAATAATAATAATAATAATAATAATAATAATAATCTTCGCACTTGACACAGCATGTATCATCTTTCGGGTGATGCATGTGGTGTCAAGGTCTGGATATGGCAGAGGCTAAGTTCACTTAGAACTGTCTTTAATTACAACAATTGGTCTTCAAACATACCTCGAAACTACAGAAGACTTGATGATGATCTGTGTCAATAAACATAAATAAATTAAGAAACTTTATCCAATAACAAAGGGAGCCACCAAATTCCAAATGTAGTTTTAAGGAGGTTAAGAAATTGGAGCTGCAAAATACTCAGAAAAGAAAGCAAAGGCAAATGCAACCGACCAGATACAGAAAAGATGGAAAGATAAACGGCTTCACCGTCAATACCTTGTCCGTAGCAAACAAGTTGACGTAGACAAAAAGAAAAACTACCAATATGCATGGACATTGTAAACAAAATGTTATAAATGTGGCACATGACGACATCAACAATTACAGTTATACCTGGAGCCGTAGGATTGGAAAATATTCCAATAAATACATTAAAGGGATTTCTGGAGCCCACGCTTTAAAGAAATAAAAAAAAAATCTGAATTACAGCCAACATCTTGCGAAGCGTTTTATGTGTGACTTTTTAAAAACTGCTCAGTGGAAAATTTCATGATTCCATTTCTGACCTTAGGCCTCGGAAAGAAATGAGTACACACTAGAAATCAAAGGAATAATAATAATAATAATAATAATAATAATAATAATAATAATAATAATAATGTATTTTATTTCTTCTGATTTCAACTATTGGATGTGTTAAAAAGTACGTATGTTTTATTAGTGGATTAAGTAATTATCCCTTTCAAACCTTAGATTTGTCAGTTAGAAGGCTGTAATGAATTGTATCTGTCCCCTGAATACATTTTCATAAAATGTAGTGAATTCTGAGACTCATTGACAGGTGTCGATTTTGTTGTGTTTCTTTAAAAGTTTGAAGTCTTGTCAACTTGGATGTTGCAATTGGATATCTGAGAACACCTACAATCAGATATCCCATGAGACGGACTGGCTTAACTGACATAAAAGTATTTCTAACCTACCTACGAATGAAAGTTTTAGCAAATTTATAATCAAAACATTGCTTCTTCTGGCACTCATTTGACAGTGATGTATGTGCCTGGTATTGACATTTGTTCACCATGGTGTCATGACGGGGATATTTGTACTCTAGTATTAATACTTTTACGGTCCGCTCTCTCATTCAACAACAAGACGAAGGAAAAGAAAGATAAGACAACAACAACAACAAGCAACAACAACAACAACAATAATAATAATAATAATAATAATAATAATAATAACGCTGCTCTGATGACTTTCAGTTATAAAATCGAGGTGCTTAGTCGGGGGCTAATATAACGATAATAAACCCTGGCAGTGAAAATTAAAGAATATATCAAACGGCAAATGAAGTTGTCCTTTTGATGGTTATCGTGCGCTGAACTATATTCAGGATTTCTTTTTCCTCGCATTATACGACATCATTGGAAACACTGCTTGAATAGGCTAAGGAAAGTGTTGCATCTCTGAAATAAGGGTAGGATACAAATACGATTAAAATCACACGGCTGAAGCATTTATGCGTGTATCAAATAATAATAATAATAATAATAATAATAATAATAATAATAATATTAATAATAATAATAATAATAATAATAATAATAATAATAATAATAATAATAATAAATTAGATAAATGTGCAAACGTAACACCCAAGAAAGTGAGAATTACAGAAACACACACAACAGATTTAGACTTTGTCACAAATATTAGGGAACTGGAACAAGATCAAGCCTATAAGTACCTAAGAATAAGCGAAAGAGATGGTATACAACATATACAAATGAAGGAGAAGATAAGAAAGGAACACAATACAAGTGTGTGCGTCTAGTACTGAACACCAAGCGCAAAAAAAAGAAAAGAAAAGAATATCAGCCTTAAACACCTTGGCTGTCCCTGCAATACAGCTTTACCATCTTTAATTGGACCATAGCTGACATAAAGCAGATGGACGTCAAAACGAGAAAGCTTTTCACATGCTGCTGAATGCATCATCCGACAGCTGACGTTAACCGTCTGTATGAGCTCAGATTAGGACGAGGCAGGGGATTAGTTCAACTAGAACTGTCCTACAAACCGACAACAATGGGCCTTTATATATACTTGGAAACTACGGAAGTCTTGATGATTATATGCGTCAAAGACCATGAAAGCAGAAAGCCTCTTTATTCCCTAATAAGAGAAGCCAACAAGTTCAAAATTAAATTTCAAATTGATACAGAATTACAAGTAAACAACAATACACCGATTGAAGCTGCAAGATACTTAAAAAAAGAAAGCAAATGCAAACGGCCAGATACAGAAACGATAGCAAGATAAACTGATTCATGGCCAATACTCTTGCCGTACCAAACAAGCTGATGTAGACTAACCTCGTACCCATCAGTGGCTATGTAGTTCCGGTTTAAAAGCTGAAACCGAAGGTCTTATCCTTACTGCACAGAACCAATGCTTGTTAACTAGAGATTTTCAAGCACACACATTAAAATATTGTGTTAGCCTAAAATGCAGATGTTATCTATTAGGTTGGTGCAAAAATAATGTCGTTTTCTCACATATGTTAATACGTCAAAAACGACATTAGTTTTGCACCAGCCTAATAGAAACAATTGAAAATCTTGTATCAGATGGCACGGTATTGGCACCCACTGAATATAAAACCCGACATGGCAGAGGGGGCCAATAACTGCACTGGAAAATCTACAACTTCTATGGGAAGGAAACTGAAAGAAATTGTTATGAACACCATCCAAACCCGGTGACGGAGAAAGGACCTGTAAAATTTTATGGGACTATACAATACACATAGAGAGAACAATCAAACCAAACCACCCAGACATTGTTATTAGAGACCGCAAACAAAAATAGTATTTCTTATTGATATGGCAGTCCCTGCAGACGGAAATGTATCTATGAATATCTTCAAAAAGCTATCAAAACAGAAGGACCTTGAAATTGAAATCTCAAAAAATGCGGCAGATGGGAACATCAATAATTCCTTTTGTAGTTAGAGCCCACGGTTTGATTGGAAAAAAATTCGAGTAAAATCATTGAACTGATTCCTGGAAACTCATGCTTTAAAGAAATAATAAACATTGTTCTCACAAGTACAGCTCACACCATATTAATGGCTTTATCTATGTAAAATGTGTGTGTGTTTTAATTGATCAGGGGAAATGGCACGATGCCATGTCTTACCTTAGGTCTCTGGGCGGGACATAGAAAGAAATGTTTACACACCAGAAATCAAAGAAAATAATAATAATAATAATAATAATAATAATAATAATAATAATAATAATAATTTGCGTTAAATAAATATTATTATTATGTAATCTAGATTAAATAATAGCCTACAATACTGAGGTGCGTATAGTACAACCTTCATTAGAAAATGCTATCGGCAAGTGGACTTGAAATGTCATCTGTTGCTTTCCATCTCGTCTCTCTCACCACCCATGGATTAAATAGAATTTAGTTCGATAGCTACCACTCTCGCTCGTTTACCTACAATTAAAAAGCTTGGAAAGGCCTCATGGCACCACACTTTTATCTTTCCCTTAGGAGGCATATCTTTTTTTCTAAATAAAAAAAAAACACATGCTCATCTCCGCTCCTAAGAGAACATATTTAGAAACAAATTGAATTTGGGAGATAAAATTACTACATGAGAAAACTCACACTGACATAAAAGAGAGAGGGTATTATTTCGTGTTTATTTTTCCGTAATGCCGTAACTCTCATAATATGAAATTAAGCTAATTAACCCATAGCTGTGAGGAAAAGAGATAGATAAATATTGTTCCCACGGGTAAGGGAATATATCTAACGAAACTGGATTTGAAACTCGGTTCACCGATTAGCAATCCCTAACGATTTACCATTACACCACACGTATATCCATTCTTACAGCATCGCATATTCTCCATCTTATTAATGATCATTCTCGATGTTGCTTAACTTCGGTGATCATACGCAAACAGGTGTTTGTATGTGGCGCGGTCGTATACATTTCTTAGTCTTCATGAAGAATATAAATTAGTAAAATAAGTGAGCGTTTCCGTTGATTGGAGTTCCTCCGATTTTTGTTGTTTCCTTCCTTACATTTTAAAATTCATGTGTGTCCATCGTGGTTAAGTATTGATCAACAAAATGACAGAAGGCTTTCGCCGACGTATATATCAAGGTGTGGGTTTAAAATGTGCCTGCGCTCACAAAAATTGTGTAATCAAAACTCAATTGTCACCATGTGCAGATGAGCGTCCATCGAAACAGATTCTGTTATTTCTTAAACAAGACTCTTTCTCTTTAGCTGATAGTAGTAGAATACCTGATCTTCTCTGATCAATGAAGTTAAGCAACGTTGATCCTGGTGCTTCTGGACTGACAGTTCGCAAGACCTAACACGTTTGCGGTGAGTAGAACTAATTTCTGTTTTAAAATCGTGACCCAAACGTGCTGTATTAAATAGATTGTGAGACAAGGAAAGGATGGGTCATTTATTCTTGACAGGCCGCATCTCAATTAACACGTTAAAACGTAAAAATTTCCATGCTTAACACACTCAACATGTCGATGATTATTGAGCTAGCGTGTAATTAATCAACACCCTAATAATCAATCATCATGTGACTTAGATTCTTAATCTCCCTAAGATAATACTGTAAAAGCCGTATGCTTTTTATAGTACTGGAAGATCTACTGGATGTCCAACCGGGTCGACTACTGACCCTGACCGGCAGTCGAAATGAGTAACGGTATAATCCATTAAACAAGACACAAGGATAATATTAAATATTGATATATCGACATATAAAGAATAAAAATGATTTAATAAAAATTAGGAAAGTCGGTTTGATGAATGCCCATGAGTACGTTTACCAACAAAATGTTTCGAATTAATTCAAATATATATATATATATATATATATATATATATATATATATATATAATAACTCGTTTTTTCTGTGAGTTGTATTTGATAAAAAATTTGCATTGATAGGTTTACTTTATTCTGTGTAACATCCTTTTTTTATTTCAGATTCAGTAGATGAACCACGTTAATAGCATCCCTCACGTTTCTACGAATAATGGGACGTTGAAAATGCCTCAACGATGAAGACAAATCTGTTATCATCAAGGAAAGTGAGAAAGGTTCTTCACTTTATGTAATTGCGGAGAAGTAAGATCGTCATGTAGAAACGGTTAGACGATTCTTGGGAGACACTTCGCCATCGAAGAAATGATATGATTATGGAACATCCAAGATTGTGAGAGTTACGGATTTAACGAATGTTAGACGCAATTTCCGTGGGGCAAAATGGAAAACCATTTCCACTGCTGATGGACTTCCTCATATAGAGAAAACCACCGGAAATCACATGCCCGGGTCCGTGGCTTCCGTGTGAACTTCTATATTACTGCCTCCTTTAATGTCCCTTTACACAAATTTCAGGCTTCATTGGGCTCGTAATTACATGACGTTGGGCATCAATTGTTTTCACTGACCAGATGAGGACTGACGGATGGGCAAATATTTCGGAGATTGTCTTCATCAATGTATGCGAAAACGTCATCAACGTATAGCAGTCATATATATATATATATATATATATATATATATATATATATATATATATATATATATATATAAAGAAATATAGTCTAAAGGTGTGATATATTTATGGAATAAAGTGCTCAATATCAGAGATAGAGCGTGTGTAAATATAAAAGTGAACATAGAAGTCAACACTTAGAGGCGACAGTCTGTTTCATGCTATATGCAATCGTCAGGCCACCCGATTGCATATAGCATGAAACAGGCCTGACGATTGCATATAGCATGAAACAGACTGTCGCCTCTAAGTGTTGTCTTCTATGTTCACTTTTATATATATATATATATATATATATATATATATATATATATATATATATATATATAGAGACTGGGTTCATAGCCTTGGATGGCAACTGGTCTAGGAGAAGTACAACTCTGAATTAAAAACCTGCGGAGGGTCGATTGGGGACCTTGTGGTACTTAGAGCATCAGGTCTCTGTATTCGTCCCTTCAAAAAGTGTGGATATTCCTGCACGAAGCCTTCACCACTATAATCAAATCTCATGTGCCGTTGTCGGGCTGTCGGTTTCCTGGAAACTGATCTGCTTGACACTCATACGTTGACATCGACGGGAGAGTCGAGTATATGTACTTGTATTAATTCATTGCATAATAACTATGTTTTGCAGTTATTTTCATATATACGGTTTGTAAAATTTGGAAAATGTTCGTTTTTTATGTTTCTATCGCTGAACATTGTACGACACAAGAGACAGACTATTAAGGACTAAATCTAATTCAGTAGATTAAATCAGGGAAATTCTTTCAAGGTCTAACATTTATCACTAAAACAATTGATAATCTAACCATTGCCTTTTCCATTTTCATTGCTTGTAAAGTAACCAGCAAAAAGCAATTGTGTAATATATATAGAGTATATGATTATGAAACAAGCGTGGATATTTTACCTTATTTTATATTCGTTTTTTTTAAACTAGATATTCAAAGCCCATTCGCTTTTCAGGCTGTTACTGTGTGAAGCCCTTGAGAGCAAAAAAATTCAGATTATGATGATGCGTAGGAAATATAAATTTTACCGTCAGATGTTATGAAAGTAATGAGACATAGAAACATCCATACGGGTGACTGTTCCTTAAAGTAACGATTCTTGGCACGAAGTTCTTTCGGAAGTGTATCCATCTTACGAATGGTATACAAATGGAATTACCATGATAAGATTTTATCGGGAAAGTAACATTTTAAACTGACCTGAGTTGATAAAGATTTCATGGCGAGACAGAGTTTTGAAAACCCATTCTCATCCAGATCGGAAATTACGGTTTTCCGAAAATTAGGGATGCCGTTCGAAAATGAAGGCAGAAAAAAAAAAATTCCGAAACGCTGCCGTTTAACCTAGCTTTACTGAAATTTGGAGGGCTCGTGGATCTAAAATGATTTGGCCAACAACGCAGAAAATCAATTTTTGAGTGAATCGTAGACCCCAAAGTCATTTCTTTATATCTACCCTGAATATCTGCAACGTAAAATAAAGCGACATACATCTGTGGCTCGGTGTATTAGACACACAAGAACAGTGATTTTAAGCAGCATTGAACATGGATACAATTACAGACTTACTATCTTCATATAAACTGATTTAATGATGAAGAAATTCAAATGAACCATGGCAAAATCAGAGGCATTTGTAACATCGTTTCTGATCGAATATTTTATGTAGTTCACAACAGTAAATCTATAATCGGTCTCATCTCAGTTTATGGACCAAATTGAAATCATAATAACAACGCAAAGATCAGTTGATTACTAGTCTGCTAATAACAACAACAAAAACAACAACAACAACAACAACAATAATAATAATAATAATAATAATAATAATAATAATAATAATAATAATAATAATAGTCCTCTTTCACTGCTTCAATCGGGAGAGGGAGCTAAGTCCAGAAGAAACGGACAATCTTCACCATGATTTTTTGTTAGTAGTAGGTCACAGATACTACTACTACTACTACTACTACTACTACTACTACTAATAATAATAATAATAATAATAATAATAATAATGGTACTCAGAAGTACAGCTCACACATTAAGAAGAGCTTCATCTCTGTAAAATGCGTTTCGTTTTTTGTTTATTTCTTTTTTTAAATAAATGCTCAGTCAAAGATATCATGATGCCATTTGTGATTTTTAAGTCTCTGGTTGATTCTTGGAAGAATGAGTATACACTAGAAATTGAAGATAATAATAATAATAATAATAATAATAATAATAATAATAATAATAATAATAATAATAATAATAACAATTTCAGGGACAAAATAATCGAATAATACGTAAGAATCTAACGTTCAAAAATTTTCTGAAAAACGAAACATACTAAATAAGTGATATCCAGAGAAAGTAATGAAAAAAGGTTAAAATAGCAGCATATTACTGGCATAGGAAAAACCCTAGTGATTGCCGTATACCTTGCTGCAAGCGAAAATAAAACATTGCATTTCAAAGGTCGAAAACCTATTCAAGAAAGAGATCCCCCATTGAAAGGCACATTAAAATTCGGTAGGATGATAGAGAGAGAGAGAGAGAGAGAGAGAGAGAGAGAGATAGAGAGAAATGAAAGAAAGCAAGAAAGAGAAATAGAGAGAGAAGGAGAGAAATAGAGGGAATGGGAGAGAGATAAGATGAGGTGTACGCTAAATATATGGGAGAATTATTCGGGGGCCATAAATCGAAGGTGGTTCTACCATAAATTTAAACCGCTTCTGCCAAATTTTACCATTCTTATTACTCTTTAGGACATATCAAGAGAATTAATATATATATATATATATATATATATATATATATATATATATATAGAGAGAGAGAGAGAGAGAGAGAGTGAGAGAGAGAAGAGAAGAGAGAGATAGGACATATACAGTTTATGAATCTTTCGGCCTTGGGAAATCGATTTAAATTAAAATGCTTATTGAATCAAATCATACCTATAGATATATTTTTTTTATTTTAGTTTGGACAACGGGGGTTCGGTTTTCTAATTCAATATTAAATTGAATAGAAATCTTTCAACATAATATGTTATCTCATATATAAAATATATCAGATTCTTTAATATCCAGATGTGGATAGTATTATTCACCCACTTCCATAATTACAACAGTAATAACTCAAATTTTCATGGAAAATGAATGTGCTTTTTTTCAGTAAATATAACATGCAGTAAACCTATGCGTCCTAGTAGCTTCATTACCTAAGTAGTTTTTCTTTTAATATTTTTTTAATTTTGCTTGTGTAGGAAACAGGTATATTTTTTCTAATTATTTGTTGCTTAATACAAACCTACGGATTTTGATGTTTAAATGAAAGGTGATATGAGATCATTGACACGAAAATTTGACTTATAGTTTTTCAAGCAACTCACCCCAATCAAGGCGGGAATGTCACTAGCATGCAAGCGGATACAGAGACTTGAATAAGAGTAAAGATGGCTGTTTGAAGAAAGGATAAAGTGAAGGATGAGACTAAAGGTCAAGGCATCAGAAGATGTCGATTGACATTGCATTCAAATCCGTGAAGTCAGTAAAATGATGAGAGATCCAGTGCTAGAAAGTTCAAGAGAAGAAGCTGTTGGAGTAAAAGAGGAAGTTACATTTAACTGTTTGAAAATTAAAAGGGTGGGACCGAAATGCCAACCTATTAGCACACTTAAATTCATGCAGATGAGGCATCAGTGAAAATAGCTCGTCAGAGCAGTTGCCACCATGAAAATATTTTTAGAAAAGACGGAGAGATGTCACATCACGTCTGTTAGAAAATGACTGGGGTCGAGATGCTAGATCAGGACCTATAACACTGCATATCCCTCTTCATATACTTGCAATCAGGATGTCTGAAATGGATATTTTTTCAGGTCGCTATTTATATAATGAATATGTCTTTAATTATCGTGGTATAGTTTTCCTTCTATTGTTCTTGATATTTCCTTTTTCTATCACACTGACACTAAATTCATAATGCGTAAATAGCTGCATTCACTGTCTCATTAGTCTGATATGATTATAATGATCAGGGCGAAATATGATCATTTAAAGAAGACAAAGTCAGTTAAAACAATAGCATTTACAAATCTATTTTATGAATGATACATGCTGAGCATTATACAACTCTGTTTTTAAATTAATTACTTATAACATATATCAATATTAATATATAAAGAGAGGTAAATAAATGAAATTATATATAATTGCTGAATCTTATAGCTATCAATATAGATATGTAAAAATCGTAGACAAACTAAATAGACAAATAGAAAAGTAAGCTCAATGAACAATTTTACAATTTGCTACAAGGTGATGGCCATCTCCACAAAGAACTATTTTAACAAAATAACAAACTATGCAACCTGTAAGTTTATAATGATATGACAAGTAAAAATTAAATATTAGCTACATTAAACTGTACATACAAATTTTCAATCTACGCTAGCTGTAAATTTGTATCATTTGATGATTACATCCGATGCCTTTTTTCACCAGTAGGTGTTATTATGTTACCAGACATCATTATAGGCTAACACATTTTTTCCGTTTCAGATAAATGAACCCTGTCCAGGAGAAACAAAACACGACCGTGTACAGACCAAATCCCATGTTTTTGTCATTCTACTTTGTTGGGCTATGAAAAACGAAACTGATAAATGATAAACGACATTCAACTTCTTTCTGTATATGATTAAGTGTTCTTAAACCTTGCAAATCTTACGGAGCCCTATAACAATGAAAGCAGATAAAACGTAGAAAATGTCACTGGTATTCATATTGCCAATCGGGAATATGAACAAGTAATCGATTTATGTACATCTAGGTAATCTAGCATAATTCTACAGCACACTCAAAAAGAAATTGAGCACAAAAGAAAATGCATTTTGCTCCAAACGTACAGTGACATTTAGATATAGTCTTGCCTGGCATTCATCTAATTTGTATGGCTTCAATCAGTGGTTAAGTTCGATATGCATTCACCCAACACAGATATTCGCTCCAGTCATACAGAAACGAGTTTCTAAATTTGCCCGAAGTAACATGACGATGATGATTGAGGCAAACGTCTGAAACTATATAACTCGACGGTGTCTAAATTGAAGTTGAATTGGAAATGATTCCCAGCCTAAATGTTGCTACATAAGAAGGGTCGATTTCCAAACAAAATTCTTGGACAAACAGAACGGAGACTATATTCAATATCGGTGAGGCAAAATCACTGGGAGATTACTTTTCCGTGAGTGTTTTCCTGCGACGGGACTGTACCATGATTTCCATGATTAAACTTCTTCAAATTAGTGAAAGCTTATTTGCAGGAGCTTCATTCTAATTTCCCGTTTAATGTAAAATTTATCAATCGGTAAACACCATCAACAGGTGTCTTCTTGGAAGTAGTAGGAAGAATGTCATACTCTGCATGTTTCAAAATCCTCTCACCATACAAAAACTAACTGTATTCAAAACCTAAAAGATATCTCAGAAATATCTCGTTGGCATTTCTTTATAGTCAGTGGCAAATTTATTTCTCTGTTACGACAAAATGAAATGCAACAAAAGAAAATGGCAACAGATTCATATATGTAAACAGTTTCCATCACGCCACATATTATTCTTACTTCACTAGAACATCAGCGACCATAATTCGCAAAATCGGCTAGAATTATATGTTTGGCATTAAAAGTTTCAGGAACTTGCGAGTATTCCACATGCACCATTGTCAATACAGTTAATACATTAGCATTAATAGCAAAACATCAACTATAAGAATGTATTTTTTATTAAGTACATTTTATATTGGTTGTATATAAACAAGTGATATAAACAAACATAGACACACGTAATCTCCTTGAATTCTTCTGTTGATGTTAGCGAATTCTGCTATAATAATTACCTTCAGTTCACCTTCCGTGTTACAACGAGTTTTGTTGGTCTCTCGTTCATCTGCGTCTCACTAAAATAGGAGGCTGCAGTCTGGGGAGTAAGGTGGCTAGATGTAAGGTGTGTTGTGGTCGAAAAAAATTGTCTGACATTGTTGACTCTGTTCTGCTGCTTGGATGGCATTGTGCAGAATCCTTTTGGCAGACAGTATATTCTAGCAGCCACCGTTTTGAGCCAAGAAAATTACTTCCTCTCAAAACACTTGTAGGCATCAGTGTTGAGTCTGAGGCCAACTAATTCAGGAGTTATTTTCTTACCAGAACTTTCAGATGAGTTTTCTCTGCTGCCGTACCTTCGAAATCACTATCAGACATATCCAACTCTTTCCTCTGCACTGTCGTCAGATTGACGGTGAAATTTTCGTATTTTTGCTTTCGGCGCGAATGCCAAGCAGTACAACCTGCCGTTTCAAAATCAATGGCGAATTAAATTGCGTCATACTGTTCTTTTTCTCAACTCCATTATGAATAAAAAGGCAGTTCCCCAAATATATTGTGTAGTTGAGAAAAAAAAAAAAATAAACAATGCGCATGCGCGAAATTAAACAAAAAATAAAATGGCGACAGTTTACCTAGAATACGTTTTTAGTGGATCCCTACATTTGAGTAGAAGATCCATTTTTTTCTTCAACGTCTACTGCCCTTTGTACTGTAGAAAACTTAATAAAGAATATATGACCACCGACCGGATTCGAACTTAAGAAACCCGTTTCAGAAGGAACCAGTGTCAGATCCAGCATATGTTGAGCATTCTGCTATGGATACGGTAACAAAAATTACACCGGATTACAAAATTAAAGTCCATGAATTATGCATGCATACATACATGCATATATACATACATACATAATAAAAAAAATCTTTGAATATACAAATAGAAAAAATGCCGTAAGAATTTTTGCCGTTAACAATATTTTTTTTAAAAAATCCAGACGACATGCATTTAGCGGATGTCAGATTTAATTGAAGAATGCATCCCTACCCCCTAACAAAACGTAGCTAATAACGGATACATAAAAAATAGACATAACAAACACGCAAAAAACCCTGACTAGTAGAAGTGAATTAATCTGTAATTTGGAAACGTGAATTATGATTTTAGCTGTGTCTTTAAAACCCAGTATTTTTAAAAGTTACTCCAAAATTCGCTTGAGGATGAAATGGAACTAATGTCTTTAATTTAATTACAAAATTAAATTCGGACCTTCCCTTTTTTAAACATGGTTAGAACTGTGTAGCGGAAAACCCATATTTTAAATCAATTAATTTATAATATTAATGCTCTGTAAATTTACATTGAGCACTATTTTGTAAAAAATAAAAATATCGGATTATATATCTTACTGTTCTTTCTATATATATATATATATATATATATATATATATATATATATATATATATATATATATATATAACTGTTCCACATCACAAAGAATATGCATTTGCAACATTGTTGATAAATTTCGGGAAACAGAATCAGTGGCCGATTCCGAACGTTGTAGAAATGTTGGCTCTTTCTGACAGTATACAGCAAGGTGCAAGAACATAATTATGAAAGTTGTCGAAGCGGCAAGACATTGATCTTGGAACTTCTAATGAGGCCGATAGACAACAAGTAAAACTCTCCCCGTAAAAAAATGATTATTGCATATGAACTGAAAGCAATTGACCATAAAAAGGAACTGCGCTATTGCAAAGAGTTTAACCGATTTACTGAAGTAAATAGTGCCGATGTGTTGGATATGACATTTTTAAACGATGAATCATAGTTCCATGTTATGTCCCCTCACAAAACTCATGATTGTGCTCCTCAAATAATCTTCACAGTTTGCATGAAAGACCCTACATGATCTCACGATTGGAGTATGAGTTGCGATTTTCAAATGTTGAATTGTTGGCCTTATTTTCTCCATGAACGCAATAAAAACATCGAGCGCAATGTTTGCAGATTCTTCCCACCTTCATCGGTTTGAATGACAAGTGAGGAAATCAATTATTCATCTTTACAAAAGGACAGTACTACTGCCCAGTCATCTGACAGATCAATTTATTTGTGAGACAAAATTTTTTGCAGAACACATTATTTCCAAGACGTGTGGCCCCCGTCTCTAAATCCACCTGACTTTTATCTATGGGGAGCAGCATAATCTGAAGTGTATAGAGTACGCCAGAACACACCGGATGACTTGAAAGCAGCGATAACAGCGTTCACTCCGTCTGTTTCAAGCGATAAACCGTTAGTGGTGTTCAGAATCAAAATAAGATGGATCCAAGTCTGTATTAATGGAAACGGGAAACATTCAACATTGTTTACAATTTCATTCATCTTCTCCGTCTGTATTCTATATTAAAATATGTCTGTTAATTAAAATATAAGTGATTATTGCATTTTAGAACATCCTGTATAAGGTAAAAAAACTGATTCTTCGTTGTATTTATTTAAATAGGATTTCCCGCTTGTTCCAAATATGGTTATATTTATTTCCGTTAAGATATAAAGAGTTTCATGTTACTAAGGTGTAAAGGAAAAACGATTGGATGACTGAAGAGATTCTTGGTATGATGGAAAGGTGAGAGGAAACACTGCCAAATGCAGGTAAGCTAAAGAAGAATGGCTAAACGAAAAAATGCGCAGAAATAGAAAAATTGAGTACTATCAACAAAAGAGATATGCACAAACAAATAGGACAACTAACAAGACAAAAGACATGCTCGTAAACAGGCTGCCTAAAATCAATGGACGGAACACTCATATTAGAGAAGGAAACAATTTTTCAACGCTAGATCGAGTATATTGGAGAATTCCTTCACATCGAAAGGAAACAAGAAGCAATACGCAGAAATACCGTCTGGCCTGGAATTCTGAAAGCGAAGTAAAAGCCGCATTGGCCTAACTGAACAGAAACAAGGCATCTGGGCCAGAGGGAATTTTAAAGGAAATGCAGCCAGCCTTAGATGACTTTGGCCTAGACAACGTCTCCGTAATAAGAAATGAAATCTACAACAGCGGGGATATACCCATCGACCTAGGCAAATCTATCTTCATAGCTATTCCTAAGAAACCAGGCGCAAACCAATACGAACTCCAACAAACATTAAGCCTGATGATGCACATGACAAAACTCATTATCCGTATTCTGTTGAATAGAACGGTCAGCAAGTTCGGGTCATAGATACGACAAGAAAAGTGCAGTTTCGTTAAAGACACCGGAACAAAGAACGATCTATTCATGCTAGAATGTTATCAGAAAAAGCGATACAGATGCAGAAGGACGTGTACCTATGTTTCATACACTACGCAAAGGTGTTCGACTGTGTACTCCACAAGGATCTGATGGAACAGCTCAGCAACCTTGATATATTCGGAAGGGATATCAGATATTGACAGCAAGCATGCGCATAGAGAACGAGGTCAGAAAATATACAAAATTAGAAAGGGGCGTAAGGCATGAATGCGTCTTCTTGCCCGACCTGTTCTACCTATACAGCGAGACAATTCTCAGAGAATTCGAATAGATGCCGGGATTTAGCATTAACAACGTAATATACGCGGACGACAGAGTACTGATAGCAGACACGGAAAAGAAATTGCAAAATCTCCTACAGAATGTAGCGACGAAAAGTGAGAAGAATGGGCTAAGCCTAAACTACAAGAAGACAGAATGTATGCTCACTAGTAACAGGAAGATATTGATGGATTTTTTTAACACAGGAGCAGCTGAGAATATTGAAGCAGGAGTGGCAGTGATAATGCTTTCATCATTCAGTAAGTGCAAGGAAAATGCATCAATATTTTCAGGATGCCATGTCAATTGATTCAAAATATGTTAATCCAGATTTGTTCAACGCGAAATGCTCTGAGATAGTTGATAATCTAAGCAAAATGAAACACCTGAAAATAGACCAGATTTCGTTGCCCGAGTGTAAAAGTCACATCTTGCAGAACGTATGAGGGACATAAAGGATAGATACATTTTTAGGGTACCAGTCGCTTATATACATGTCATTGAGTTTCAGAAGAGAATTTTGCCTCATGCCACATGGTGTTGGTGTTGAAACGAGAACAAACTCAAAAACAGTCATGATATAGACAGGATCATTACAGCTGAAAGTGCTGATCCCAATGATGGTCCAGACGTGCATGATTTATTAAAAAAAAATCATGATACCTGATCCTTGCGGAACAGATAACCCTTCTTCCTCTTGCAGGGAAAATAGCTAATGCCAAGAGAAATTACCAAAGAACTAAAGAGAAATGCTTCTGAATTTCAATGATTATCCAGAGTACAGAAGACGCAATACTAGTCTCAATGTTCAAGTTGAACGTCACTCAGTTGGCAATAGGAACGTCGTGTCATACAGTGCCTACCTTCTGAAAAAGTACAGAGTTAACATTAATGTAGAAATTTGTTCATCAGTGAAGAGCATTACATATATCTTCAAGTATATTGTCTCTTGCTTCAACTGAAGTAAGAGACAAACAAAAGGCAGATCATGAACAGAATCATGATCACGATTAACATATTAATTATCTTGCTTGCCCATATGTTTCCTTTCCGATTGCTATATGTAGACTGTCAGAGTTCAAGCTACTTGAAACACCTCAAAATGTTTACAGATTTGCTATACATCATAAAGACCGGCAAAGAGTTTACTTTCACAGAAGTAACGCCCAGTAAGCTGCTCACGCACAGAAGTAACGTGAAAATACTCTCACTAAATAGTTTAAAATAAATGAGCATGAAGATGAAACACTTGTACACTGTCATTCCGCTGAATTATGTTCTTAATATGCGCACTAGAACATGGGCACCAAGGCAATGAAATACTAATATCATCAGTAGAATGTACACAGTGTGCCCAAGAGACAAGATAAATTTTAACTGCGAATGTGGCTGCTGCATGTTTCAGGTGCCGTGACAAAAAAGATTTGCGCACTGTAGAAGGCGAAATCTTACCAACATTTAAGGCAGCATGCCTGGGATATGGTCTTCTCTCAAAAGATGACAAACCTAAACATGCATTGTTTGAAGCTGGTGCCTGTTGAGGTCCTTACAGTTCCCAGTTATTTTTGCTGCCCTGTGCATATATATGAGCCCTGCAAATGATCGTCATCCGTAGGCCCCTCGCAAAATCCATGATGGAAGATGTTTTGTACCAAGGTTTTAATGCAGACCATGCAAACAACATGGCACTGCACTTAGCTGATGCAATTCTGATAGAGAAGGATATTAATTGTTTAGAAATTGATCTTCCTGGACCTATTAGAGTTTAGCAGTTTGAGGGTCATGAAGATTTCGATCACCCAGCATTTCAATACTTACAGATGATCAGAGACTGATTGTTAATGCTGTGCTTGAATCTGTAGGTAAGAAAAAGAGAGAAAGGTGCCCAACCATATCTGTTTCTGTGTATATGGACCAGGAGTTTGTGCTAAAACTTATATTAACATAACTTCTCATATCTGCGAAGGAACACCTGCAAAGTGTGCTTGAATAGGCCTTGTTTCTACACTACTGTCAGGGGGAAAGACTCTCCACAGTTTGTTCAAATTGCCAGTCCCACTCACGGTGGCCAGTATTTGTAATGGACCAGCCACTTCAGACCAAGGATTTGATAGTCTTGAATTAGGCTTCTTTAATCCCTTCATTTGCTTTCATGCTATTTATGAAGCCTTGCGAGATATTACTCGCATTTGACTACTGTTTTTAATAGTAAATTTTTGCTATTGTGGCGAGACTTTAGGCAAGTCCTACCTGTATTGGCAAGCGGAAATCGTGAGAAAACCATTAAATTTGTATTAAAAAAATTTCCTCTATGGCTAATTATCATACAAAAAAGATTAAGTCAAAACGTCAGGACAAGAGTAGACAAAAATGTAAGTTGAAATATGACTCGTGCATCTTGGCAATGGAACATCGGCAGCTTCACAACATTCTAATCTTTTTGTTGATGGCGCTCTATGGATGATATCTTCAACACTACATCTGAAGAATAGAGAAGGAGCAGAGTAATTCATTCGTCAAAGAACTCAGACTGCCTTCTGGTTAATGAAGTACTTATAAGACAACTCCCAGGTGATTTATACACCTATCAGAGTATAGATAAAATTTTGAGAGATGATCCATGTGAACCTGAGCGCTATTCACTTGAATTTCTTAACTCTTTGACATCATCAAATGTGTCTCCTCATAAACTGAGTTTAAAAACAGACTCAGTAGTAAAGTTTCTTCATAACATTTCTATCAAGTATAGACTCTACAATAGGACAAGTCTGGAAGTGGTGGCCAAGCATCAATATTCAATTGAGGCTTCATTTATTAGCCGCTTTCTAACAAGTAAAAATGAATCCCCAGAATAAAGCTAGCTCCAAGCAATTCTAATTTGCCATTTACCTTGGAGAGAACCTAGTTACCTATCCATTTGAGATATGTCATGACTATTAATATGTCACATGGTCAGACATTTGTGAGAGTGGGATAGTCCTAACCTCAGCCAGTGTTCAGCCACAGGGAATTGTATGTGGCATGCACTAGAACTAGCAAACTCTCAGATGTAAGGTTTAAGTTGAAAGAGACAGATTTCCAAAGGAGAAAAGGGCGAACTGTCAATAAGAAGATTGTATGCCGAGAGGTACTGACTAGAAGGAGTGAATAGCTTTCAGAAATTCCAGTGATCCTTGTTTGCACTGGCTATGTGTCCTTGGTTTTATATATATATATATATATATATATATATATATATATATATAATTAATATTTTTCAAAACAGGCATGTGCTTGTGACATGTATTATATAGTTTCGTATATATATATATATATATATATATATATATATATATATATATATATATAAAATGAATATTTTTTTCAAAACTGGCATGTATTATAGAGTTTTGTGCATATATATATATAAATATATATATAAAAACATTTTTGTGTCTAACATTCTTTTTATACATACAAATACTTAAGGAAATGCTCTGTTTATAATAAACAGTATTAAACATCATTAAATGTCGTTTAATACTGTTTATTTTAATCTGAGAAATTTCTTAAATATTTGTGTCTATAAAAAGAATGTAAACATAAAAATGTCTTAAAATAAATGTCGTAATTTGTCCATTTCATATATATATATATATATATATATATATATATATATATATATATATATATATATATATATATATATATATATATATTCAGTATTCGTATCGGAGGAAACTGGCATTGCACTCTTTTGGGAATAGGAAGTATCACGTAGTGATTAGAATTGCACAGATGGCGGACACTTCCAAATATCTCAATGTGTTGTTTATTTCTCCAGCCTATGAGTATTGTTTGTTAAAAAGGATATATTTACTTGCTAAACTTTATGTATTTCTAAATATACCTGTACAAATATATTCAATTTTACACTTTGCTGCGTAAGTATATAATTTTATTACATATGTAGACATATGTAGAGATTTTAATTGCTCCTTCTGCAATGCCTTGTTTTTGTATATAGATATTTTCAGAAAGTTTTATTCTTTACCCAACATTTTATCAGTCTGTCCTTGGAAATTCCACTGGTCTCGCGAGTAAATATAAATTCAAATAATGCAATTATTTTAGACTGAAATATATAAAAGGTTGCATGTAATAAGTATTTTTTTTCTGTTTTTGCAAATTATCTCATAAAACATTCGATTAAATCAAATGTTGACAAATTTCGGATATTACCGATTATATTCACATTTCCACTTTCAAGAAACTGTGAGAGAAATTCGTTCGTGTATCGAATTATATTCCCATATATAGTCAAGCGCTCCATCTATATATCTCGAGATTTTTAACAAGATTCAAAGAGACTGTAATATAATCGATCCTGATCTGGCATCTCGACAGAGAAACGTTTCTTATCGATGTGATGTTGCTTCTGTCTGACTTTTCAACAAATATGTTCATGTTCTGATAACGTCTCTCCTCAGTTCCTAGGCCAAATGCCTTTAAGCATGCTATTAGATTGGTAACTAGATCTCTCCGTTTACATTTGAACTAGTTAAATGCAGCTACCTCTTCTGTTTTAACTTTCATCTCTCTATATTCTCACCTAATGAACTTCGTTCAGATTTCTTGATTCTCTGCCACGTACAATCGTTTAAAATTTAAATGCAACGTCAATCGCTATTTTCGCGAAAGTTTCTCCTTCTCTTTCAATCTCTGTTAATCACTATGTCCCATTGGCATCATTGACTTGCTTGAGGTGAAATGATTACCATAAATTTCTTGATGTCTTAGTAAAGTTTGATCTACAGGGAAAATATATGCATACAATACGCAGACTGCCTTCGGAGATTAACAGTTTGTATCCGGATAAGGAATGACCTAAATGAGAACAAAGAATGAGTCATATAAATAGAACTGTTTTTATTTTCGCTCAAGATTTATTGAATGTCTACAGACTTACTATTTCTTATCGGGGGTGGGGGCATAGCTTTAACAAGATAGTGAAGGTTGCTGACAAGATTGAAAGAAAAAAACGTAAACGAAGAAAACGAGATGTTTGGCATCATCTTGACTACTGAGAAATAAGAAAAAAAAATTTATTCGAGTGTGTAGATTAAAGAAGCACAGAACGCGATAAATGAAAATCAATGAGCGATAAGATACAATGAGAATTGTTAAAGTGAAAACGAAGATTTAGTAATGCTTTCGACTCGGACAATATCGGAAAAAGATATAGCTTTGTCTCAGGAGTGTCTTGCAAATGTATGAATTGATATTGAGTTGGAGCTGTAGACAAGGACAAAGACAGTACATTAATACGATCATTATCGAATACTAGGAGTAGTTTTTCATCTCTAATTTAACTTAGATATATACAAGATGTGATATGAAAATTGTCGCCATTTTATATTTTTAATTCCGGGCATGCTCTTTGTTTTTGATGTTGTCGACATAGCGTCAGTTCGGCACCGTCTGTGATAAGAGGACCATGACGGAATTCACTCCGCCAGAAGTTTGGAAACGGCATGCTCTACTGCTTGGTCTTCGCGACGGAGTCTCCATTTCGAATATTTCAGAGAATTTGAGTGTCAATCTGAGGACAGTTCAGAGGATATGAAAAGAATTTGATGAGTCTAATGGTGATTGCAAAGGACCTGACGCTCGGAAAAATAACTCTGATAATTCTGATGATAAAATTACTCCCGACTTTTTTGGGGCAAGACATCAATCAAGAAGGAGGTCTGTATCATGTGCTTTGCGAGGTAGTGATGTCCAGACTCAAAATGGTGTCTGCTGGAAGAACTTATGCCTGGCAAGAGAATTCTGCACCATGCCACACAAGCAGGGGAACACAGTCATGGCTGACCGACAATTTATGCGACGATATCACTCCGTAAATCTGGCCACGTAACTCCCCAGAATGCAAATCCATTGATTATTATGTGTGCGGCGCAGTTGAGCGAGAAACCTATAAAATTCATTGTAACATCAAAGATGAACTGAACGCAGTGTTTATGGTAGCATTCATCAAATTAAACAAGGATGCCGTTCAGAATTGATTCATAAGATTCTGAACTCAACTTTATGCCGAAGTTAAAACGCTATGGCGATTAAATTGGAAAAATAAATCTCTTTAGTACTTTAAGATATGCTTGTGCAATTTTTGTGAATATATTTGTTAAAATGAGATGTCATTTTTATTTTCATTTTTGAGTAATTTAGACCACAATTTATCAATCGAATACTATAGTGTTAGATTGGGTCAAAATGGACTGTTGGTTGTTGATTCACTAGTCTTTTTTATGAATTTAAATTTTTCTTCTTCTAGGTTTACAGTCGATTTAAATCTAAGTCAGGTGAACGGTGGCTGTCGAGTAGAAGACTATTTTATTTAATGAGTGGGAGTTCCGACAAACGAATGTAGTAGAAAATACATTCTGTTAATTATTGCAGTCAAAAACGTAGTGGTTAATAACTGTTCGAAGAATTGGTGTGAGGCACTTCAAAAAAAAAAAAAAGAATTGTAGATATATAACTTTGTAGTAAAGATATATAACTGAATAGTAGAGATAAACACGTGTCACATTGAAAGACAAAAATAGAAATGGTCATTTGAAAACCTTAAATATTGTCGTTACACAAAAGAAATAAATTATTAAGAATTCAAAAATGTCTCCAAAATAATATTAATATATTTTTGCCTAATGTCTCTTAGATATATGCTTATATTTCATCAAATATAAATCAAATCCATGAAACGTCATTACATGTCATTAAACCAATCAATGTTGAGAATACAATACCATTGGGCGATTTTATGCAAAATATGAAATATATATAATGTATTATTTTGTAATAATCAGAAATAGGCGGGGAATTTTTCGGGTAAAAAAAGTGAAATTTATGGCTGATGTTTAAACAAATGTGGAACATAGAGGAAGCATAAAAGAAACTAACTAGCAAGCTAGTTCAAAAGTTGAATAGATTACAGATATATACATATATATATATATATATATATATATATATATATATATATATATATATATATATATATATATATATTAAGGTGTGCTATATTTAGTGCTCAATATCAGAGATAGACCATATGTAAATATAAATATAAAAGTGAAGTCAGCTCTCAGAGTCGAAAGGCTGTTTCATGCGAGATGAAGTTTTCTGGGCGCCTGCGTCTATTAATATATATATATATATATATATATATATATACATACATACATACATATATATATATATATATATATATATATATATATATATATATATATATGTGTGTGTGTGTGTGTATATATATATATATATATATATATATATATATATGTGTGTGTGTGTGTATATATGTATACATGTGTGTGTATATATATGTATATATGGGTGTGTGTATTTGATTTTGTTGTGTCTTTTTTGTGGATCGATTTTAATATTTGATATTCCTAAGATCCACCTGGATTATATACCAACAAATTTATTAACTGTACTATATATATATATATATATATATATATATATATATATATATATATATATATATATATAACTTATATAACTTATATAACTTTCTGACCACGAACCCTTGGTTTTTAGCATGCCATGGTCGATTTGTCAGGATGGTGACTTGTTGATTATATCGGTCTGTGAGGACGATCACGGCATGCGGTATTTTTTGCAAACTGTCTCAAAAATACACCCTGCGTGTCCCAGGCGTTTATAGTGAAACTGTATACAAGGAACTTTTCGGAAGCCATCGATTGCACAAAATTTGAACACATCCCGATTCACAACTTGAGAGTAGTGTTGCTGTTGAAACTTACGATAATAACGGAATATCCGCTAGGTCGCAGACATTGTAATAGGTTTTCGCTCATTATAATTGTAATATAAAGAACAAGTGGATATGTGGGTGTTGAACAAAGACGCATCTACCTGAGCAGGTGTCTACGACATAGACTGAGTAATCACCTTAGCGAACTGCTTTACTTGAAAACCGTGTCAGCGTCAGGTTTATTAAACACGGAATCGATATTGTTTGATTAAAACGAGAAGAGTCACATAAATTTTTTAAGCCATCAACAAAAGAAAATCAAAAGAAAAATGACAAAAGTTCGATTTTCTTCAGCAGAATCGGATAGTTCCACAACATGGTTCTATTGATCTCCGCTGCTTTACACGCGGGGACTACTCCGAATATCAAATCCATAATTCATATGGCTTTAATCTCGAACTGATCGATCTGAATCTATTTTTGACAGTTTGACATAAATTCAGAATGATTCTTCAAACACAAAATGGTTGACTTCATGACATCAGGTTAGTCTGCTGTAATTTGTCTTCTTAATGATCTCGTTTTTAGAGCTTAATGAACGAGATCATTGATATCATTTCGAAAACAAAACAATTTTGTGTTCAACATTTCTGCTAGAATTTGAAATTGAATATTAACAGTAATTCTTTCCTAATAACGTCTCGACTGATTGAAATGAGGGACTTTTTGAATTTACTGATGTTCCATTCATAATGAACCAGATCTTAGAACGCATGCATATTAAAATTTACTAATATGCGACTGATATGACGAAATATTTTAGTGAGTATAAACTAATGGCATTTCTCTTTAAATATATGGTTTGATTTAAAAGTAAAATTATGAATACGAACTTTTCACATGAAGTGAAAATGAGCTGAAGAAAATAGTCAACTTAAAGAAGCTTCGTTATTATCAGTTAAGCATCAGATTTTTAAGGACACATGGCACAGTGGATAAAGACGGTGGTTAGATCCAGTGACAAGACCCAAAGAGTGCGAGTTCAATACCCGGTTAAGGCAGTTGGGAACGTTCAGAGGGAAATTAACAGGAGATAAATGATAAATTACATCCATTAAAACATGGCACATGGAACTAGAACAGTCTACATTAGTGAGCGAAATAAAGGGTTCAGTTCGAAATTGCAACCACCTGAAGAAGGCCGGGGCGTGCAACTGCCGATTCATTGTAATGAATATGGCGATGAAGACAATAATTCGAATAATGAACATAATACCTCATCTCAGAAATATAGACAGATACTGAACTTCACTGGAAGTCTAAGCCAGATTGTTTGTTATAAAGTTCTTTCAGATGTAGGTTTTGTCAGTTTTAATCCTTTATTGAATTTCTAAAGGACCTCTCGACTTTAACTTAATTAAAACCTAATAACTTTTCCTATGACCCGCTCTATATTCCCCCTCTTCTCTTGATGAGAAGTAGAGGCACCTCTTTTGTCTCCATTTTAGAAAGGGTTCCGGGTTCCTTTCTTTTTATCAGGATTTAATTGAGGTGCGTTCATGTATTTTTGTCATATGTGTGGATGGTGGCAACGCCTCTTCATACTGAGTGGCAGGGTTATTATTGTTATTCCTAATTGATAGTTAGGAGCCCGAAATCTTTCATAACATCTTGAGAGGCAGCACTGACCAACAGTCGCATAATATCGGGGTTTTGCAGTGCCTTGTCACGCATGGAAGTGTTTAGCTGCAACCAGCTCTAATGCATAACCCCGAAGCTACGCTATGTTGCAGTCTGTGCCAGTTCCCTCTCCGGACACGTTACATTAGACAACCAAATCCTGCTATTAACCTAGGCCATTACTGAAAAAATAACACACCATGACTATAAGCAACCAATGATATAACACTTAACCCGCTCATCAAAAATCGCCTAACCCCCTGAAACTTTCATTCTCCAACGTTGTATTCGTACCAACTTGTGCACTGTGGAATCGTTCCTCTTCGAAAAGTCTCCGGACATCCTAGCTCTCTCTGAATATAAACTTAACTCTTCAATCACATCCTCTGATTTCTAGATTCCTGCCTATCTTTCTCTCCTTAAGAAGGAATTTAATGTCCACATGTATAAACTGGAATTTTATGTCAACGAATATCTCCCGCTGGCTAGGGAAATCACTTTTGAATCTCTAGATCATTCTTGCATGTGTCACCGTCTCTGTCTAATTAAATCAGTCAGCTATCACTTCCTTCTCTACCGTTGCCCTTCCACTCATGATTGTTGCGTGCTAGATACTATATCTGGTAATATAGAAAAGGAGAGCTCGAAACACCAGTTTGCAAATATATTTGTGTTCGGTGAATTCAAAGCCTACTATGCCAGGTGGCTTAAAAACCCTGGCGCTGAACCCGCGGACACCCAGCACTGAAATACTCAATCAAGCATTCTCTCGCGCAAATGGTGGACTTCCCCAGGCGTTTCCTCGCTAAACCTGATGGACACGCTTCTCTTCTAGATCTTTAACTCTATTCCGTACGTAGTATTCAGCTCTGGCCTATTGGCAACTCATATCAGAAGTAATGTCTGTAAAAAGCATTTTCTACTTCACCACCAGCCAAGAACCTCCTACCAACAGAATATTTTGCTGTTATCAAAAAGCGCATTCGAAGATAAGTGATAGGCGGATGATAAACGACGATACTTCGAGGTATTCTTCCATCATCAAAAAATATACACGCTAGGAGCCATATCACTTTGAAATGCTATTTCAGTACGATCACAGAAGTTTGGCAATGTCGCGCCTGGTTTATACCGAGATGAATAAACACTTGGATATACGAGTTATTATAAGCTTAGATGTGTAGATGGTGTAACTGATACGATTTAAGAAACGTCCTCGTTTTGATAAAGTAGGGGAATCCTTTATGTGAAGTATCTTTTTAGAACCCCAAAACATAAAACGGAAGCTAGGGATGATGACTAAAACATATGGGAATTAGCTAAATTACAATAATCATTGGAGGAATGAAGAATTAATGAAGACAGACGGAGAGCGAGAAAAATGGAAGATATTCATCAGAGGCCTTTTATTATTTCTCGAAATCAAAGAAGGTGTAAATGTATAACATTCGCAGTTTCAAATATCTGAACAGACATACAACATTACATTTATACTTATTTCCATAAGATTTTAATGTACAATGCTAAGAAAAAAGTTCGTTTTTTTTTTTTTTTTTTTTTTTTTTTTTTACAATGTCGATCTTCACATTTTTGTCTTCGAAATTTAGAATATCGAACATATCGGATTGTATTGGCATAATCTTCTGCTAAAGGAAAATGTAATCTTAGAATATGGCATCCACCGCTTGCTAATTTTTTGGATTTTCCACACACCGTCCTTTATTAAATTATTTTTTTAAGATTCAGTCACAATAATCAACAATATGCCGATGTTTTTAATGAAATGAGGTCTTAAACTAATATAATGCAATGTTTATTTTAGAGATATATGCTTTTATTTAAACCACAGATTTTTTAAATATAAAACTTTCAGAATGAGCGAAATATTTTCGCATTCATTAATGCATTTTATGTTATTTTATCGACATAGTAGGATATAAAAAGCAACATAAAAAAATATTTAATTTGAAGGAGCCTTAATAACAGCATGTTTTCAGTAGAAATGCTTTATAGTATAACAGTCTCTCTTTATATATATATATATATATATATATATGTGTGTGTGTGTGTGTGTGTGTGTGTGTGTTTTGAAGGGTCCACCCCTTTTTATACAAATGAACTCAACCAGTGTATACTTATACTACTGCCAGTGAATACCCGAGGAGTAGAGTCAAGTCCAAAGTGACAGAGTAAAAGGTTGTAGGTAACCGGAAGAGTGAGGGTGATGTAAAAGCGTTGTATGAGTCACAGTGAGCGAGCACGTCGTCTCAGTAATAAGTCATACAGTGATACTTCAATACCAAAGACTATATATATATATTGCTACTACCCCGTTCCAGGAACTACTAACGTGCTTTACCAGTTTGTATTATAACGGTAATACATTATTTTCATATATTCATTCCTGGCGTTTGTTATTTGTTGGTACCGGATTTCAACCCGGAATCCACAAGAGTATATATATATATATATATATATATATATATATATATATATATATATATATATATATATATATATACACATATATATATTTATATATATATATATATATATATATATATATATATATATGAGTGTATGAGTGTATATATATATATGTATATGTGTGTGTGTGTGTGTGTGTCTGTGTGCCTATGTGTGCATCCCACCTGTTTATACTTCATGTTTATATATATATATATATATATATATATATATATATATATATATATATATATATACAGTATATACATGTGAGATCTGTTAATGGTGAAGAGACAAAAATTTGCCATTTTTTCTCAAGATTCACCCTGTCGAGGAAAAATGTATATTTCATATAAATATATATTTTATAGCTCTGTTAAATTACATTATTTCCATTATTTCGACTATTGTTGTAGGCTCGGACCTTCTTCAGGTGGTTGGAATATCGAACTGAACCCTTTATTTCGCTCACTGGTGTAGGCTGTTCAAGTTCCACGTGCTATGTTTTAGTGGATGTCAGTTATCAGTTATCGCCTGTTAATTACTCTTTGGAATTTCTCCACTGCCTTAACCGGGTATTGAATTCACACGCTCTTGGTCATGTCTCTGGATCTAACTAACGCCATTATGAAATGTGCCACGTGTCCTTGAGGCAGGACCCAAAGAGTGTGCCATGAAATAAAATAAGATTTATCATAAAACCAAATTAGAATAATATTCTACGTTTAAAAACATTTTCAAAAAAGAGTAGAGAAAATGGCCGTAATGTAATTGGAAAGGTACAACTTATCGGTGTTGATTCCCAATCAAGGGTTACTTACTATGTGTACATAGAAGCATTTTCCTACATTTTTAGGAGAAATTTTCGATGTATGTATTATACATGGTGAAATACGGTAAATAGCTTTTACTAGGCATGTGAATCAACCAGTATTTTTTTTAACAATCCGTATTTTCCTTTTGAATGATATTTTCCTTTCAAAGGTGTTTTCAGTGGTATTCTCCCTTGAATGCTATTTTCACTTGCAATAGTATTTTTCAATGCTATTTTTATTTCAGTGGTATTTTCCTTTGAATGGATTGATAAATGGCTGATAGGCGGTGCAGAAGGAATCAGTTAATTAGCTTGTATTAGTGTTATTGTATTGATTCACTCAATATCATTATAAAATCCATATTTTCCTTTTAATGATATTTTCCTTTCAATGATGTTTTCAATTTCAGTAGTATTTTTCAATTGTATTTTCCTTTCAATGGTATTTTCCTTTCAATGAATTGATAAATTGCTGATAGTCCATACAAAGGAAATGAATTAAATAGCTCGTAATTCGGCATGTGAATCAATCAATATCATTTTAACAACCCGTATTTTTTTTCAATGGAATAATGCTACACTAAAATATTCATGAACTAAATGCAACTATTGCTTGCTTACAAGGACATATTCACAAATTACATATTCCATACGGTTATAGGAAACAAATATTTTATCAGAATGATAAAAAGATTTTTTCATGTAATTGAGATTCCAGTTTAATACTAAGTACATATTGTAAATTTAACCGCTTACTAAAATGTAAAATGTTATAGGATTTTCGAAAAATAATACATTAAATATATAATCAGCGACGGCATTATTAAGAACGAATTCATTATTAATACGCCCTGTCTTTGATTAATTAAATAAATTAATAATGTGAATGATAATAGCCATTTATATCAATTATTTCAAACATCGGAAAGGAGGGCATTAATTGTTTATAGACAGAATCACATTTGATAGCGAATTTGTTTATAAATCTGTATATGTTTATAAAGTGAATAGTAAAATTTAAGTTTTATTAGGTTGGGGCAAAAATAATGCCGCAATAATGTCGTTTTTTGTCGTATTTTTAACGTCAAAAAACGAAATTATCACGTCATTATTTTTGCACCAGCCTAATAGAAGTATCATTAAATTTTACTGTGGGCGGTAATAGGTTAAACTATTATTATATTTATACACAAACGGTGATTGGTAGTTTCCACAAAAATTGATGGAAACTTGCAAGATTTTCGGAAAAATTTTAGTAATGTTTTCTTCTGGATGGTTTAGATGACGATATTTTTTGTATTCATTGTTTTTTATTCTTTTTTTAACAGTAATCACTGGTGGTTTTCACAAGTGGTTAAGTTGTTGCATTTTGAATTTATTTTGATTTCCGTCTCAACACCAAAGAAGAATTTAGTTGTCACGCAGTTTGAGCTTTTTTCTTTTGGGGGTGTATTGGTTTGGTAATAGCATGTTAGTACTGACCATGAATTTGCTCAGTGTGTTTGGTTGTTTTTTGTTGCTTCTTTCTGGACAGGAGGAGGCGATTCACCCTCCCCTTTCATCCTATTAGAAAAAAATTGGAAAACAAACTTCTTCGCCGAAGGCAAATTCAATAAACAAAGCTCAAAGTTCATTTTCTTAAAGTGTTTTCTTTTTACATTGTGTTATTTTTGTAAAACTGTTGTATACGCTGTCAAAAATGTTGTCAAATATAATCCAATAGAGTAAAACCTAATAATAGTCACATGACGTTATTTTAATGAGAAAACTAACGTGGACATATATCAACCTAATTTTATCTCCGCAGCCATTAAGTCATAGAAAGATTGACAATATTTTAAGTCAATTTATGTAACAGAAAGATTTGTTCGAATTCTCATATCTGTTTTGTTCTTAACGAGAAAAGCTGATGACAGGCAAAACTGTTTCAGGCAGTAAAATTGACTCAGATTTAGAAAGTTGTTTAGCATTATATTGTAATGTTTCGTATAAAACTCTCAGTCTGTTTGTTCTGTGTCACTCGCGATACACGCTCTTTCGATTCATGACTGAAAGTGCAGAAGATTTCCCCGCAGTAGGTTGCCGTTTTATTATACTGTAGACTGGTTGACAACCAAGGATATAGAAACGAGTCTGTACTGCTTTTCAATCCATAGCTGCAGGGTGAAGAAATAAATTAATACCTTTCTCAAAACTATTTACGCGTAAATTAGTATAAAGAACACGATTGGATTCGAACTCAGATCTCCGATTTCATATTTCACCTCAACATCCACTAATCACTACGAACGCCAAAATATCAACTGTTTATGTTAACTTTGATAAATAAAATAACTATTAAATGAAAAATTGAATTTAGAACAACTGAACATATTGTTTTAATTCATAATCTTAATTTTCCTGTCTTAGTAGAGATAATATTCGAAAATTGCTATTTTTTTCCATATTTCTGGGATGAGGTATTAGAATTATTTACTTTGCTCGGATATCTTCATTCTCATGTTCACGACGTTTCAGCCGTTGTACGCTCCAGCTTTCTTCGGATGATTAGAATTTTGAACTGAAAACTTTATTCCTTCCACCAGGGTAGATTTTTTTATTTTATTTTAACGTACCATGCCTCTTTCGGATCTTTGAGTTATCTCCTTTTAACTTAACTCCAAGTAGTCAGGTATTGAACTCACAGCTTTTTGTGTCAAGTCACTGGATTCAACCAGAGCTTTTATCCACTGGGTCATGTATCGGTAGACGAAATAAAGGATTCATTTCTAAATTCCACTCACCTGAAGACGGCCGGAGAGTATAACAACCGAAATATCGTGAATAAGATAATGAAGATAAGGACAGCATACCGAACAATGTAAATAATCTAAATAATTGATATTTTTATTTAAGTTAATCAAATTCGGCAAATAACCTATTAACTATTGGTTACCACAGCATTTCGACTGTTGATCCCTCCAGCCTTTTGAATGTAAACCGACCTGTGCGATCTTCCATGATTTTCGATTTGTATAGTTTATTTATTTTCAGTGGATATTCATATCTGTCCTCCTATAGAGTAGTGGATGCTGGACAATCTCCTCAAAGATGAAGAAGAAAAATGTAGCTCTTAAGGATTATAAAGACACCGTGGACGGAAGAAGTAAGCAAGAACGAAGTCGTAAAGTCAATGTCAACAGAAAGGAGACTTATATTCATGTCAAGAAGAGAAAGTTGAAATTTCTTGGGCACATAATGAGGAAAGAGGGCATTGGAATTTTAATAATCAAGGGAGAGATTGAAAGTAAGAGGTAGTGAGAGAAAAAGAATGAGAGGAAAACAACGCATAATATTCCTGGTGGGTTGAATCGAATGGCTGGCAGTGCAGATGACAAAAGAATAAAAGTTAAGAGCTCCAACCAACACGAAAATGGGGAGAGCCATAATCGTTAACGTCCAGAAGTGACAGGGCACATTGAAGAAGAAAAAATGTTGTGCCTTTTTTTTTTCTTTTTTTTTTTGCTTTCAATCTATATGGACATCTTGTCCTTTTTATTCTTTTAGATCTCATATTGCTCACTTTTTTTTGAATTGGAACCCAACTTACATTCAGTATTTACACTCATTACTTCCTTTTTCACCTCGACCAGTTGTATTTGTTCAGATATTTTGTAAGGCTAAATTTTGAAGTCCGATGTAATCTTAATGACACGGTTAGCTGCCTTTCCTAAAATTTTCTCCTTGAATGATTCCATGTATATGATTGCCATCACCAGTGATATCGAAAATCCTATAGCGATGCCTTCCTGCTGCTGGACTATATCAAACCTTAGTTAGGATAATAATCCATCACGTCATTTATTGGGATTATAGTAAGTTCTTAAAGGGATGTGTTTCGATTTATTTTCAAATAATGGCTTTATTTTGTTTGAATTGTAGATAATTGTATGTGATTTTTTAAGTTATAATCTACAGAATAAAGGGTTAATGTGTTTGAAACATCGAAAAATATGAGCGAATAATTGATAGAATGTAACGGCTAAAGAAAAAGTCTGTCATGCCAAATAATGAAGGCATAAATTCTTCCGACAAGGCACGCATTATACATTGCGTCGGTGACCAAAATGAAATAAATCTAATGACACAGTTTTGCCGCAATTTATTTCAAGAAAAAGTTTGTTATATATTTTAACAGTTACCTATATTCGCAAGAATATATGAAATTTGAGATATTAAAACATAAAGGATAGTTTTATATTTTCTCGAAATATAATATTGTTTTCAGTACATTTTTGCATGTACGATTTGATAAATGTTTATGAGAAACATCATTCTGAAATAGTCAAGTGAATATAAACAATGAACGTTGGCGATCACAGTCAATGCATGGCTTTTTGCATACTACCGAAAATCCACAGGTTAATGATGATAAAAATATGATATTTATTTATTTATTTATCTAGCCATGTATTCTCATCTATAATATATATACGCACACAAACATGTATGTATATATACAAATATAAAAATTTTATCAAATTGAGCGGAAACCTGAATTCAGAAATTTGTATTTCGTTACTCATCAGCAGTGCGCAACCACCACCGAGGATCGAACAGGGACCGTTACGATACAACGCCAGCGTCATACCCAATGAATCGATTCTCGGTAGTGATTGCGCACAGTTGATGTAGTCTCAAAATAGGACGAAACAGCCGTCCAGGGGTTTCTGCATTCTATTGAGGATTCTTCTAGACTTGATGAATAAATTTAAAATGATTATTTGAATCCTTCTAAAAATTTCTAACACACACAGACGCACACACATAGACACACACATACACGCACACATATATATTATATTAATTACAATTATCATATTTCTTTTTCTAATATTTTCTTGTTTATTTTATTACAAATATTTTATATATTATTAACAATTAACATAGTTTTATATTACATTTATTACAGATATTTAATACAGAGTTGCTAGTTTATATATATATATTGATACAAATAATGGGCATTTTTCTATATTTTAACGTATTTTTTCAATGCAAGAGGTAGGAGAGGCTTTTCGAATTCTCTACGTTTCTCACGTTTTGTGTATTTTTACTATTTTTCTTCTGCTAACAGTTAAACAGTTGTAACATCAGTAATTTTTTTTTAAATCGTTTAATATCTATTTGCCAAATATTTCCATTATATATTATTTATTTTTTTATTATTTTCTGTTTACTTTCTATAATTCACCAGTGTAAATATTCATTATAATAATAATAATTATTATATTAGCTTGTGACCCGCTTACTCCAGTGTTCAGTGAGAAATATTTGACGTGTCGTGTAGGAACTGTCATAGGCATTTAACAGTATTTCGTTCAAACCCGTTCAAGCCAAATCTCACCTTTGACTTCAAATAGGTGTTTGCATGCGACAGCTGCCACACCCATGTAAATAGCTTCGACTGGCGGGGGAACCAATTGAGGGTAGACGATATGTTCCATTCCTTGATAATTTGGGTTCTGTCCACCGTATTGCATGTGAAGACTGATTTCTGGTAGAGTGGGTCGATGAGACTTCCTGCAACGTCGATGAAAGACATGTCCGCAAGGATGGAGGAGTGCATCAGTGTATGGACGTAACACGTAGACGTCTTGGTCATCTACTGTATTTTCTGGTTTTAATGACTCCCCAGACCGAGAGTGATTGACATTGCACAAAGATTTTTTCCACTAGTAAGGCTCCCCACACAGATCAGATATGTAAATTATTCCCGGTCCCCTGATGAATTGCAAGACAGTAAGCCCTAGCAACACCCATAAGTTTATTAAATGAGACCAATTAGACATTTGCTTTTATGTAAATATTCGAGTCTTCCTTTCAAGTAGAATATTAATTAGTAACAATTTTAGGGTTATACTCTTTGATCCTACAGTAACTCGAAGAGTTTCAATATATTGCCATTTAAATAAATAAATGTAAATAAATAGATTAAATTTTATTTTTAAATAGTTTCAATGAAATTAAAGATACACGAATTTCCACTAGTAAAAGAATGTTAGTTCAAATTACATATGCCAAAATACAGAGTGTGGGCGAATAGATTTCACACTTCAAAGGTTGACAAAATTCCCAAGTTAACTGCTATTAAAAAATACCATTTGTTTCAAAAATGTGCTGCAGTTTTTATTCATTTAGGATGTAAAATGATATTGTGGTGTCTGTACCCCATATAATGTTGTAGACAATTCTTAAAGTTTTCCATCACCTGGAAATTTGAGTGTTTCGATAATTTCAAATGGCTTTCTTTTAATCACTGAACCCATTGAAGTATCGAATTTCTATCCGGAACGACGTAATTCAGATTTATCATGAAATAGGCACAAGGAAATCTCTGTTGCAATTACAGATTCAACAGTTAAAAAAAAAAATTCTCAAAAGCAAACGCACGGTCCAAACGATGATTATACCTGATTGTATCTAATATAACGTTAGTTAGATTAAGGTATCATTGTTATATGACTATTTTCAATAGCACTACACAGGTGACTTTTTAAAATGTGGGAGGTATTTCTACTGCAGATTTTAGTTAAAGGACGCGAGCTAACGATTAGCATTGCATTTAAGCCGGCAAGAAAATAAAAACTTCAAATATTTGTTTTCATTCCATCAATCCAGATAAAAGAATAGAACAGATAGATTTTTTTTCTGTTATCTTACTTAAATGCAGAAGACCAAAATGAATGTTTCAAAGAATGGCAGATTAAATTAAATTTAATTTAAGATAGTGTAATGATAAATCGGGGTCAATTTCGGCTTAATGTGCTTTTATTAAACGTAACTGAAGAGTCTTGACGTTTAGGCGAGGACGGCGCGTCTTATTTATACAAATCATAAGACAGGGAATATCTTACCTCAGAGAGGAAACATCAATCTGCAGACGAAAAAATATAAATTTCGTTTACAAAGTTTATTTACGAAGATTTTAATTAATACTTTGGAAGAATTGAAAAAATATTTATAAGTAATTAAATACGAATATAAAAAAATTTAAACAGTGTTCTTTATATCGTTTTATTTTGTATGATCAAAATTTACATAACACTGAATTATTTTAAAATAACAATATTAAAAAGTTGCAGATATTTAATCTTTCAGTTCAAATAATCCCTTTTAAGCAAATGACGTCAAATTAGTTTTAAATATGAATGTTTGCAAGAAATAAAGAAAAACTTATTATTAAACAAGAGAAATGTATCATTTTAGAGTTCAGTTTTATAAACAATATTAAAAAATATAAAAGTTTTCCGAAGGAAAATTGTATATTTTCCTACATATAAAAATCTAAATATTCAATGCACGTATTTGTATATTATATAATCCTTTTTACACCCACAGTATGATTCAAACAACAAGTTCGTCACCACTTTCTGATGAAAATTGTTTATTTGAATAAAGAAAGAATCTACTTGCAAAATCTATCAAGAATTCAACCACACATTTATAAAGAAAATAAAATACAAAAATGATTTAAAATTTTTAATATTGAATTAGTTATCTTCATTACACAGAAACTGATAATTGAACAATGATACGCAAGGTTTCATTTAAGGTAAAAAATATTGACCCCATGACAGGGCTGATGTGTACACATTAATTCCTTTGGTAATGAAAGTTAATGTGACAGGCATATATTCACATGTGTACAGGTTTGAGTCGATAAACAAAGAAAGAAATCCGAACTCACTAAATATGTGAGATGCATTAACTCATCTTTTTTAAACACAGGTTTCAGTGGGATCATCGATGTTAAACAGCGTCCAGCCTGATCAGTATCTCGACGGTTTACCGACTGGGAATCCCCGATGCTGTAAGCTCGGGTGTGCAGTTTGTATAATGGATGATGTCTCAGAAATATTAATCGAAAGCCGAGTTCCAATTCCCGTTGGGTTTGTTTTATTCATTTGCGTGCAAATACTCTTTGGTAAGGTAGGAATTTACCTCTTCTCCCCACAAGCTATGGCTTAGTTAATAAGACTTGTATCAGGAAATCATTATTACCTCAGTAAATTCTTACAATCTAACAATATTTTCTGTCTTAAATTAACCTGTAAAGGAATGATATACTGCAGAAGATGAATCAATCGACCAATCACTATGTGTGTGTTTGCACATACACTGATCTAAACATAAATTTAATTCACATACGAACAAGAACACTTGATTACTACCTGTATCTGTCTATATTTCTGAGATGAGGTATTATGTACAATATTTACATTATTTGGACTATTGTCCTCATCTTTGTCGCCATATTTATTACAACATTTCGGCCGTTGTACGCTGCGGCCTTCTTCAGGTGGTTGGAATGTCAAACTGAACCCTTTATTTCGCTCATTGGGGTAGACTGTTCTAGTTCCACGTGCCATGTTTAATAGATGGCAGTTATCAGTTATCACCTGCTAATTTCCCTCTAAAATTTTTCCACTATCTTAACCGGGTATTGAACTCACACTCTTTGGATCATCAAGGACACATAGAAAAGTGGATAAAGGCGCTAGTTATATCCAGCTGTATACAATCCCACTGATTGACATCGGGGTACAGAGGTCCATAATTCACCTTTAAAGGGAGTAATTTCGATCGATAGAACCTATTTGCCAGGCAAGATGAAGGCATGTTGCTATCACCATGGTCTAATACCCCGACATTTGTGGCCTCTGCAAATGTAGGAAATTGCATTATCTCGTACTGAGCGCATTGAGCAAGTGATCAATAAGTTCTTGCGTAAGTGGCTTGGAGTTCCTACATGTTTTTCGAAAGTGGGGCTATATACCAACTCCGGACATCTGAAGCTCCCTATACATTCATTGGTGGAGGAATTTAAGGTTGGGAATGTACTCCTTCACATTATGATGAGGGACTCAGCTGATGAGTGCATACGGAGGGTGCATCCAGAGATTAAATCTGGTACAAAGTGGTCAGCTGCAGAGGCCACACAAGAAGCAGAAACAAGCCTGAAAATCAGAGATATCATGGGTGTGATTCAGAATAATCGGGTTGGATTGGGAAACACGACGCACAACTACTTCTCCAAGGAGAAAGCAAAAAGAAAAAGGTGTATGGTAATTAAAGAAATCAAAATGTTCGAAAAAGAGCGTAGAATAGCCGCTGCAGTTACTCAAACTAAACAATGTAATGATATCAAACCCGTTAAACTTTTGTAGAATTCATTAAGATGAAACCATTGGCAATATATTTCCTGCTTCGATCTACATACGATCTTCTCCAACATGAAACAAACCTCAATTAATTACAAGGTTTCTGCTGTTGTACGCTCCGGCCTTCTTCAGGTGGTTGGAATGTCGAACTGAACAGGTAATGAACGCACATTTTTCGATCCCGTCACTGGATCTAACAAACGCTTTTATCCACTGTGCCATTATCCTTAATTACACAGTGGATAAAGGCATTGGTTAGATCCAGTGACAAGACCCAAATGCATGGTTACGGCGGTGGAGAACGTAGAGAAGGGAATTAACAGGAGATAACTGTGAACCGACAGCCGTTAGATATGGCAAGTGGAACTAGAAAAGTATACGCCAGTGAGCGAAATAAAGGGTTCAGTTCGACATTCCAACTAACTGAAGATGACCGGATTGTACAAAGAGCGAAACGTTGTAATAAATATGGCGACAAAGATGAGGATAATAGTCCGAATAATGCAAATTGATTACTACCTCTCTTAATTATTCTTGGTTTTGCATTTAAATTTGTGTACATGATCTTTGGGGTAAGACTGTACACATGTAAATCCACATATTGTCATAGAAGTGCACAATAAATACTCAGTGGGGAATATTAATGTCTATTCGTCATCATGCGTTTTTATAATAGTCACAGTAGCCTTTAAACACTAATGGAAAACTTCAAATAATAGAATACTTTCAAGGCAATAAAAGATCCAGAAAAACGTTAATCCTATATCTTATCAGGAGTCTATTTCACTTTGAGGAGGAACGTTTGATTAAGAAAAAATTATCTTTCTTTTCATTCTAGAACGAAAAGGAAAAGCAAAGCAAGGAAAAACATTCGATTCGAGACATATTTAACGCAGGTTACCTTATCTCAAGTAGATAGAATAAGGTCAGGTCTGTCCAGTGACTTCAGAGAAAAGACTAAAATTAAACACCGAAAGTGAAAGTAGCCGAGAAGCAGTTGACTGGTTTTAATCAGCGGTGTTTGTAGGCGATTCCTCGAAGGCTGAAGGTAGATGCGACCGGTCCATACATACTAATCTTTTGCAGCAATGTCAGGACATTCTAATTCCCTGCTGTCTCTCGCTTTTCATGGAAACTGAAAGCTAATACTTATGAGGATTGTAAAGGTACGTCATTACCTTTCACGTTCTGATTAGGCTCCGGTAACCGAAGATTACACAGGAAGGCAAATATTATTAGTGACTTTTGTTCTCTTCTCTCATAAACTATTTCCTTATGTTCAGGAATGAAATACAGCTTTTGTGTTTATGATATATTTCGATTCTTATTTGGATTACTGGGGCCTTAAAAAATATTTTGAATTCCTAAGTTGACATTTTAATTTACTAAGTGTTTCTTAATTGTTTCACAATAAGATTTTGGATCAATGTTCTTTTCGGATTGCAAGTATTTTTAAAGTTTAAGAAGAATCCATTTTTCTGAATTTCTGTTCTTTCGTAATTGAAGACAGAAAATCTATTTTCATATAACTCCTGTTATCTGTGGTCATTACGAAACCCTTGAAATTTATTTCTTTTCTCTTATAAAGACAAAACTGCATCATTTTAAAATCTACTTCGATATATTTCTCTAATGAACCGGCGCGATCTGAAAAAATACTTCACAAAAAGATCTACATTAATGAGATACTACGTAATCTAACTTAAGTTTCTGGGCTGTAAAATTCTAATTTAAATCAGTTGATTTAGAAATTCGATTTTAGGAATCATTAACTTAGATATGATTTTATTTATTTATATATATTATTTAATAGTTTAAAATTTCATCAAACTCTCTTCATCATGCACTTAATTATTTCTCGTATCCTAGTAATCCTGTCTACTAGGGCGGAAGGCCAATACCCATTGCAGACACATCTTCAAGCACATTTGTGTAACTATAATGAGTGGACCTTAGTTACATTTTCTTTGATGGAGCGTATTATCTGGTTTAACCAAGAAGCAAGTACGATCAAACAGTCTGTCATGATAAACGTGCACTTTAATTCGTAAATATAGTATAATTTAAGACTATCTCTCTCTCTCTCTCTCTCTCTCTCTCTATATATATATATATATATATATATATATATATATATATATATATATATATATATATACTGGCTCCTTAGGATTATCTTAGCTTTAATCTACTTAGTGTATTGACCACTTTACGTAGCTGTCTTTTTACTCGCTTTGGGTTTTTTTTTTTTCTTTGGACTTGGAGCTTAAACACGGGACACTAGTTTTCGCCTTGGTTTAATGTTCCTTGTTCTTTCTTTTTCAATCCTTATTTTTCCTCGGGTACCTATTTGCTCTACTGCAAATCTAGCTGTCTGAGGTTTTTCCAAACGAGCACCGCCATATATATATATATATATATATATATATATATATATATATATATATATATATATATATATATGTGTGTGTGTATTATTCAATGCATGCATATTTATACAGACATAGATACATATTGAGACAGAGAAGAGAAAGAGAGACTGATATACAATATATTAAAGTAGTCCTGGTGAAAATATTTGGGCACTGAGTCCAAAATAAATTCAAATATTTCCTATATTGGTTTTCATGTTAAATATATATAATCATTATTTAGAACAATACACAATATAATTGTCTATCAATAAAAAAGTATGATTACATAGTGTTTTCATTTAAATTGCATGATTATATTATCAATAAGTTTTTAAGTCCTGAATGGTAAACATTAAACCTATATTATTATACATTCTGCTTACAAAAATTATAGAGAGTATAGACACTACAACGACCACAGTTCGGTCAACGGAGAGGTTAGTCTAAATGGTTTCCCAACGTAACTTTTTATGGGGAACATCTCTTCTCAAGTCATCTGTGCCAAACGGAAATCG
>OZ010571.1:143923375-143960875 GCA_963932145.1 Acanthosepion lycidas | reverse complement strand
CAGTTTGGAAAACATCAAAATAGAGTCACTTGCTTACAAAGAAATAGCTGTAAGACAGATTACCACAATGATATATTTATCCATATCATCAAAGTAAAGTGGTTATTAGAATACTCATTGCATTGGGTTTTCTTTCTCTCTTTCACACCATATTTACACACACACACACATGCATACAAACCCAGACACACACACCTATATATATATATTTAAAATTTTAAATTGCATGACATGGCAGCCAACAAGGAAAGCGACACTATAACTTTTAGGAAAAATCTTTTTTTGCAACAAATAACTAAAGCTAAGTCCAATATATAAATAATGAAATTCAAAAACATATTACAGTACTAAAAAACACTTTAACAGAACCTGAATATAATGAAGCACAATACCATATCAACATAAGTATTAATAATGATGAACTTGACCATAGAGAAATACTTACAAAAAAAGTTGTGCAACTTACACCAAGGAAATATTCTACTTCCCAATCACCATGATAAATACATAAACATATCCACTCACATATTAACAGATGATCAAAAGGAATTTCTAAATCTAAGACCAAATTGCCATCTCCAACCTAAATGGCACCTCTTCACAACGAAGAATGAAATGGAAATCTTACGTCAATCATTATGTCAACTGGAAAACGACAAATTAATAATACTCCAAACCTCAAAGATCTTCTCAAGGTATAAGGTCTAAAAGATTATATTCCACGTAATAGAAACAAGAATATTGCAACAAAACTCAAAATTGCTGCTAAAGAATTAAAAATAAAAACAACGCTCATATAGATATCAGAAAAGCAGATAAATCCAATATTTACTTAATATTGGATAAATTGGATTATTACAAAAAACTTCAGCACCTCATTGACGATCGTTCAAAATTTACTAAATTGAATAAGAACACTACTGAATCCCTAAAGAAATATATTAATAAACTCATAACATCCAACAAAGCTTTTGCAGGATGCCTAAAAATAAACGAAATTATTGGAGATTGCCAGCATCGCTACGTATACGGTAATGTTAATATACACAAACCGGAATATCCATTAAGATCTATCATCTCTCAGATTCCAACATGCATATACCAACTATCAAAATTTTTCAATGATAAAAGGTAACCAAAAAAGTTCAGTCCGTTTTTTGATTAGTCATTGAATGAATTTGAAATATATACGAAATGCGTGTAGCAATTGTTTTCAAATTCGGAAATCCGTAATTAGTAACATCAGACGTTATAAAAAACACGTGCACCGTGCCCGGCCATCAGTTATAAACCGGACAGCTGTGAGAAGGATGGACGTGTCTAGAGATCTCGTTCGGGGCTGTTTGCATTACGACTTCAAAGTGGGCTTATCAGCAGCTGCATCAAGTTGCCGCATATGTCAAGCATTTGGGGATAGTGCTGTGGATGAACGTACTGCAAGGCGTTGGTTTCGAAAATTCAAGTCTGGAGATTTGTCTCTCCATGATGAACCTCGTAGTGGACGACCACAGGTCTTGAATGACGGAGTCCTGAAGGCGGCCATTGAAGATGACAGTAGTCTAACGTGTGGTGAACTTGCAAGAGAGTTCAACGTTTCCGATGAAACAGTTAGACTTCACCTGCACCGCCTTGGTAAGACGTACAAACTGAGCAAGTGGGTTCCGCAAACGCTGTTGGAGGTCCAAAACGGACAACGAGTGACAGCCTGCGTATCGCTGCATTCTCGCCACGGTACAGCATCCTTATTCAATCGAGTGCTTACCAGTGATGAAAAGTGGGTTCTGTACGAAACTCTCAAGCGTTCCAGACATTGGTTGTCTCCTAAGGATGCTGTCCCTCACAGCGCAAGACCGCCTATCCACCCACGCAAGATTATGCTTTGTGTCTGGTGGACAGGGCGTCAAGTGGTTCATTATGAACTGCTACCAACGGGCCAAACGGTCAGTGTATACCTATACTCGCAGCAACTAAAACGTGTGCAACAATCATTGCGTCAGAAGCAGCCAGTACTGGTGAATCGCAAAGGTGTGCTTTTCCTCCATGTCAACCTCAGGCCGCATGTCGCGCGAGTGGTCAGGGATACCATACAGCAACTTGGATGGGAGACTTTGTGCCATCCACCTTTTTCACCTGACCTTGCGCCATCCGATTACCACCTCTTCCACTCCCTTGATAATCATCTTCGTGGGAAATCCTTTACCAATGAAGCCGACTTGCGCAAATCCCTTACGGACTTCTTTGCGTCAACCCCCCACCCCGAATTCTATCGCAAGGACATTGAACAGCTGGAGACACTTTGGCAGAAGGTGCTGGATACCAAGGCGATTACTTCGAAGACTAAATATAAGTTACACACCGTGAACCGTTTTCTTTTTTCCTTTAAAAAAGGACAGAACTTTTTTGGTTACCTTGTATTATTAGTCTATGTAGACGATATATTTATTTTAGCTGAAAACAAGAAAGAAATAGAAAATCTGAAAATATTTAATCCTTGAAAATGGGTAAATGTATAGCCGAAATCATTCGGATAAAAAGAACATTCTGACAGTTTTTATATAATTTATTATCTGAAAAAAAAACAAAAAAAAAACAAAAAAAACAATGTCAGATCGCATGAGAAATTGGATAAAAAACTAAATAAAACACCTTGGTATATATATATATATATATATATATATATATATATATATATATATATATGTATGTAGAGTCTTCTGACTTGGTTGGTCTTTTAATATTGTACAACCTTACGGCACACCGCGAGATTGATATCCAGGACATCGGACTGTATAGAGATGACGGGCTCATGGTGGTGAGGAGTTCCACTAGCTTTAAGATAGAGAAGATCCGTAAAACTATGTTTAGTGAATTTAATAAACTTAACTTAAAGATAACAGTCTCTTCTAAATTGAAAAGGGTAAACTTCCTCGACGTAACCCTAGACTTACCGAGCAACACGTACCAACCTTATAGAAAACCGAATGATAACCCCTTATATATACACCCGAGGTCAGACCACCCTCCATCCACAATTAAACATATACTCTCATCAATAGAAAATAGAATTAGCAGTAACTCCGCTAACAAAGTAATATTCCACCAACATAATGACTTCTATAATACTGCCCTAAAAAGTAGTGGTTATAAAAATGCTAACATTAAATATAGGGACAATTGCAATAACCAAAAGAAAAAAAAACAGGAAAAGAAACATCATTTGGTATACACCTCCGTTCAACCAAATGGTTAGTATTAAACTAGGACAGACTTTCTTAGCTCTAATCGATAAACACTTTCCCACCAAAAGTAGGCTTAGTAATATATTCAATAAGAACAAACTAAAATTGAGTTATTGCTGCACTGAAAATCTAGAAGGTATAATAAGAAGACACAATAATAATATCCTGAACAAACCCCCTCACCTGAATAGTTTTAATAACTCTACACTTAAATCAGATAATGATAGGTAAAAATTATGCGATTGTAGAAACCCGGTAGACCGCCCATTAGAAAATAAGTGCTGCATCAAATCTGTGGTATACCAATGCACTATATCATCCACGGAGAATCCTAACAATAATATGATATACATTGGGTCCACGAAAAATGCCTTTAAAACCAGATGGAGGCAGCATAAATGCTCCTTCAACAACATAAACTTTAGACATCAGACCTCTCTATCTAAATATTTTTGGCAACTGAAAGAAAAAAATAGGACACCTAAAGCAAAATGGAAAATCATTAACAGGACTAGAACTTGCAAAACTTGGGATGACCCATGCCCTTTGTGCCTCCATGAGAAACTACACATTATTGAGCTTCTAAACAATAAAAACCTATTAAACAACAGGCAAGAATTAACGGTTTTCTGCCGACACAACCGAACTTACGCTCTGAATAACTAGCTAAAAACACGCATACAATAAAATAAATTTTAAAATCGATAGCCCATATACATAGTTTTAATACCCTACAAAAATTGATAACCCTTTATGAAGTCGTCAGATAACAAACGTTACGGCCATTTCATATACACAAATCCCTTTCATAAAGAGATATAATAAAATAATAAAATAAAAATAAATAAATAAATCTCTGTAGACGCTCAAGCCAGACTATGCGAAAACTTCCTCCGTCGTAAATTTAGCCACCCCCACCTTACCGTGACCCGGCATCTATGAAAGTAACTCTATACTGATACAAATTATTAACACCCCACCCCTGCCGATTCTAAACAATCCGCCCTTGATGTTACCATGGAAATTTTTGATTTCAATTCTGACCATACTATTAAAACTCGTAAATTTCAGAAATAATTCATTCCCAAAAAAATTTCGCTTGAAGATGGAACAGAGCCTACTTTAACTCAAGTTAATTCAAATATTATTTTGAAGTTTTCGGCTCTTGTTTTGAAACATGAGACCTCTTATGTAGCGAGTTGGAATCATATTTTTAAATAAATAATTATATATATATATATATATATATATATATATATATATATATATATATATATATATATATTAGATAGATATAAATGAATAAGACACCCAGAAATATAAGTAGTGTAGATGCACACTTATATTTCCGCCCAATATACCTATCTAACTATATCTATATATCAAGCCGCAGATGTACTCACTGACTAACGAAATCATATATAAAGAGACAAACAACAGAAAGCGTGAGACAGATACAAATAAGGAAATGTGTGACAGACGCGCATAATACATATATGTGTTTAGATAAACTGGATACACCTTAAAGATATGAAATCTCAAATTCCATACTGCATATTGGCATGGATGTCCAGCCAATATCACGATGGAATAAAACCAGAGATTGGTTTTAATAGTTTCTTTCTTTGATCGTTAAATTGCATCTTACAGTGAATCGGAAAGAGCCCAACCTGGCATCTCGTATAAGACTGTATACTGATAAGTATAATCAGTAAGTATTACAGATGTTTTTCATTAACACCAATCATAATTGGATCCTATGGATATTTGTGTCTATTGTTATGTTAAAATCAAAAACAATACATAATTGTGCAGGAATACAACTTTCTGAAAATATCTTGATTCTATTTTTAGAATGGACACTTTTTACAATTTTTCACGAAATAAAATCGTGAGACTCACATATTTTTTGTTCTGAGTATTTATTTGTTTATAAATAATGTCAAATGTATCCTGGGTATGTAATCATTTTGCTATGAGAAATATTAAAAAACAAAAAAACAAGAAAGCATCTTGCCATTGAGAGACATTTGTCGTGCAACATTGCCACTTGTACAGATTCTCATTTGATATACGCCGCTCATTGGAAAAAAAATGCGATCGGTGTAGGCATGATGTCAGACAATGTCACATCAACGGAGGTTGCAAAACATTTTATTAAATCTACTCTAATTTTGACAAGCTTCTTAAGGTTCACATTCTGAGAAAAAATATTCAGAATCTACCGATATTTCCGCCCTTGAAAAACCTGTAAATTACTAGCTTCCGTTCCCGAAATAACGAAGAGAATAACTAGGCAATTCCATTAGTTTTATACTAAACTGTTTTATTAAATCCTCTTAGTAACCAATACACAAACGGAATATTCCAAGGTGATCCTATTAAGCATGGTTCCGTTACATGCCATTACGCTGGCGGAGTTTTATTTGTTTTCATGCGTTCATTAAGAGTACAGCCTTCTTTTTTATTACAAGATAGATAACGATTGTACAAAAATTTATAATTATTTGTAGATTTGGATGTTTTTATACCTGAAAATATTTTTCAATATAACTTGATAGATACGTAATCTCAAAATATTGTTTCACTTTGTCAAACACTCTCTTTTCATTTTCTTTTCTTAAAACCCGCTCTTAAGTATTATTATTATTATTATTATTATTATTATTATTATTATTATTATTATTATTATTATTTTCTTTGCTTTCTGGCGTTTACACATTTCTTTCCGGGTCCCACCCAGGGACCTAAGGTTAGAAATGGCATCATGACACTTTTCACTGACAAAAAAAAAAAAAAAAAAAAAAATTACATAGATAGAGCCCTTCGTAAAGTGTGGGCTGTACTTGTCAGAACAATTTTTTGTATCTCCTTGAGGCATGGGCTTCCAGGAATCCCTGCAATTAGTCTACTGCAATCTTTTCCAACCAGTCCTAGGGCTCCAACTACAACAGGGATTGTTGATGTTCCCATATGCCACATTTTCGAGACCTCTATTTCAAGGTCCTTCTATTTTGACAGCTTTTTGAATATCTTCAAAGATACATTGCAGTCAGCAGGGACTGCCATATCAATAAGGAGGCACCGTTTTTGTTTGTGGTCTTTAATAACAATATCTGGTCGGTTGGCCTTGATTGTTCTGTCAGTGTGAATAGTGTAGTCCCATAGAATTGTAACAGGTCCTATCTCCGTAACTGGGTCTGGGTGGTGTTGGTACCAGTTTCTTTCAGTTTCCTTCCCGTAGAAGTTGCAGATTTTCCAGTGCAGATATTGGCCCACTCTGTCATGTCGGGTTTTATATTCAGTGGGTGCCAACATCGTGCAACCTGATACAAGATGATCAATCGTTTCTGTATATTTATCACAGAATCTGCATTTTGGGCTGACACAATATTTTAGTATATGTGCTTGATAATTCCTAGTTAGCAAGCATTGGTCCTGCGCAGCAAGGATAAAACCTTCAGTTTCCGCTTTCAACCCTGCACTGCGTAGCCACTGATGGGTACGGGTTTTGTCTACATCAGCTTGGTTGATACGGGCAGAGTATTGGCCATGAAGCGGTTTATCTTGCCATCGCTTCTGTATCTGGTCGGTTGCATTCGTCTTTGCTGTCTTTTTCAAGTATTTTGCAGTTTCAGCCGGTGTATTGTGCTGTAGTTGCATCTCTACGCCCATTTGAAGCTCCAGTTTGAATTTGTTGGCTTCTTTCATTACGGAGTAAAGACGCTTACTACTTTCATGTTCCTTGACGCATACCATCATCCAGTCTTCTGTAGTTTCCAAGTATTTTTGGAGGCCAATTGTTGTAGTTTTGTAGGACAGTTCTAGTTGAACTAATCCTCTGCCTCCTTCGGATCTGGGCACATACAGACGATCAACATCAGCTTTGGGATGATGCATGCGATAGCAAGTGAGAAGCTTTCTTGTTTTGGCGTCCATTCGCTTAATTTCAGCTATGGTCCAGTTAAGGACATTAAAGCTGTAATGCACCACTGGGACAGCCAATGTGTTTATAGCTGATATTCTATTTTTTGAGTTTAGTTCAGTATTTAGTATCAGACGTACACGCCTGTAGTACTCTTTTCTTATTTTTTCTTTCATTTGGGGGTGTTGTATGCCATCTCCTTCGCTAATTCCTAGGTACTTATAAGCTTCTTCATGCTCCAATTCCCTAATCTTTGTGACAAAATCTAAATCTATTGAGGGTGTTTCTGTAATTCTACCTTTCTTGAATGTTATTTTTGCACATTTATCTAATCCGAAGTCCATACCTATGTCGTCACTAAAGTATTTTACAATATTGAGGAGGCCTTTCAACTCATTGTCGTCTTTGGCAAAGAGTTTGAGATCATCCATGTATAGTAGGTGATTGAAAATTTTCTTATTTATTTTGTAACCATAGCTACTGTTGTTCAGTTCATTTATTATTATTATTATTATTATTATTATTATTATTATTATTATTATTTCCTTTGATTTTCGGGGCGAAACTAGAGGTCAAAATCGAAAATGGCTCCATATTTTCACAGCGTATTTTCTAAAAGAAAAATGCAAACTAAACCACAAACATTATACAAATGTAAAACACTTTGTAAGGTGTTAACTGTATTTGTGAGTACAATATTTTTGTATTTCTTTATGGGTCACCACTAATCCCATCGATGAGCTCATGGGAACATTTTCCAATCCAATTGATAGTTTCAACTACAACTAAACATGTCCACATCTGTCACATTTCTTAGATTTCCACGCCAAGGTCCTTGTATATTGATCTTCAAAAATATATTGAAATCTTCAAGAACTGCCATGTCAAGGAAAAGCACATTCTGTTTTTTTAATTTTTTAAAGATATTCTTATTAGCTTGGAGTGTTCTCCCTGTGTATTGTAAAGTTCCATTAAACTGTTACATGTCCTATAACCTGGTCTCAGGGGTTTTAATACCAGTTTCTTGCAGTTTCCTTTCCATAAAAGTTGCAGATGTCCCTATGCTAAAACTTTCTAAGTCATGCCGAGTTTTATATTCTTGCAATAATTCTCTGTTGTTGTTTATTTTATCAGATTTATAGATTACGTTTATATGATTGAGGGGAAGTGTTGTTTTCCATACCAACATAATGTGTTCCATGAAATTGTTGAAGGGTGATACCTTCTATATATTTAAAGATCCAGGAATTAAGAACACTCTTGAATATCTTACGCTAATTTATCCAGGCTGTATTGAGATTTTTCTTTCTTTCTCTCTCTCTCTCTTTCTTTCTTTCTTTCTTTCTTTCTTCTTCTTATTGTTGTTGTTGTTATTATTATTATTATTATTATTATTATTATTATTATTCATGTTTTGTTTTGTTTTCAAACATAAATGTATGGATCCAAACAATAGCAAGTTTTTCATCGCAGTAAACTGATAATATCAAACCCTGTCACTTCTCCAGCTCCATTTTCACTATCCTTCGAAAAGATAACAACGCCATCTTCTTCACATTTACCTTCCGACTTTAATATACAAAATGATATCATCATGCATTCAATATTTTGGCAATCTTTAAGGAGACGTGTCTAAACTCCCATTTTTCTATATTTCACTCTTCCTATAGAATCCCCCCTCTTAATTCACTAAATTCTTACACTCCGTTACATCCTTATCCATTCTTACTATATCTGGTTTTACTCTTTGGATAATGTGGCAAGTCTGGCTTAATGCATTCTTTTATTTCGTGCTTTGAAGATAATTACGGTTTTAAATCGATACATACTTTAGAATTTAGCTATTATTATTATTATTATTATTATTATTATTATTATTATTAATTCCTTCATTTCTGGCGTTAACACCTTTATTTCCGGGTTCTTCCCAGGGACCTAAGTTTAGATGACACTTTTTTTTTTATAAATAGATAAAGCCCTTCATAGTGTAGGCTGTATTTGTGAGAACAATTTTTTGTATCTCTTTGAGGCATGGTTTTCCAAGCATCCCTTCGATTAGTCTACTGGAATTTTTTCCAACTAATCATAGGGCTCCAACTACAACTTTCAACATTTTTAAGATTTCTATTTCAAGGTTCTTGTATTTTGACAGCTTTTTGAATATCGTCAAAGATACATTGCAGTCTGCAGGGACTGCCATATCAATAAGGAGGCATTTTTTGTTTGTGGTCTCTAATAACAATGCCTGGTCGGTTGGCGTTTCTGTCAGTGTGTATTGTGTAGTCTCATAGTATTCTAACAGGTCCTATCTCCGTAACCGTGTTTGGGTGGTGTTCATACCATTTTCTTTCAGTTTCCTTCCCGTAAAAGTTGCAAATTTTCCAGTGCAGATATTGACCTAGTCTGTCATGCCATGTTTTATACTCAGTGGGTGCCAATATAGTACTGATATAATTTATGAAAATCGTTGGTAGTTTTTTTCAGTGTAATTCATATCTTCATCTTTTTCCCTGTCAGATTATGTCCAGGAAATATTATAATTATTAGTATTTATAATAAACATTGGTTCTTTGACAATATAAGGACTCCCTCGTTATATTTCCTAGTAATACAGCTTTCGTTTTTCTAGGTCAATTGCCAATGTACTGACGATATTTGCGGAAAGAGATTATCATGCTCTAGATAAAGACGGTGAAGCCAAGGCTTTTGCAATGAACATCTCCTTGGCGGGAACTGACATCCAGGTCCTTTCCACAATTTTATTGTCGCGTGAATCATTTAAATCGATTCAAGAATGTAGCGTAATCTATATAAAAAACAGAATCATTTATAAATGTAATACAATTAGCACTTAGATAAGATATAAGTTACATCTATATTCACACAGTTCCCCAAAACAACATATTTTATTAATTTTGTCAATCTGATAAAAATCAATAAGCCCACATGAAAATAAGTATGTAGCTTGCCTAGTTATTAAATAATATTCTCTATAAATTTAGCATTTGAGAAATGATATAAAAAGTCATCTTCAATTATTCGTATTTTCGACTATGCTGGGATAAGGATAAAAACAATCATGTAATGAAGTTTTTTCTCTGTGAATAAAGACATTCAAACATACACAAATGAAAGGTAAATTAAATCTCTCTTTGCATTTTATCGAATAAAATGGCCGCCGAAGAAAGAGAAAAAAATGAGAAACGATCAACTGCAAGAAGACAGAATGTTGGGTCGTCTGGAATAGAAAAAGCTGAAGATGCGCGTTGCGAATTTGCCATATAAATATCAAACGTGTGCAGAAATTTAAATATCTAGAAAGCATTTTATCAGAGAATGGGAAAGGCGACACCGAAATCCGAACGCGCATTGGACAAGCGAAAGAAGTAGAAAAATCCGTAGAAATAAAGAGTGCTTTCATGCTAAGAGATATCCATTCTCTGTTATGTCATGGAATACTTGACAATATCCCTACAGATGAGAAAAATATGGAGACAATGGAAATATAGTCCTATTGAAATAAACTGAGAATTTAAGGGACGGAACGTCTAAGCAACAAGGAAGTCTTAGTTGACAAGATATAACTCGTGATCGGCATTATAATTAAAACTGATAAGAACGAGTTAACTTGAGGTTGGAAGTCAATGTGTTAGTATCATCTAATTAAACTTTATTATATATTGTTGTAAATATTCTAACACCTTTCAGTCATTATTTACGGTCATTATAATTTACCAGTGAAGCCATATTGAAGCTGTTTTAGGCATATTTATTTAGAAAACGAAGTAGTATCATTTTTATTTTAAATCTTTTTTAAAAGGTAATTTGAATATCTGTGCAAAATATGAATAACCGGTGGCAATTTGAAGTCTCTGAAGAAAAAAAGATCAACAAACCTACGAAGTTAAATTGAACAATTATTAATTTTTTTATGAACTCATTGGTGTGACAACTAAGATATAATCACTTTCGCATAAATATTGCGTCAGTTGCCGACAGAAATTAGTTATGATAAGTAAATGGATACTTAAAATAATTATTGATTTGCGCACATAAAATTAATTGTAAAATAAATGAACAAAATTAAGTTAGATGGAAAGAATGAATTAGTGCGGAGATATGAAGACACGTGAACGCGGAAAGATACATGCGACAAAAACGTAATGTCATTTGAAAAGCGTTTATCAAGACAGGCTCTGCGTTCATATTGTAACGGTCATGCATAAAAATAAGTACGACTATAGTATAATTAGATTGTTCGATCTCCAAGACTCGGCTAATTGCTTATTTCGCCATAATCACAGTGGCCGCTATTCCATTTCAGATAAAAGATAGAAGTTGCTATTTTCCGCAGCAGGCAGACCTACTAAATTATAACATTCATGCAACACTCTTTTCTCATCATTGTGTCCTCTTGGAGTTGGACAGTGCGAAAGGACTGGTTATTAAATCATATATAAAAGCCGTTGTCAGGTCTTTGTCTGATGGCTGGCTTTCTGTCACACTTTAGCAAACAAGAGGATGCGATCGACATTTCTACAATGACCAATCGCTAAGCAGGAAAATATCTTATCAATTTAAACATTGTACTACTGTCTAAATATAGGGTTAAATTAACAAGATTATAATTGGTTATTTCTCACCATAATAGAAAAAGAATGCGGGGGCGTGGATAAAACAGTGCAGTTATCTGTGTGTCGGCATCATCAGCTAATCACCTTAACTCTCCTGGCGTTACTGCTATCTGATTAGTAATAAAGCGAACATTTTTACAAATAAAATTGATGGGTTCATGTGTTAGTTTACATAAATTATTGCTCATTTACGCAGCTTCTCAGCATTCGTTATAAATTTTAAAATGTGTCTTTTCTCTTCTGAAATAAAAATTTCGTAAACCAAAAGAATATTAATTAAAATAAATGCAATGATAATACTTTTATACATGTCGAATAGGATATTAAGTAAGCTTATATTCATATATATATATATATATATATATATATATATATATATATATATATATATATATATATATATATATATATACACATACAGTGGTGGGAAATTGTTATGAGGTCCTCCCCTTTTCATATAAGTGGACTCTACCAAGTGTACCTGAACTGCTGCCGTTAAATACCCAGAGTTACAGTCAGAGTCGGGTAGTTGGTAGTCGGAGATTGAGAGAAGATACGAACGGAGATAGTGTGAGGTAACCTCTAGTAGAAGTCAGTTACAAGCATGTAGACTCTAAGGAAGTCCTACTTCGAGAGTGTATATATCTATCTGTATTTGCTACTAACCACGTTCCTGGACTTACTAAAAATATTATTCTTTGTATGATTGTGTAAATACATTTTATTTCTTATATTTAATTATTGCGTTTGTCATTCCTTGGAGACCGAATTCATCTCGGAATCCACAACAAAAATAAATATTCGTACACTTGAAAAATTGTATTTTCATAAATGTAAAAGCCCTAAATAAAACAAATCTCGGCGCATTTTATGTATAAAGTCACATACTATTAAAAAATAAAAATAAACTTAATTAATTCTTATTCTAACAGAAATTAATGCATTTTTTAATTATACCTGGTGAAAAAAGTATTCGTACAAATCAATTATTAGAATAAAATAATCAATTAATTATGAAAAATTATATTAATGTTATCAGTAATTATAGTTAACGCTATTAGCCATTATCAGAACATTCTGCAATTTCTAGTTTTACGAGAAGGTTCTAATATTGCCTAAACATAAAGAATTGACTATTTCACAAAAACAACACATTTTTCTCTTTGGGAATATGACAACGCTACAGAAATATTTCTAACAGCCTGAATATTCCTTTTACTACAATTGCTTCATTCATTGCAAGTTTTAAAACTCGTAACAGCGTCGAAAACCAAAGACTAACAGGTGCTCCGAGGAAGATTTCTCTAAGATCAGCAAGGATATTAGGACGCCAGATCGAACAAAATCGATAGGTTACCCGAGAATAGCTGCAGGAACATCTGAGTGAATTAGGGATTAATGTAACTATGCGCACAATAAGTAATGAACTGCACAAAAACAGTCCGAAATCACGCATCCCAAGGAAGACATCACTCCTCTTGAAACGACACAGGAATGCTAGGCTAAAATTCGTTAGAGAGCATAAGGATAAAGAATATTCGTTTTGGGAAAAAGTACTATGGACAGATGAAAATAAAATAGAGTTGTTTGGTCTTAATTATCGAAAACATGTGTGGAGGAAGGACGGTGAAGCCTACTTACCAAAGAACACGTTGCCAAATGTAAAGTTTGGTGGTGGCAGTATCATGATCTGGGGCTGTTTTTCGGCAAAAGATGTTGGCAGAATATCAATAATAGATGGCAAGATGAATGCCGAAAGCTACCAGAAAATCCTGCAAGAAAATTTAATGCGTTCCGTCGAGAGATTTTGGCTACCTCCTGATTGGGTTTTCCAACTGAAAACTGAGCTGAAATAATTAGGCCTTCTGACTCAGCTTTCAGCCTCATGCTTCTCAGCCACATGTGTGTTTCCTGTTGGTCCACATCTGATTTTTTCGTTCTTTTAAGCTATATGCCATGCAAAAGCTTGTCCCAGTTTTTTGTTATAATATCTTTTTTCTAATTTCTTTTCATTTCTGCTTTACTTTTTTCGTATAGATAGTATAGATAGTATTCGCTTCGTTTTTCGTTGATAGTGTGTCAGGTGTAATAGGCTGTTTCTTGAAGAATGCAGGTTCTTTTTTGATAGAGCGGCTTTAGGACACGGACAATAATGGGTATGTCCCCATTCACATAAATGCAATACTAAATACTCTATGTTGGTCTGCAGTTGGAGATTCGGTTCCGGCTGTGCTGGTCAAAATCTCTGCCTCCGGGCAGAGAGGATCATCAGACGAGGCTCTGTCAAAGGACAGTGACTTGTCCCGAGAAACATATACTCAAGCCCGTTTTATACGGGATCTACGGGAAAATTTGGGCCGAGCCTCTGGGCTCTCGGATATCCCATATTAAATTCGGCATTGTGCCACATCTTACCGCGTGAGGCGTTTGGTAGATATCCTGCAGTTGGAAATCTGTCTCCAGCAACGTTGATCAAGCTATCTGCCTCCGGGCAGAGAGGATACACAGACGAGGCTATGTTGAAGGGCAGAATCTCGGCTCGGAAACAGCTAACCGGCCCCGTTTTATATGCGATCTACGGAAAATTTTGGCTACGCCTACGAGCTCGAAAAACCCACATTGAATTTGGTCTTGTGTCACATATGACCGCGTGCGGAGATTGCTAGATATCCGCAGTCGGAGATTCATTATGGAATGCATTTGACTCTCTTCTAGCCGTTGACTTCTACGCGTCACTGGCGAATTTTATATATGTTGTTCTTATCCTAAGTATTATTCTTCATTGAGAACCTTCGTGAGATTATTCTATTCAGTAACCTTCCATATGGTACAACACAAACGTACTCTTCTATATTTTTATTTTCGGATCTTTCTCTTACTAATTCTTAAGTATTCCTTAATCTTGTTGATATTAAGTTCTAAATCAGTAGTTTTCTTTAGTTTACCGCCTTTGATACCAGCAATGCCTGTAACAACAAAACCCAGCTGATCGCCAGGATTAAGGAGAGGTTTGAGTTTATTTTATATGTACAACGAGAAGTCCTTATGTGCCAAATTACGGACTCGGATCAAGGACGTGGTAGATGTCGAGCATGGATTCTTTAGGTGAATTGATTTTGATTATTTATTTATTTATTTATTATTATTATTATTATTATTATTATTATTATTATTATTATTATTATTTAGTCTTGGTTTATTCAGTGAAGACCCTTAATGTAATCCGTGTACTTGTGACTACCACGAGGATTTGATAGATTTATTCTATGGATAATGTATGTTCTATTTGTATTTTTATTATTATGAAAACTTCCTTTTTGGCCTGCATTTTTTTTATCATCACATGCCGTTTCATAACCAAAGACCAATGGATAAACAAATGGTGTCTGATTTATTGTTATTTCCACCTAATTAAACAATAGACAGACATTAATAAACAGAAACTTAAAAGCACAAGGCTCTTTGCAGGATGCGACTGTGCTTGTGAGAAATTCTTTGTTTTTTCATTTAATGGAGAGATTCTGCACTAGGGACGTTGTTTATTTGTTCTTGACTTGCTTTGTTTAAAAGACACAAAGCAGCAACTACAAAAGGAAGAGTTTAAAGTTTTATGAACCACATTTTCTTCTTCTTCTTCTTCTTCTTCTTCTTCTTATTATTATTATTATTATTATTATTATTATTATTATTATTATTTTTATTATCATTATTATATCATCATGTTGGCTATATTATATCCCTTTTGTAGTTAGTGCACTCAGGGCTATTTCTATCAATATTGTTTTAACTTGGAGGTACCTGAAATATTTGGATGCGCGCATAGTTTTTATCTGGTTGTAACACAAACATATTTCCTTTATATAGTAATATCCCTGGTGTAAGGATTCTTTCAATAATCGGTTTTCATGAATGCTTGTACAGAAACCATCACTGGATTTTCACTTTGCTCAATTCCAGGGCAATTTTGGAAAAATCCCAGATGTCCAGTGACCCCTGCTATTGTTGCGGCCCTTATCTTCCACCTCCAGCCGATTTCAATTTCCAGATTCATGTGCTTCGAAGTCATTTCGCCATCGAAGTGTTTTATTTCTACTGCTATGCGCATATCCTTGATAATACATTTTCTCATTGTTACTTGATTTCTTTGTCATTCTTCTTCTTCTTCTTCTTCTGATTATTATTATTATTGTTATTATTATTATTATTAATAATAATAATAATAATAATAATAATAATAATAATAATAATAATTATGTGTGACATCAATTTCGGGTTGTAATTTCTACATCAATACCTTCACTATTATTGTCTATCGAATATTTGTATTCTTCGCGTTTCTTTCATTCTGATCTCTCTGGGAACAAGATGTTATAAGTTTTTGCCTTTCGCCTCAGTATTGAGCAAATTGTAGCGATCACGACGTCGACATTGTTACAATTCTTCATTATATTTTGAATTCAACTCCCCTCGTTGCAAGGCAGTACATTAATGTTTACAACGTTCAAATCATTTCGGTTTCAATATTTAACTTAATAATTTGAAATATGTTCCTTCACCGACATGGAATTGATAATTATAAATGATATTCCTCTATTTAGTTTCATTCTGCGCTCAACGAAAATCGTTGTCGCCAATATATGACATTTAATTTTCGATATTTCGCGAATATATTTTTTAAATCTTTGTCTAAAATAAAAAGGCCGCTTACAACGTTTTCTTGTACTTGAGATGACAATAATAATAATAATAATAATAATAATAATAATAATAATAGTAATAATAATAATAATAATAATAATAATCCTTCTTCTTCTTATCATTGTTTTCACCCGAATTTCTATATTATCTCTCTTCACACATGAATCTCTTTGCATGTTCTCTGCTTCACTGATACACAAAATTGTTAAAGGTTTAAATGCAATGACAATCGATATATTCTGTCTTCTGGAATCCTGTTTTTTTTTGTTTTTTTTTTTACTTTTCCTTGCAATAAAGTCTTCTTATTCCCTTTCCCTCCTTGTAAACCCTTGCGTCTTGGTGGAATTTTTACCTTACTTGGGGCACAATACTGAAAAAGAACCAGTAAAATTATTTTATCGAAAACTAATGGAAACATGTCATCACTATTTAAGCGAATCCTCTACAGTATTTGACCCATTGTCGGGATGGATTTAATTCATGGGAAAATTTCAAGTTCTTCCAAATATTTGCAGAATTTTTCTCTCTACTTGTGCTACAGCTGTCACAATCATGTTCTATAATTTCTAAAGTTCTCATGAGAAGTCCAGATAATTGACATTTTATCTTATTTAATGTTTTCTTTGCTTCAGTTTCATTCGGTGGTCTGCGAACACATTATTCTACTTGTCCAAAATAATTAGATTTTGTTTTTTCAGCTTTAATTGGCGATTCTTTTGATTCTCAGAATGAAAAACATAATTTTCTTTTAATTGTATAAGAAATGTTTGTTTATCTTTGTCAAAACCGCCATATTTGTTTTGTGGATATAACATTGCGTTTTATATTGTTTAGTTCATTTCGCAGTTGAACATCGTGTGCAAATAATCATATTGCTTTTCATAGCATATCAGATCTCACTTACCACAATTTACTTATTATCATCTGTGTTCTGCACTCTTGTATTTTATATCTATTCTTTATTATAATATTAGTCATTTTCGTCTGGTTTTTGAGCTGCTAATAATGGTAAATTTGCTCTTCTAACATTTCTACTTTAAACCGCCGCAAATGTCGATCTTTTCTTTAAATTATATAATGAAATATACATAATATATCCTTTTCAATTTTTGATTATTGTCATTTGTTGCTCCATGTGATTGCATTTACCTCTAAAATCAAAATGTTATGGCGTTCCTATTGTCTAACAAAATCTGCGTCTACCAGATAGCGAAAATTCTAATACAACCCAAGAAATCTCAACTTCTATTGAAATTTGATTCTTCTAAAAACTGACTATAACAGATATCTCAACTTCTATTAAAGACTGCATCTTCTAAGAACTGACTATAACAGGTATCTCAACTTCTATTAAAATTTGAATCTTCTAAAAACTGACAATAACAGATATCTCAAATTCTATTAAAATTTGATTCTTCTAAAACTGACTATACCAGATATCTTAACTTCTATTAAAATTTGATTCTTCTAAAACTGACTATACCAGATATCTCAACTTCTATTAAAATTTGATTCTTCAAAAAATTGACTATAACAGATATCTCAACTTCTATTAAAGACTGAATCTTCCAAAAACTGACTGTAACAGATATCTCAACTTCTATCAAAATTTGAGTCTACCAGAGATTTTATGTTCTAGCAGAACCTACGGTTTCCAGGGACCTTACATTCTGGTAAAGCCTGGTTATCCCAGATACATCAGATATATTTATAAGTTGAGTCTACAAGATAGTGCAGCTGCGAAGAACACTTAACTTTCTCAGTTATCTCAATATATATTAACACCTTTTAAACATAGCTCACATTCTAGTAAAAACTGAATCTAACCTATAGCTCATCTTCGAATATAAACACAAGATTTTCAGTTCACCTGAACGAGAAGGCGGGAATTATATGCCATCAAAATCGATAGGTCTCATGTAAACTTCGGCTACTTTAAGTAATTCTTCATTACATTGTTTTCTTTTCACATTATACCTAGTTAAAAAATTGCCAACCCCTTTTGTACACCGCTAATAGTAATAATAATTATATATATATATATATATATATATATATATATATATATATATATATATATATATATATATATATATATATATATATATATATATGTCCGAATGTAATGAAAATAATATATATATATTCATTCAAAGTTCACAGCATTAATTGAACAAGAGCTCGATACCGAGAGTAGAGTAATAATTATTTATTATATTTTTTTCATATAGACGAAATCAATTTACTCACTACAAAGATGCAAACTTGTTTTGGTGCATTTAGCTGCACCTCGACTGGTGAGAACCAAAATGATTAAGAAAAAATGTCATAACCATTTCAGTTCTCACCAGTCGAGGTGAAACTAAATGCACCGAAACAAGTTTGCAACTTTGTAGTTAGTAACTTGTTTTGTCTCTATGAAAAATTTATAATATCTATCTATCTATCTATTATTTATTGGATAATAAATTCCAATAAGTGCATCCTCATCTTCTTCATTCTATACGTACTGTTAAGTGAGAAAATATATTTTGATGGTATAATTGATGGGTGAGGAATGTTTCCGGCTACAACACCTCGAAAGTATTATCATAGCGTAGAGACAGCGATGGGCGGTGTCTGTTTGGAGGTGAAGAAATTAGTTGATTGCAACATTAGAATAACCTTGACCCAACGTCATATATTCACCAAACGAAATACAACGTATCCTTAACATTGCGAGAATATTCCGTGTTAGCGAGAATCACCTCATCATACGGCAATGTATTACAATAACATAAATATATATCTAAAAAAAGATGTCGTTTAGTAAACTGTAAAAAATGTTATGATTAGTGTAAAGTGGTATAACCACGGTGTGGAAGACTATGTTTAACTTATACATTATGGCATTTTGATTTTTGAATTTGCTGTCTACAACGGAAAATCCGGTTAAGAAGACACAAATACAAGGTATTGAAACATTAACTATAAGACCAATGTCACGTGACAGAAAAAGAACGAAGAGGCTTAAGAGTGCCTCAAGACAATCTGTGAAAGAATCGTCGGTCAATTTACATTTTTGTTCAAACAATAAACGCCTCAGGCCGGTTGATATTTAATGACGAATTCTGATTCTGTTCTGTCTGTATTTACTTTCTCTCAACAATATTCAATCGACTGATTCACAATACATTGAGATGATATTAGTTAATAGCATATATAAGCCGTTGGCTTATATATGTACGTTGATCTTGACACATTCTAATAGTAAATTACTGAGTGTCTTATATTTCAGTCTTTAATCCAGTTCCTGTCCCCATCGCTCTAACTCTCTCGCCATTTGACATGTGGATCAGGCGTTTGATAAATCCATTGACAGGATCCAAAGAGTGTGATTTCAATATCTGGTTAATACGGCGGAGAAAATAGAAAGTGGAATTAACAGGAGATAACTGACAACCGACATAGCACGTATGACTAGAACAGTCTAACACAGTGAGCGAAATAAAGGGTACAGTTTGACATTCTAACCATATATATTTATATATAAATATAAAAGTGAACATAGATGTCAACACTGAGAAATAACAGGCTGTTTCATGCTAGACGCAATCGTCAGTCATGACGATAGCGTCTAAGATGAAACAAGCTGTCGCTTCTAAGTGTTGATTTCTATGTTCACTTTTATATTTACAGACGCTTTATCTCTGATATTGAGCACTTTATCCCATAAATATAGCCTACCTTAAGAGTCTATTTCTTAATATATATATATATATATATATATATATATATATATATATATATATATATATATGTATATATATATATATATTAATGCATGTTTCATTAAATAATTTAGACAAGTTCTGTCCATATATTTTAAGTAACTTCCGTTCATATTGTCTGATAAGCTTAATCAGATTATCGTTGAAAGACGGAAGGAAAAAAACATATTGATACATGTTTAAATCCAATCTCTGCTTTCGGCTCACACAAGCCATTATCAAAGATGACAATTTCACTAAACCAGGCAATAATGGACGAAACAACAAAGATATTCCGTCCTTGCTGCATGAAAATTTCAAGTAACGACAAACTCGTATATACGAAGAGTAAATCGCGCCGCAGCTCGTGACGTCAGACATGTATGGAAGCTATTGGTATAAACCAATGGCTTCTGTTATAAATTATAGGTATTTAAGTAGAGTTGTGAAGATTCCATTGTTTATTTTGTTCAGGGTAGGTTTCAACAGTTTTATGCATAAAGCTTAAAGAATTTTTAATTTTTGTATATTATTTTCCTGTTTAAGTATAGTTGTGTTGTCAACAAGGATTTTCCAGAATTGAATACGCAGGTAGGCATGTTGTATATATATATATATATATATATATATATATATATATATATATATATATATATATATATATATATATATATATGTATATGTATATGTATATGTATATATATATATATGTATATATATATATATATATATATATATATATATATATATATATATATATATATATATGTATATATATGTATCTTTTAGTGTGTGTGTATATATATATATAATAAAAAAATTATATATAATATAATAAAAAACACTAATATTCCATGGTTATAATTTATTATATTGGAATCGTAATCACTATCCAATTCCTCAGACCTACAAATTTTAAAAGAAATCGGAAAATATAACTCCGGGTATAAAAAACAAAATTATCTATGTATCTATCTATCTATCTATCTATCTATCTATCTATCTATCTATCTATCTAATCTAATCTAATATCCATATTTCTCATGCTGTCTGTCTGTGTGTCTGTCGTGGACGTTGTTACCTCGCCCAGGCCGCATTTCTCATCTGATTTCGAGTTTGCACATGGCTGCCGTAAGGACATGACGGAGCTCGATTTTTGAGTTCGGGCTCAGGTTCCGAAAAAATCGATAAAATCGATAATCGAAAATATCGATAATCGAAAAAATTTGCTTACAGAAGGAATGATCGCATTTCAACCAAATTTGACACCCTCTAAGAGTCTACCCTTAGATGTCTAGAAGTTTCATAACCACGGACCCCTAAACAGCGTGAAAAATCGATAAAACCCCCAAAAAGATACGCCCAGATTGCGCCTGAACCGCATGTCGGTTTTTAGCGAAAACCGACCGGATTTTAGAGTAGGCCATTTGGAGTCATCATGTGAAGATTCAGCTCTGAGCGCCCCCCAACAGAGTACAAATCGACAATCGGTCAACCCTTAAAAATGTTTTTTTCCGGTTGGGTATTTCCTAAATGCAGATTAATTTAAGGTCACACTATGCGCGGGAAGAAACAGGTCAGTCAGTGCAGTGGAGTGGAAGAAAACATTTGACCTGAAATTCTTGAATGGGTGCAGGGCCCTTGAATTTCTGCTTTTTTATCCCTGCTACCAGGTTTGACTTAGAGTCACAAATGACATATTCAACTTTGTCAACACTTTTGCTTTAATCGTCGCATCTTACCAAAATAAGCACTGCCTTTATTCGCGTCTTTACTGAAAAAAAAAACGCATACGTGCTGAGTGAAAATTGTTCCGCCATCAGCAGTCCACTTTCCAACTCTTTAAATATTTTCCCCTAGCCCAGGCCTCATCCCAGAGGAGTTTTTGCGCTAAAACAGCAGGGCTTCCTCCCAATCCATTTCAAAGCTAATGTCGGTAAACGGTTAGCGGTTTTTCGTTGTCGCACAAACCAAACGAGGAAACGCTTCATTGCAGCTCCTTGCATTCTCATCGCCGACAACACGTACGTTAGAGCCAAGCTTCATATGCAGCATGCAGCTTGACCCCGTTTACGGCCAAGCCTTGCGCTTGCCAAATCATGCGGGGGTGCGTCAATGCGTCCTTTTTGCGTGAGCTCATTCATTGGTCTAAGTCATGGCCATTGTCCAGGCTACACCAATCAATGACTAGTCACGCTCCCTTTAAATACCTTCAGCACTGCTGCATCCGCACTCACGCCTTGATTTGATCCCCATTAACGCATCTGTACTTTGATTAATTGACAGCTTCTTGCTACCGCAAGTTACCTATTTGTATTACCTATTTTATCTCCGCGTGCTGCCTCTACTGCGCAGTCCAGTCCATCTTAGCGTTCCATACCTATTTCTACCTTTTCGTAGTTACGTTTTGCTATTAGACAGTTAACTGCAGTCGCAAGTTACTTCTCTTCTGCCTTTACTACTCGGCCCAGTACACCTCAGAGTTTCACTACTTTTTAACTTTCAGCGCTTCAACGTTTTGGTGGCGTAAACTCTTCCTACAGCGACGTTTTCGTGCTGCCAGAAAGCACGGCACATAGCTAGGAGAAGCTTTTTCCATACCGCTCCACAGCATTTTTAGTTTTCGTATACAACGAGTTTACACCGCTTCAGCTTCGGCATCAAATTCTATTCGCGTTCTTACACAGCATTTCTACAACCCTTCAAATGGCACTACACGACGAACATCCGCACCGCAGCAACCGAATACCCCTAATAACGTTAACATTAGACATGCAGAACAGGCGGCTGCGGAGGAGCACATAATAACTCCGGTTACAGATGATCATGTAGCGTCTACTTCAACCTCTGCTTTGCACTCTTCTGCGTGCCGTGGCGATGACCATTCAAGCAGATTCTGCAAAGGTTGTAAAAACACCCAGGCGAGGCTACCTTAGTAGGCGTTCTAAAAACGCCTCAGCGGCTAAGGGAAAACTGGAGCAGGATTCCATTGAGTGCGCCTCCTTGGGGAAGAAGCGACAGGCCTCTACATCAACCTCTGCTTTCCACTCTTCTGAGTCCCGTGGCGATGATCAACCCGGCAGCTTTGCTAAGCGTGCCAAGATGTCATGGCGAGCCAACCTTTGCAGGCGTTTTAAAAGAGCCTCTGCGGCAAAGAGAAAGCGTGAGGAGGAAACCGAGGTAGAGGCATCTTTGAGGCTTTCCAGTCAATCTCAACAGTGGCACTATGTTTTGTCACATGACACGCATGGTGAGCGTAACTACCGTTTGTACTGCAAATCAGTTTACACATATTCGTTGAAAAGTACGAGGAAACTACCTAAACGCTTGCAAGACAACAAAAAAGCGGCTTCATCACAAGCGCTTTTGCGGTCTCGACAGAGCCCGCATCGAAAAGCTACTCGCAATGCAGCCGACGCAGCTGCAACTTCCATTCGACGGCCCCAGGAGACCACGGCTGAGAAAACCGCACGTAACGCAGCGAAAGCTGCGGCAACGTCCATTCGACGGTCCCAGGAATCCATGGCTGAGAAAACCGCACGCCATGCACCCGACGCAGCTGCAACTTCTGCTGCAAGGGCGTCGGAAAGTTCCGCGCAAAAGCGCACAAGTCGGCAACGCAATGCAATTTCAACTTCCGCTGATAGAGCTGTAGACGTACCTACTTAAAGGCTTGAAACCTGTTAACCAGTGCCGCGATGCACAGTGCGGGCTCTGTAGTCCACCAAAACAGTTTTGGTTTAATGTGGCGTTCAACTATGAACCAGTTGTGAGGCTTTCCTGCCGCAAAGACCACCAAATAGGATCAATGTCAGTTGTCTGTAGGCATTGCAATGCCAAAATTGGCCTGGAGAGTCTGCAGGTTTGTGTTGTTCAGACGGTAAGGTACAGTTGCCACCTTTTCAAGAGCTATTTGATCCGTTGAAGGCTCTGTTGGAGGGTTCCTGTCCAGACTCAAAACATTTCCTCGTAAAAATCAGACAGTACAAATATTCCTTCCAGATGACCTCTGGTTGGAATTCCACCTTCAATGTTCAAGGTAAGGTTTACCACCGGATTGGGTCTGTTTTGCCGGAAACTGCCACTGATTCAGCCTTTCTACAAATATACTTTATAGCTGGCTACAATCAACCGGCAGATGCCCGCATGGGCATTTTTCTCGAGAACGATACAGGCCAGGACAATCATCCTCGCAGGGATATCATAATGTCTCCAACAAATGATCCACGAGACAAACAGCTATGTTCGCAGTTTTAAGTATGCTCTCGAAAATAACACTTCTTCTGATTTCATTATTGTAATTGATGCTGACAAACGGCCTCAGGAAGAGCACGAACGTCGTTACAATGCTCCCGCAAATAACGAAGTTTCCGTCATTGTCAGCGGTGATCAGCACAACAGATGCGATATTGTAATCGAATCGTGCAGCAGTGGACTCCGAAGAATCAGTGAAACGCACAGGTCCTACGAGGCACTGCAACATCCACTTGTCTTCCCTTACCGAGAAGATGGGTACCACTTTGGCATTCTGCAAAATAGATCCACCTTAAAAACAGTGTCTTGCAGGACTTTCTACGCCTACCTTTTGGTGCATTCATTTATCTTCGTCGAAGTCGGCAAATTTTCCATTAATTCATAGTAGACATGGCTGCAAAGATGGAATCCGACAGACCCTGTTACATCAGAATCAACCCAAGTTGCCCTGCGACGCTCACATTCACCTCCGTGATGCTTTACGAAATGACGTTGATCCACGCAATATAGGCAAGATGTGAATAAAACCTGCAACGTTCACAGGCAGTCCAGGGTACATGGACGCGAGGACGCAAGATGCGATGACATACTTTCGTAAATACGGCCGACCAGACCTATTCATAACTTTCACGTGTAACCCAAAATGGTACGTAAATGCTAAACAACTTATGCCAGGGCAATCGGCCTACGACCGTCCAGACCGCATTGAGCGCTTTTACCATCTGAAGTTGGGAAAGCTAATGGATGTGATTACAAAGGGCCATGTTTTGGGGGCTGTTTGCTGTCGCATGCACACTACTGAGTGGAAGAAATGCGGCCTGCCTCACGCACATATATTACTTTGGCTGTGCGACAAGATTGAGGGCACAGAAATCGATCAACTTATTTCTGCTGAAATTCCTGATCCGTCGACTGACCCTGAATAGTAAGAAATAGTGACAACCAACATAATTCATGGTCCCAGTCGGTTGCATTACAATTACACCAGCTGTCATAGCAGTGACGGCAAATGCACCCGGCAATACCCACGAGATTTCGTGAGCGAAACCATTACAGGGAGCGATGGCTATCCACTGTACCGGCTAAGGAGTCTCGCTGAGGGAGGATTTACAGCCTTGGTAAAGGGCCACCAAGTGGATAGTAGATGGGTAGTGCCATACTGTCCCCTGCTAAAAAAAAAGTGTTAAATGCGCACATCAATGTCGAATATTGCCATTCAGTTCGCTCTATCAAGTATGTATTCAAATACATCAACAAAGGGACTGATGCTGCAATGTTTGGCATTAGGCAGGAAGGTTCCGTAGACGAAATCCAGGACTTCCTTGCAGGGCGCGTCATTAGCATTACAGAGGAACTTTGGCACATATTCAGCTTCCCCATCCACGAATGCTTCCCAGCAATCGTCAAGCTTGCTGTGCACCTAGAAAACGACGAACTTCGTTATTTTTCTGCGGATACAGCAATGGATGTGGCTGCGCGTACTAAAGACACAACGCTTACAGCGTTCTTCAAACTTTGTCAACAGGACGAGTTTGCTAGGACTCTACTGTACCCAGACGTGCCTTCGTACTACGTGTTGACAAAAGAACACCTGTGCTCGGCGGAAGTGCGGGGCTAATGTCGAGGGCTATCAATTGTCTCTCCTCACATCCCTATACCATATGTACAGAAATGAATGACCCCGACCATATAACGGATCCTTTCAAAAATGCGTGCGAGACCCCTTCGTGCAGGAAAAAATCGATACAAAGCTCCGGTTTAACCCTGCAATCAGCTGTCAGTTTTTGACTTCTTTTTATTTAAAAAAAAAACAAAAAAAAAGTATAGCTGGTAATATTATTTAAAAAAAAAGAAAAACACGTATAGCTGGTAATATTATTTAAAAAAAAACAAAACCTATAGCTGGTAATATTATTAAAAAAAAAACGTATAGCTGGTAATATTATTTAAAAAAAAAAAAAAAAAAGTATAGCTGGTAATATTATTTAAAAAAAGAACGTATAACTAGTAATATTATTTTTAAAAACAAAACAAAACGTATAGCTGGTGATATTATTTAAAAAAAAAACAAAAAAAAAACGTATAGCTGGTAATATTATTAAAAAAAAACGTATAGCTGGTAATATTATTTAAAAAAACAAAAAAAAACGTATAGCTGGTAATATTTTTTTTTTCAAAAACGTGGTAGAGAAAAATGGCGTAATGCCCAGCCGCTGTTTAAACAGAGGTAAAGAAAAATGACATAATACCAGTTAATGGTTGGACGGTGAGTAAAAGCTTGTAACTATTTTTATATCTACCGTGAAAGAGTACATACCAGTTATTTGCGTATTTGGACTCAGGAACTCAGATAGAAGGGTAAAAACTGTTCAGAAGCGCAGGTCTCAAAGGGTTACATCTTTTTTTTTACCCAAAATACTAAAAAAATATAAATTCTGAACTAAAAAGAACCTAAAAAGTTGTTAAGCCGAAAAATCAATCATTTAATTGTCTTTTGTCATTGACACATGTTATATGAATATATTTCAAAAGTTACAAAATTATTTGATCGTTTTTCTGTCCTCAATGGATACTTCCAAATTACACCTACTTTAATGAGCTATTTCATCTGTAATTTATATATCTCCATTCTTATGTAAAATGAGACATTATTATGCACTGATTAATTTCTCAAAGTTTTTTAGGAATGTAGCAAGTTGAAAATATATTACTTGCTATGAGAGGATGCGAACATCCCATTTCGGAATGCATTCTATATTTACACATGTTTGTCTAGCATTAGGGATGATACAATATACAATGTAAATGAGTAGACACATATTATTACAAGTTGTTATACAACAACAGATGTGATAATCAATGTAGTAAATGCCGGAATTGCCTATAATTATGTTAATTTCATCGAATTTATTCTACAGCCATCGTACACAACAACATAGTATCTTTAACAAAATAGATTAACACTTCTTTCATAATGATTGAAAACGAACCTAATACCTAATAAGACTTACTAACAAAATGTTAATATAGATTTTTTTTTATTGTTGGACTAATAACATAATCGTAATTCATATCAAAATATTTCGGTTGTTTTGTGCTTCGTCTTTCTCGAGATGACTATCGATCTGGTTAATAGTCCCAAATACCCAGAGACTAAGACAACATGACTGGACTCTGGTTACCCATGCACTCAATTTTACGATCCAACGATTTAGTTGGCTATTTCTATGCCAAAAGGCTTAAACCTAATGTAAAATTTAAGGCTCTGTGATCTAACTTCATATCCTTGTACCTGGACAGCGAAACCAGAGTAAGACATCCCCGTAGATCAAAAAAAAAAAAATTCAGTTGGAATTTTGCTGAAGATTAGCAGCACCAGCAGACACTGAAGAAACCCCGATAATAATGCCTGAAACTTTGAGTTCTTAAACATTCAGTTAATGACAAGATATTTCGACTGTAAATAAATTTAATGATATATTTTCTCCCCAGAATTTCAGAAAAAATTTACGTCCGTAAACTAAAAGTTATATTCTATTGTCCCTGTACATATCAGTTAACTTGTTAGGGTCATCATAGTCGAAATGTTTCTACATTTTCTGTTTGTTTTTGTTTTTTTTTGTTTTGTTTTCTTTTTATCATTAGTAACTGCGGAGGACCATAACCTGATAGAACTGATACTCAACCGACATTGAAACGCCACTCTAAAAAGGAAGAAAAGTCTGTTCGATCTAAGGAATGTTTGCAATGCGACCGTTGAAACATTTTGATTGTCTAGCTAGATGAATGTTACTCAAGATTCGCTGTAGCTGTGTTGCGCAGCTTTGAAAGCGGACATTAACACTGTAGAGCAATTGAAACAGGACTTCGTATTGAGCATAATGTCAAACATAGCGTAGATGTGATAAAGAATTGTGCACATAAAATATGTTTTTTTGGCTGACGACAAAAGCGAAAGACGTTGTCTAATTTGTCGACAGACGTCACAAACCATCAAATAAAAAAAAATAACCTGGATGAGGTAACATGCCATTTGTTTTGGTTAATGTTTGTTCAACTGAATTTACCTGATGAAATCGAGTTATAAAATCGCACCTTCCCTCCAAAATATAGAAAAGCGTATATTTTGTTTTAACTTTTAAGAGGAAAACGAGGCCACCCGGATAATTCATTTGTCTTTCTTTCTTTTCATGTTCTCTTTTCACGTTTTCGTTGTTTATCGGTTGACTCTCTTGCTGTAGAAAAAAGTAACATTCCTCCGTAGCTATAAGTTCATATTCTTATTTTCCAATCTATAAAAATTACGAAACAGATAATATTATCTGATTATATATATATATATATATATATATATATATATATATATATATATATATATATATATATATATATATATATATATATAAATATAAATTCCCAACAGGATAGAATTTAGGTAGAACTCAATGTCCAGGATAGAGTAAGAATATAGTATAAAAGGCTCAAACAGTAATATTCCATGGTTATAATTTATTAGATTGGAATCGTAATAACGATCCAATTCATCAGAACCTACAAATTCAAAAATATTTTCCGATTTCTTTTTGAATGTGTAGGTCTGATGAATTGGATCGCGATTACGATTCAAATAAAATATGTCAGAGATTAATAGCGGACATATGAATACTTAAAATAACGTGCTTTTCATTAAGATATATGAAACACTCAACAGACATAAAATTCTCGTAACCTCAATATGTGCCCAGTCAGGGTTGTTCAGAAAATTCTCACATATTTTATTTATTTTTTATAAATGCAAAAAAACATTCTGTTGTCAAAGACATTAAATAAATCATTAAACTGCCCGTAAAAGGATGATGACAGTATATTCACTAAATTTTAATAACAATATAATTTTACTGAGATAATTTGGTTTAATTCAAAATATGCACATTAGATTCTACAGTTACAAACGTAAAATGATTGAAACAAGATAATACAAAGCAAGATTTGAAGAATATGAACCGATTTCGATCCTTGTTTTCAAACCTGGTAGAAGGCATTCTTAGGGGAACTATTATTGATTTAATTTTAAAAGAGGAAAAATATAGTTTTTATTTTAAAATAAATATATAGAAATTTTGGGGAGTATAAATTACACACAAAAATATATTACATTTCAGTCTTTTTTCGTTTTAAATCAACCTGTTTTCAAAATTAGTAGCATTATTCCAAAACAATTTTTGTAATTAATATATCTTTTTTCCTGTTTAATAAAATTTTAGATTTAAGACGTACACATGAAAGATTTGGCGAATTTAAATTGATTCATCAAACTATTTATATACCGTTTTATCCAGGTTTTAATTTAATACGGTGTATATTAACGAGAACTCTGGAAATATCCCCAGAAAATCAGAACAAGTTCTTATGAACATTTCCTTTAATTACGGAAATATCTATTTTAAAATTCATCAAAATTATTTTGATTAATACGTATTAAAGCATCTATTAAATGCATTGTAACCAAATTATCAGGGAAAAAAAACTGTTCAAATTCATGCATCTTTTTCCGCGTTGATTTTGGAATAAATATCTAGACGTGCCATGACATTTTAGAATACTCTTTGTCTACCCTGATAGCTGTCGACCTAAGTTTACAAGCTCCAAAATTATGACAGTTGATTTTTCCAAAAGTGAGACCTGCTTGGTGAAATGGTAATTGTATATTAACCGCTTCATCATAAGAAAACATATGGCTATACTTGATCGAACAACGTGGCCTAATTTTTGTTGATTTTTATAAAATCTTTGTTTTATAACAATTTTCAGAAAAATAGTTTTCTTAAATCCGCTAAATGTAATCAATGTTTACAGTATTGATACGCGCTTCTTCCCTCACCTTTCCTTTGAAGTTGTGTGTAACGACATTTTCTCGATTATACCATAATTTCTTTTCGAGTTACGTCTGCTATCATTTTTAGTTGTTGTTGTTCAATTCTCCTAGTGATGTAGATTTATTTTACTTGGTACTGTTTCTTCTTTGTGATTCTGAAACAATAATTTGATTGCTGAAATAAAAATGGTTTTTGCTAAGGCCTCCATGTTTCAGTAACACAAATCCATTGCTAACAATTGATTTTAGAAAGCAGCTGTCGAGAGCTGACAGAGTAATCATTTGTAAACCAGTGGTGATAAGATTATGATTATTCCAAGAATAAAAAAAATATATATTTTAAAAAAAGGAGAGACAGCAAACATTTTTTGTTACAATTTGGATATGTTTTAGCGTATATATTATATGTTATGCTTCATCTATTTACTACGCTTCTTTTCGGTCACGTTACCTTCTTCATGCAACTTAAATGAATCAATTTTTCAAGTAATAAATTTTCCTTATTTTTTTAATGTTTCCTTGTTTACTTTCTATATTTGTAGGAGCATTGATCTACATTTTGGACTGAAAAATGAATGTCTACAAAAGCGGGAATACAATCATTAGGTTTGGAATAGTGGTGGTGATGATAGGTGTGCTAATGATCGATAATCCACCGTCCCTGCACTAACTTTGAGACTGTCAAATCCATTTCTATTTTTGTGCATCCTGTGCGCCTACATGAATCAGCATATACTTATATATACATGCATATATATATATATATATATATATATATATATATATATATATATATACAGTATTTACATTTTGCAGACTATTGTCCTCATCTTTGTCGCCATATTTATCACAACGTTTCGGCCGTTGTACACTCCGGCCTTCTTCAGGTGGTTGGAATTTCGAACTGAACCCTTTATTTCGATCACTGGGGTAGACTGTTCTAGTTCCACGTGCCATGTTTGATGGATGTCAGTTATCAGTTATCTCCTGCTAATTTTTTCCTCCGAAAGTTCTCCACTGCCTTAACCGGGTATTGAACTCACACTCTTTGGGTCTGTCACTGAATCTAACCAACGACTTTATCCACTGTGCCATGTGTCCTTGAACTGGCATATACATATACCCGCAATACATACACACAGATATACATTCTCCCTGTGTTGAGAAAGGCTCACGTGTCTGTCTGCGAGTAGTCTATGAGTGTGTACGTGTGTGTGTGTGTGTATATATATATATATATATATATATATATATATATATATATATATATATATATATATATATATATATATATATATATATATATATATATATATATATATATATATATATATATATATATATATATATATATATATATATATATATATATATATATATATATATATATATATATATATATATATATATATATCGACACAGAGACTTCCTCATATTAAAAATCACCGCTATAGTAACTTGATTAATAAAAAGTTATGATTCATGAAATGCAGATAAGGAAACACGACAGTTTTTCCTTACCCAAAAGACCATCTTAAAATAAATGTTAAAGAAAAAATATCAGTATTTATTTATTCTCTTTATTTTTGTCCCTACTAACTTATTTGCTCTTCCAGTAGAGATGTGATTATAGATTACATCCGTTTTTCCCAGTTTTCTACCACATTGCAGATTTATGCCACAGGAAATAACTTGAACAAAATTTTTCGAACAGCATTTATATAAAAACGAAGAGAAATGCTCACAACTTCTCTAGGACGTCTGTAACAAACAAGAACAGGAAAATAATAATCTCCACGAATGAGAACGCAATAATTTTTAATATAACTTGGTACAACATAAGTTATGTTATATGTAGTCGGAATATTGTCATCATTTTTTGGTATTTTAATTAAAATTTTTCGGATCTTTTCGACCTACCCTTCACGAAATGACTAAAAATCTTATGTTTACTTCGATTTCGGCAAGTTTTAGCGTGTCGCATGTTTCAAAATACCATCAAAGAAAGATTTTAACGGCATATACACCACTGCATTTGCTCAAAATATGCTGAACAGCAAAACTTCATTAAATTATCTTTATTTTCTAAGCGTAGCATAGATGTGACACAAGTCCGAAAGCATGGGTCAGGTAGTGAGAATCGAACTCAACATTCATTTGTAATTGATCTAGCGAGAGAAACTTGATAAATATTACAAGATCTTGAATTTTCCCAAATTGTATATGAATTGCAAATTGAACAGATGCCATTATTTTATCTTCTCTGGGAGTTCCTTTTATTCAAAATCTCCTCTTTTTTGTGTCATTTTGCCGTGTGAAAGGTGGGGCTAATTTCTTTATTTCTGCATTTTCATGGTACCTGTCCGTATCAGGTTGAAAAAACTATTCGCTCACGAGCATCATTTGTAATTGAGGGTAGGACTGTTAATTACTACATAGGTGACCGCTGAGTAATGTCAAGTGTGGCAAGCTTTAATGTATGAGAGCTGTAATGAATAATGGCTACGAATTTGAAATGAGAGAGCTAAGTTCAAATTCCAGTCCAGATCGTTATACTCTAATTTACCCTTTCGAAAATGTATGAATAGACGTCTTCTCTCTTCAGCTATCAATTAATTGGTTGTACATGTATCAGTAAATCCTTATATCTAAACAATTTCTACTATTTTACAAATATTTTCTGGCATTAAATAACCTGTAAAGAGATGATAACCTATACAAAACAAATAACTCAATAAACCTTCTTTGCTCATCGGTATTTGTATTGAAATTCGATATTTCGTATCCTTTTCTATCAATTCCTATATTCACATATATTTCAATTTCTTATTTCTATTCACGTTGGTGTCCTGTTGCTTTTTCCTGAGGAATACTAATATCATTTACCAATTTCCTCGTCAGGTATTTCTGTTATTTTCGTTATTCCACAAACATTGGAATCTGTACGTAATATATACCTTAATTACGGTGATTTGCTCCGTGATCTTATTAAGACTTATTTGGTTTCCACTGACTAATTTTGTTTCTTACAAATTTAACGCCAAATTTGTCGCTGCAAGATGTCATTCCGAGTTTTCTACCTATATTAACATTGTTTATGACATCTTCCACTTTAACTGTATTGTATTTGCCATCAATTACGGAGTTAATATCATGTGGTTTTCCTATTTTAGATTTTCCAGTACTATTTATGTTCGTTTCGACTTTGTAAAAAAAAGTATTCCTAATTGTCATTTTGCATCTTAGAGACATTGCTAGAATTTCGAGTTACACATTTCGCCATATTCTCCCTCTATTCTTGTCTCTATATCACAATGGTATCATTTATTTTTTCTGGTCTGTAACATTACAAATGTCGTCGAAAATCCTCCGATGTAATTAGTTCTATTCTTTTAAGTTTGTGCATTTATTTTTCTTCAGTAATCCACAATCAAATTACAGCGACGATCCCTATGACGAACAAAATCTATGTAACGTTCTATAAGATATACTGAACCGTCGCCCCCTACATCCATAGTACATTAAACAATATATATATATATATATATATATATATATATATATATATATATATATGTGTGTGTGTGTGTGTGTGTGTGTGTGTGTGTGTGTTAAATTTAGTGGATTCTCGTCTTTGAGAAATTGCTTTATTTATTTATTTATCAAAGGGTTCTTCATATACATTCAAAAATGATAGTCTTTGTTTCCGATAGCATTAGAAAATGAGAAAATATATATATATATATATATATATATATATATATATATATATATATATATATATATATCCCGGATTATTGAGAAAAATCAGTATCCAAAAGCATTATTCCAGCAACGGCTGATTACCAGCTTTTTTTGTGGTCGAGAGGTCAGGCGCAGCTCATAACGGTTTCTTCTATGGGTCGCATATTCGATTCTGCCGGGTAGGGAATATTTTTGAGAGAAGGTTTCTCGAACATTATTAGATGGGAATAAATAAATATACTGTTTCTTTACATGAAAGATTTGAAACGATTGGTTCTGTCACGATGATGCGCGACATTGTTTTAGGGATATCCACCGAAATCACAACAATTACCTGTCACCAGTTTCACAAGCAAAGCTTCTGTTTTGTTTGATTAATTTGATTTTTCGCCTTATGAAACTTTTGAGATTATTTAAAGGAGGAGGATATTTATGTCCCATTAATATTTGGGGAGATAATAATGATTTTCTCATACAAATCTTAGTATTTAATCTATGGTTAGGAGGGAAAAGGTGGATTATATATATATATATATATATATATATATATATATATATATATATATATATATATATATATATATATATATATATATATTCCCCAATGACCTTTGTACGTAAATGAAACTAACGAAGCGAATTTGAATTAGAACTCCGCTATCCGATATTTTTTCTTTTAAATTATGATACGTTTTCCATTACACCCGCGTACTTCTGGTATTCCGAAACAGTCATCCATCTCGGTTAGACTACGTTAAACGTTACTTAACTTCGGTGGTCGTATGAGAACCGTGATATTGGCGTAAGCCATAAAGCTTGTGCGCACAGGTATTGTTTTCAGAGACATTTTGGTTGTGCTGTCACGCTAGGGTGAGTTCCTTATGTTAATGACACCAAGACACCAAATCGATCAGTGTAAAATTCAACTTCGGGTTTTCTGTCGAACGCTCTAATCATTCAGCCAAGGTATCTCTCCTAGAAACTGTAAAGTCTACTCAATATAAAAGGGTGTTAAAAAATGTCCCTTAATTGGTGCGAGATTAGATACCAACCCATGCACACCGTCAAATAACTGTATACGGAAACGAAGACGCTGCCAGTATACATACATAAATAAACACACACACACACACATACACGCATATATATATATGTGTGTGTTTGTGTGTGTATAAAAGTGAACATAGAAGTCAACATAAAAATAACAACATATATATATATATATATATATATATATATATATATATATATATATCATTGTAATGATCATTTCACCTTACAAGTTAAAATTCTATTGTAATGATCTTCAAAACAATGACAGTAATAAAATAAAATAAAAGCCTAACATAATATTAGAAACAAAGCACAGGAAAAAAAGAAGGAAAACAGGAAAATATAGGAAATACTGAAAATCTGTCTATGTTTCTGAGATGGGGTAATATATACTATATTTACAGTGTTCGGACTATCGTACTCTTCTTTGTTGCCACATTCATCACAATGCTTCGGTGGTTGTACTGAAGGTATTTGATAACTGGTATCTATTAGACATGACACGTGGAGCTAGAACAGTCTACCTCGGCGAGCGAAATAATGTGTTTAGTTCGATATACGAAATTCCTGAAGAAATCCGGAGCGTACAACGGCTGAAACGTTGTGAGAAAATATGGCAACAAAAATGAGGACGATAGTCGGCACAATGTAAATAGAGTAAATACTGAAAAGACAAAAAAATCAACAAAGGGAAAGAGAAGAGAAGAAAGTAAATGAAGATAAATCTAGATATCGGGAATAGTATCAAGTGACAGATACATGGTAAATTGACGTTGACTTATATTTTAGAATATCCATCTTTGTTTTCTATCAGGAAATAGATATAAGAAAATGGGAAGACTTTTTTTTATCTTATTGTTGCGGATGTGTGATGTATGTTAGGAATAGGAGGTTTGAATTTTGAGAAGGCTTGAATTATCAGAAAGCTTAAAATTGTGTGTTCAATAATCATCCATTCACAACAATTAATACAAGACAAAGAATAACGATTCATAAACATCTTGTTTCAAAACGTAACAATTGAATTTATTAATATTTGATATGCATGCATGTGAACTGAATAGTTAGACAGAGTTATGTATCTTAGATTAGGTAATATTTGTACCTAAGTTCATAAAGTGAAAGTAATTATTAAACTATAGTTTAGAAGAATAAATTTTCTTCGGCATGTTTGGAATTGTGTATTGTACAAGTTGGTAAATGTTCAGAAGAGATTTCAGAGTTCGTACTTGCGTGAATATTGGTAATGATCTTTAACGTCTGAAGGCAAAGGCTGAGACAGGAGTTCTTGAAGATTACGTCTTGGTACTTGGTAACAAGGAATAAGACGCGAGAGAAGTTTACACGTGTTCTGTTTTTATAATATAGTGTATCACGTGGGAGGTTCCGAGAATATTGAGCGGGAAAACAGTTTTGTCGCGTGCAAGCGTTTTGATTGGTCGGAACTGACCAATCAGCGAGCTAGAATGAAGGTGATTAACCAATGAATATTTATTATATATATTTTTAAGATTGTGATGGTGAAAATTACAACAGGAATAGTGTATTTCCTTGCAGGGGTTAAAGATTCCACATTATATTAACTAATTCACTATTTCTTTAATATTAAAAAATATAATTATCATATAAATTATTATAAAAATATATAATTATTAAAAAACATATGTTGCTATAGTTATATTTTTTTTACTTTTGAGGACATGAATTATTTTAAATTCTATATTTTCTATTTAAAAAATATTATTATATATTAAAACATAGACTTGAATATTACAATTTTACCATCTATAAGGAAATAAGGATAAAAATCATAGAAGTTCATTTATTATTATTATTATTATTATTATTATTATTATTATTATTATTTTATAATACAAACCTACATTTAAGAAAGAGTTAGTGAAAAGAAACATCTATAATTAAAGTTATAAAAGTTATGCGTATAAAGCAGTGCGTATAAAATGATGGAGAAATATTTATTATAGTCTCGTTATTAAATAAATGAATTATATAGAATAAAATTTAATAAGTAGTAAGCACAACCTGATCATTAAATAAATTAAACAAATATAGTGTATATGGGCATATAGTCTTTGTTTCTATTCGCCCCGCGGAAATCCCAATGTAAATATGGTGTTTGATCTTATTTTCCCATAGCAAAGAGTGCATCCAAACAATTTTCATGAAAGTATTTATAGAAAGTCACGGGGAAACAATTTTAAGGATGCAGGAATGAGTTTCATCAAAAACATTCAAGCTTCCATATTTCGCTGTTAATTACATGTTACATACTAATAGCATTTGATGCTACGAAAGAAGTGTTCACCTT
>OZ010571.1:143895875-143915875 GCA_963932145.1 Acanthosepion lycidas | reverse complement strand
ATAAAAGACACACAAAAGGGGATGTAATTACAAAGCAAAACTATTGATTGCTTACATTGGATATATGGTTATGGAATTTGTTGATGGATTGGTAGGATTTACATGGACCTTCCTCAAAATTATCTATTTCTTGAACAACAGAAGTGATATCAAATGGTTCACGAGATGCTATAAGCTAAATTCTGATTTCCAATAGTTTCTTAAGATTTGCAGGAGACTCATATCCAATATGCCTATAGACTGGATTATTGCAAATCCTTTTACATAATATTAGAGGCTTATATTCTAAAACGCATGGATATGTTTGGTGCGGCTGGAAATATTGCAACAATCGTATGGAATAGCATGACTAGTTCCAAGACGGTATTAAGTTCGTGAAGAAAAGAACTTGGTGCAGTAAAAATCAAACATGGCCTTTTCACTGTGATTACGTTATGTTCAACTAATAATGGGCAGTTTGGTAACTACCGCAAAGATATACTCCCAGAATATAAGGATGTCATTTGAACTCGTTACGAGTTCCTCCTCGATCGGGAATATACGAATGATGTAGTTGATTATTATTATAAGTACCTGGAATTTCTACAGAGGGACAGGACCTTCAGTGACAAGATGGAATAACATATAAAAGATACGTGTTTTCCGCGTAGATACGTGTTTTCCGCGTTTTCCGGTTCGTTCTGAAAAATGCGATTTATGCAGTACTGTTTTGAAATTTATGTTGTAAGTATTGCTGAATAGATGGATGAGCACCTAGAATATTCAAGGAAGATAATGAACATAAACAGGTACTTATATATGAGAAATATGGTTTGGATTTATCTACCAACAAATTAATGTTTTGTTTTTATGTGTATAGATGAGAGTGTAACATCGGAAGGTAATTCCTTGTATGCGTATTTGCAACATAGCCAGAAGTGGATGTTAAAAGCGTTGTTTTAAATTGTTATTCTGGTGACAAAAATGTTAAAAATTATGGGATGATAATTCATGCTGAAAAAGTCGATGCACGGAAGGAAAATTCATTGCACATTGTATTTGCATAAGATGCGGCAGATATGTAATTACTGAGGTGGCTCAGATAGAAATTCTTGGAGAAGTTAGCTAAAGGCATGACGTTTAGCGAGCAATAACAATAACCAAGAAGACATCTATCCAACACGCTATTGAGAGAACAACTGATTTATCCTTGTGATGGATATTTATGAAAGCTACTGACAATGTGTTACACATTGTCAGTGGCAACACTCAGCTGTCAGTAAGATTACAACTGACATACTGACAAAATGGATCTCAGAAGACATTTGAGACTATGTAGGAAGAATATCTTTGAGTGCACAGTCCCTTGGTACGACCATTCTCCACCGTTACTCGTAGCGATGATCATGTGGGATAGGAGTATATTTATATATTTGGAGAGCAGATTAAAAAAAATAATTATGCACTGGAGCATTCATGAATGATTACAATTGTTGTACCTTGGGATAAGAATATATTGAAGAGGGAGCCGAAATCATACAGACGAACCAAGTCAACTCAAAGAAATATACCAAGAAACAACGGAACCTAAGATTTCTAATTGGTGTATTTAAGATTATTTTGAGGAATACTTCCGCTACGCTTTTGTAACCTCTGACGATCTTTGGAAGTGCGCAGGTGGCTGCAATACGTGGAAGAGCTTATATGCAGTGGAAAGTGTTTTATCTCTAAGATGAGGTTAGGTACTGAGATCCTATAATCGTTCCACGGTCGACATCTCTAAATCGGATAGGATATCAAATGAAATAATAAATATCCTCATACTATAAATGGAATGGCTCTCATGGCATATGTTCTAAAGAAATCGAAAGTATTGACATATACATATACATATACTTATTGGTAAACGAATATGTGCTGCACTAAAATATCCCGTTCTGTACCACAAGTTTTTCATTGCCTGATAGCAATAGTTTGTTTATGTGCCTAACTTGTTCACTGAAGGCATATCTCTCTTCAAAACCATAATCAATGGATGGACTTTATAGCGGGCTGTCGTGGGTACTGTTATATGTGACTGTAGCTATGATGACCATTTCGTTTGAAGTACTTGAGCAATAATAAGAATATTTAAAAAAAAAAAGACGAATTAATTATAACAAAAACGATTGCACTGGTAAAATATATGCGTTATTTACATTATCCGAATTGTTATCGTCATCTTCATTGCAATATTCACAACATTTCGCCCGTTGTAGGCACCAGCCTTCTTCAGGCGATTGGTTCTTCAAACTGAAGTCTTTAATTCGTCCACTAGCTTAGATTGTTCTAGTTCCACATGTCATGCCTCTTCCAGATGTCCCAGTTGTTTCCCTTTAACTCAACTCTTCAAGTTCTGTTTGACAACTGCTATGGTCTGGTATTGAACTTACAACACATTGTGTCTAGGCACTGGATCTAGCCAGCGTCTTTATCCTCTGGACCATGTGTCCAATCACCTGAAGAAGCTCGGAGCGTACAACGGCTGAAACTTTGTAAATATGGCAATTAAGATGAGGATCACAGTCCGAATAATGTAAATAATGCACGCTATCATAATACCTCATCTCAGAGATATAGACAAAATATATGCCCCATTTTATAAACTGCAGGAAAGATGTGTTGTCACATGATGCTTACTGATGAAAAAACAGGTATCATATGTTATCATTTGAATAATGATTATCTATTTAACAGCATCGAGAAAATGAGTAAAATTGTAAAATTCTCTTCTGATGCGACAAAGATTTCATTTCTTCCAATTATATTTAAAGTTGTAAAATTGGTTTATGACTAGGGTCCAGTTTTTCATTCTCTTTATTCCTTGTTTTGTTTTTATTTGTGATGCCATACTGATTACTTGTCTTCTTTTGCGTCTTATTTTATTAAAGTCCTTGTATCCCTTTCTGACGCCTGCGTTCTTTTCTTAAGATTTTCTTTAGTCTAAATTACCTTACGTTTAACGAAGAAAATCTAATCCCAACACTTTTTTCCACAGAACAACAGAAAAAAAAATGTCAAAAAATATTTTATTCTAAAAATGTCTAACAAAAGTTGCATTGAACGAAATGTTACAGGAGATAAAACAGGAAATTAAATATAATTTATTCCTGTTTCAGTTATTTTTATGTAATTGCTCACGATTTTTTTGTTTTTGGTTTTCGGTCTTTTCTCAATATGGTTTCTAATGATTGCATTGACGTCAGTGCAAGCGGAGGTCACGTGGGACCTGCTGAAGCCATTAATATTCTCAGTTTCAAGAAATTCTTGTCAGAAGAAAGAAAATAAAAATAAGGCCTCTCATGGCGCATAATACCAACTCATCATTTAATAGCCGCGAAGAAGAAACCTTAAACGAGTTTAAAGTCCAGTCGACCGTAGCCACAAGTGATTCATTATCACCCACCACTTACTTTGCGTTCATTTATCTATACTAAGTTGTTTCATTTGGTGATGTGAAATTTGCATCTGTCAGCGAATCTAGTGAGGTGACTCTTGTATTAGTCGCACTGGCAGAGGCAAACTAAGGGTTCATGTCTGCTGGATCGGAAGTTCGTCAAATACGATAATGCTATTTATTATTGAGATGGCTTCCGGCATGGCTTTTGATCAATGGATTTAATGGTCTCTTACTGTGTACCGATTTCATTGCACATTCGCCAAGCGCTTGCTTTATCGATTACTTAAAAGGTGGGGGTCGACCTGAAGGTTCAGTTTGTTTGAAGTAGAACCAGTAATGAGAGCCTAAATAAATAGGAAGCAGTTTGAAAAACGGAAGCAGAAAGTGATAACGATTTATTGTCTTATAAGCGCACAATAGAACTTTTTATTTATTTATGATATATCTAAGAAAGAATGTGTTAATTTTTGTGATTAGAAAGTAGAGTTGATTTTTCTTAATTCTAATAATAATATATCATTGAGAGATTAGAAGAAAGAATTACAAAACTTAATAGTAATGTATTATTCCTGCGAATATCCTTATGTCGGGTATCAGATGTAGAAATAATTAGAATATTACGTCGCCATAATTACGCTCCTGTAAATAATAAATATCGCAAAGATATGAAAAACGTTATAACATTTAACTTTTCAGGAACAGTAAGAAAGGACAAATACTACTGCATCATATACTTGTTAAAAATCGCCTATATACGGATAGAAAATCAATTCACTGAATATACAAAAACGGAAAATGGTGTAAGATAATTATGTATATTCCCATCGGATTATTTTACGCATATACTGAGGAGATTCTGAGAAAATTAGATGACATATCAGGATTCATTATTGGCGTCCGCCATCTTATCAACGTAAGATATACAGACGATGTACTGTTGATAGTAGACAAAAATAAAACTAAAGAACTATATAAAGTATTGAAGGAAATTAAGAAGTAAGGAGCAAATATCAGTTGTGAAGATGACAGAATGTAAGAGTGTCAGTAAAAGGAACAGTGGCTATGTAAATTATAAATTTAATTCAATTACGTACAAGAAATTCCGAAATTAAATCCAGAGACATATTGTGATAGTGAAAACTGCTTGCTTAAATCTAAGCAAAATATTAAGAAACGGGAAAATTTTGAAACAAAGAATGAAGTTATTGAATTTTCCCTAATTTTCTCCTATATAACAATGAATGCTGAACAATCCCCTCACAGATGAAAAAGAGACTTGATGAAACGAGAACGTGATTGTAGAACAGCATGGTAGCATGGGCAGTCGAGGAAATACAAATTTTGAGAGAATGAAAACAAATTAAAATTATATTTAACAGCCAGAGAGAGTTAAACTTCTTAAGTCAAATAATGAGGAAAGACATCTTGCAGAATTTGATACTCAGATGACATAGTGAAGTATAGAAGGAAAGAGGAAAACAGCGCATAAAACTACCTGACGAAATGCTGTAACTAGATGTCAGAACAGGGTTTAGGTGAAATGAGGAAAAGACAAAGTTTACTGGGAGCTGCATAAGACAATAAATTGTGGAGAAACATGATCGCTTATGTCTTGAAGTGACATGACACAAATATTGCTGCTACTACTACTACTACTACTAATACTAATACTACTACGAATACTACTACTACTACTATGAAGAAGAAGAAGAAGAAGAAGAAGAACAAGAAGAAGAAGAACAATTAATAACAGTTTGTATCATATATAAATTCCGTTCTTTTTTATCAAACCTTTTCTTCAAAAAATAACTTACAACTATATTTTTCAATTATATATTCACGATTATAAGCAGTAATTATTGCCAGATATCCGACAGCCCATATATGCTTTTTGAGTAAAATTCTGCAGTTTTTCATATAAAAATCTTTTCGACATACTCTTTACCATGGTTTTTTGGGGTGTAAGTTTTGCAGCGATCCAAATATTAATGGTCTATTGGTACAAGGTCAGGTGAATATAGGAGCCATTTTGAAGAAAGTTAGTCAATGTTTCATCCTTTCTGTACGCAGTCTTTCGTTATCATGGAGGAGAACATTTCCTATTGAGGAAAGGATGTTTCTTTTAGTCCAAATGTTTGTGGACATGATGCATTTCCCGATAGTATAAATGGGCATTTCGCTTTTCATTGTGTTTTGAAAATTTCGAATCAGTAATAACCAGCGACCCCATTACACACACACCGTTATCATTCTTCCATGTATCACAGTTTTTGGAGCCCATTATGGATATTTAGACTTGTCAATTTATGGCTTTGAACATTGTGGTATGCAATCGATTTTCCATATATAATATATAAGCGGAACACTTTGTTAGGATGTTATATTCGTTAGTACATTTGGCTCATCAAAAAGAGAAGGAAATATAAACCTACGTAATATGTGGAACACAGAGTGACACGGATTCCAATTTGACTACATCAAATGATACACCTGAAGAAAATATAATTTTAGCTGACGCAGAAAGAAACATGCCAATTCGAAAACGCAACAAATATATAAATGATATCTATGTGTATTAATAAGAGACACACGTCTTAAAGGATTTTTATTTTATATTTAAATATAGAAACTAGCGATCAAAGTGAAAATGTATATGCGTCTGAAGTCCAATTCAGATGAAATGAGAATTTGCTTTATAATTTTGCCCGAAATATTCGAAGTTGTGTTTCTTTAACTGAAGTTTTCGATATCAGGTATGGACATCAAATGACAGGATAAGAACCCTGATGCGTAGCATTCTTTAATCATTATATATCGACACAAAGATGTTATTCACGGAGCCTTACATAAAACACTTCGTAAAACATATACCATATTTAGTATTATTTCAGCAACGAAAGTATTGTGAATAGATGTGGGGAATAAGTTAAATACATATTAAATATGAAATGCGTTTCGTCCTTTAAAATGATTTTATCAGTCAAATAATGATGGTCTTATTGCTGGAATTGTATATATGTTGAGAGAAGTGAGACAATATATACGAATATGATGATTCTGATTACGCACTGAGAGAGAATAGTGAATATATAGGGAGTGAGATTTATAACCGGTGTATTCATTTACAAGAATCCACATCCCACTATATAATCAAATCCATTAATAAGAACATTATTTTTCTTGGATCAATTAATTTTAAAAGATAAAACGCGTTACATTTTTTTTATATATTTTATCATTCTATCACATAATACAGACACACATAGATACACAGAGACACACTAACACACACACACGTATACAGGCAGACACACGCGAACATACGCACACATATGTATAAAGTCACACACACACACGCACGCATACAGGCACACACGCACACACATATGTATAAAGGCACACACACACGCACGCATACACGCACACACATATGTATAAATACAAACACACACACGCACGCATACAGGCACACACACACACGCACACACATATGTATAAAGGTAAAAGACAATAGGAAAACGCTATTAGCCGATGCGCCTTGTTCAATGTAGACTTTTCAAGGAAAAAAATGAAATGAATTTATTGAAAACAACATAACTATTTAGAACAAAAAAAAGGTCCTTAGCACCTCGAAGAATTTAGAAAACGCTGTTGTATTCATATTGTCAACTGGAAATTACGTCAAGTACTGTCACGTGTGGAAATATTTGTTATTGTTCTGTTGACGGATTCATCCATTTTCTTTTGATATCTTGAAACAGTTGTATACATTGAAATTATATATGTATATATATATATATATATATCCAAAGTATCGCCTATTATACTAATCGATCAACACTTAAAAGATCCAACAACTTTAAAAAAAAATTTAACCGTCAGCATTCTGGAGGTGATTTTATTTTCAAACAAAATATATTATTCTACCACTGTAAGTGACGCAGATGATGGAATGATAACGTGTTTGAATTTTGCAGTCGTGTTGCTATATCTTGCTCTGTCATCAGAAATTGACTGAAATTACGTAGTTAAGTAGAGAAGCCTTGAAAAACAATGCAGTGAAATGCAAAGTACTGAATAATGCAGTGTGCTAAAGTTTAACAAATATACTATAAACATCAGTTACAATTGCGTTTGACATATAAAACAATCTATAACCAGACATCCTAACAACTTATTATTGAATAATTAAATATCTTGCAAAGACAACAACCATAATGAGACAAGAGAAATAATAAATAAAAATGTAACAGCCGAAATATTATGAACCGTTTCGGAAAATATTTATTTAATAATATTATAGAGAGAGCTAAATTGCATATACGAATATCCTATATTGCTAAATTGCATAAATGTATATTTTATAATTGAAAGCTATGGACATTATTACAGAGTCCTGGGAGAGCCTGTCATCCATTCGATCTAAATGGAGAGGAACCCTGACCAAACACCTCAAGTCAGGGAGGGGAAGCTGACATAAATTGCCACGGAAAATTGGGCCCGAAGAAAGCAAAGTGGCAACTCCAAAAGATAAGAGATTGAACACACATACGACCTCTGCAACAGATATTCTCATTCTCGCATCGGCCTCGACAGTCACAGACGTCGATGCTCCAGCCAATCAGATAACAATGTTACTACCCATGGTCAACTCTGTCAGACGGAGTCTTAGCTAGTATGTTAAATAACAAAGACTTTTCATTATTTTATCTGAAACTGATAGGAAGTATCTATTTTTTCAGCTATAAACTAACTTTAAATAATGATAAATACAAAAGTAATACATCTGTCACGAGATTCTCGCCCTACCTCCAATCTTGATTCTCTCTTTCACTACACTCCACCTGTCACAGACACCAAGCCTCTTTATTTCTAACCTTCTCCGGAGCGGGAGGATTGTTGGAGGGGATTGTATGTTCAGAGGACTCGACTTCTTAGGAGTCTTTTGATCTAGCAAACTCTATTAAGAAAGAGATAGAGCCGGTGGGACATGTCTGCGCTACATCAGGGAACGAACGTAACTCAAGATTTACTAAAATCTGTGCATTGTCAAAGCGTACATCCCGGTGTAAAACGGACACTATATTTTGTGAGGCAGATGGATCCCTCAGTATCCAAAACTGCCATCAGGGCGGTAGACAGAGAAAGCAAAGACTGAAAATCCATCGACCCAGCAACTGTACAATGGCCAAAAGGACAACTGAATGTGAGCAAAGTGTGGCATCGTGTTGGAATAGACATCATTCACTATAATGATTAACGAAAAAAGTAGTTATCAGATTTTTACTAACTACATTTTCTATAATCTTTCTTCGGCAGATCGCACACAAAACACGAATAATTTTTCGAGTTTGGCGAGTCTCTCTTTCACTACAAAATATTACTGAAATATAGAAGAGCAAGGAATTCCCGCCTGATTTAAAATTTTCATGCTTAATATACTAAAATACCTTCTTCTTCTTCTTTTTCTTCTTCTTCTTCTTCTTCTTCTTCTTCTTCTTCTTCTTCGTCGTCGTCGTCGTCGTCGTCGTAGTCGTCGTCGTCTTCTCCTTCATCATCATCATCATCATCACCTTCTTCTTCTTCTTCTTCTTCTTCTTCTTCTTATTCGTCGTCGTCTTCTTCTTCGTTGTCGTCGTCGTCTTCTTCTCCTTCATCATCATCATCATCATCATCTTCTTCTTCTTCTTCTTCTTCTTCTTCTTCTTCTTCTTCTTCTTATTCGTCGTCGTCGTCTTCTTTTCCATCATCATCATCATCATCATCATCATCATCATCATCATCATCATCATCATCTTTTTCTTCTTATTCGTCGTCGTATTCTTCTTCTTCTTCGTCGTCGTCGTCTTCTTCTTCTTCGTCGTCGTCGTCTTCTTATTCTTCTTCTTCTCGGCGTACGACCTTCTGATATTGAAACACACCTTCTCCTACTGTTACAGAAGTTAAGCAAAGTCTAGCCGTGACAGAACTTAGAGGGATGTATGTTTGGGAATACCAGATGATGTAAGCTTGGATGTGCGGGTGGCCTAATTCATAAAGGCTCAAGATTGAAAGTTGGAGTTCCGAGTTTCTCTTCCAGAAGTATTCGTTATATTTATTTATACGAAAATACTCTTGGTAAAATTATGAATCCCCCTCTTTACACCCTGTAATTAGTAGAACTTTTATCAATAAATCATTATTATCTCCAGAAAAAATTATTCCAATCTAAAATTATTGAAATGTTGTAACGTAGGAAAGGTTACAAAAAGGGGAATAACCAAAACGGAGATTGGAAATGAAATTGTAATCTTTATAATATCAACAAAATACAATACTAGCCAGCGCCGTGAATAGGTAAACCACTGCTAGTGATTGTCTGCTCAGACAGCATATTACCCCCCTTACAGTAGTGTCCAACGTGTTTATGAGTATTGAGACATATCCATTAGTGTTCAAAAGTAAACATATAACAAATATAAAAGCACCGCAAAACACAAATCAATCGCTTCTTCATCTTCTTCGATATGTTACTTCAGGACTTGAGCGAAACTGTCTCTCTTCAACTTCGTCTTTTGGGGATTTTTTGTAAGTCTTTTTTTCTTTTTACTATCATTCCTAATCCCTGTTCTTTTAACCGTTTACAAATATTTGTCTGGGAGGTGATATGCAGCTTCTTGTCCTTCTACAATATATTATGTGAGTGGATGATTTTTCTAAACATTCTTCCTTCATTACGTTCAATACAAATAACAAAAGTCCCTTTCTGGTGATATGCATAATGCTCTTTCGTTTAAATTTCGTGGCATTATAAGCCGTTCCTTGCACCAGTTAGCAACAGATTGAGTAAATTTGCTTTTTAACGCTCAAACGCCCGCGCGCTATATATCTCTTAAAATTTTCCCAAATCGTCATAATTCCTTGTAAATGTATATGCTGAACTAGAATTAACAATTAAAAAAAAATGAAGAAACCTACCGTTTTGGAGTTATCGACAAGAAAAAATCGGACTTCTTGTTGTTCATTCGTCCGCCATTACTGGCATAATGTTCACTGTATCACTGCGGAGTGCCTCCGGCGGCGTAAGCATACATTTTGACCTATTTAATTCTTTTACAGCTATATCTCTTTTTGAAATCCCTACGCATTATCGTAAAGCATTTTTTGATAAGTGTAGTTTTATTTATAAATGAAAACTTTAATCAAAAACAAATTAAATAATATAATATAAACTTTTTTCTGTGTAGAATAGCAAAGACAAATTAAATAATACAATAAAGTAATTTTTTATATTTTAAATTTGAAAATAAAACTAACAATAATTAATGCGCAAACTTGGTAAAGCAGAAACGAATTAAGAGTTGATTGTATAATTTGATATTTTTTTTTAAAATTTGTCCCCTTTTCTACACAGAAAGAACACCCGACCCCACCCCTAACTCTAAAACCTAATTCTAAGCTTAACCCGGTTTATTGTATTTTTTTTCAATTTGTCCGCTTTTAATTTTAAAAAAAGTTATATTGTATTATTTAATTTGTTCTGTTAATTTGTCATTGCTATTCTAAACGGAAAAAAAAAGTTCTATCATATTATTTAATTTTCTTTTTTTTTTGTTATAAATAAAACTACACTTACCAAAGTAATTACATTTCTTTACGGTAGTGTGTAGTGATTTTCTGCACCGAAAGTCTGTAAAAGAAGTAAATAGACCAACATTTATGTTAACGCCAACGAAAATACTCTGACGTACTCCGCTGTGAATTTCTCAAACAAATGCCCATAATGGCGGAGGAATTACCCAGAATTAGTACGATTTTTTTTTTCTCCAAAAGGCTAGTTTTTTTTTTATAATTTAATTGTTAATTCGAGTTCAGCATGTACATTTACAGGTAATTATGATGATTTGGGAAAATTGTAAGAAATATTTAACGGGCGGGCATTTGGGCGTTAAAAACAAATTTACCACAGATTGTATGTCATTCATTTCAGATTAACGGAAAAATTGAAATTTATCAAGATGATAAGACAAACTATTAAAACAATGAAACTTTAGTGTCATCAGCATAGACATCTATCTAAATTTTTATAAATTCTTTCATCAAAAATTCTCAATACATATGCAGTTGTCTAACACAAACAATTAAAAATAAAAACTTGCTGTATAAGATCCTTAACCGATTAAGACTTGATTAGTACTTCTAGTACTTTGAAAAAACATTTCGAACATTAATAAACCGATAATCAGGAAGAAAAACGATTTAATTTAGTTCTTTAAGATAGGTAACAACAAGAGTATTTACAGCAACCAGGAAAGAGAAAAATAGACAAAGATTTATGTTAATGTTTAAAGAAACCAGGAGCCAGTCCAGGAACACATTTCCAAACGATTGTTGAGATACCATAAAGTTTGCAGGATTTGTGAGAATCGAGATGAGAGATGATAGATGAAACCATAGAAGGAGATATCATTCAACAGAAATTCAATTTTAAGTGGGAATTTAGGTAAAGATATTCCAGATGAGTAATAGTAAAAATTCAAGAGAATTTAAAAGCAAAACATTCTACATTATCTGCAGAAGTTCTTGATTTATTCCAGAGCCTACTGAGGAGTAATAATCGTGGATCCGAATTTGTTACTTGTGGCTTTTTATAACAAGATCTGTTACATGTTGTTGAATAATATTATTAAATGTACATATTTATGTGACATTTTGTAGTTTGTTAATTGACGTATAATCTATTTAAATTGTTTATTTGTTTGGATGTTTGTTTATTTTCTTTATTTAATTTTTTATGATGCTGTTGCTATTTGCTTAGTTTAGAATATTGCATTTTTTTAAAAGAATTCCTATATTTTCTGCCTTGAATTTAGAGCATATATTTGTATTTTCATCATGATATTTTACAAGGTTTCGCTTTTATATTTTTAATTTAAGTAACGTAGTAAATTTGTCTTCTTGTATGTATTTTGACATCAGTATATTTAGTAATTTGGGTAGCACAGAGAATGCGAATATTGCTATTTATTCCAGACCAATTTTATTTGGATATATTGTTGTAGGAATATATATATATATATATATATATATATATATATATATATATATATATATATATTAATTTTTGATGCCTGTTTTGTTACTATTTTAAAGCCGGTTATTTGCTAGTTTTTGGCGATTGCGCATATGTAAATTGTAGAAATTCGAATTTGTAATATTTATTCGTATTTATGCGGTGGTATAAATTTTGCTGGGGGAGAGAGAAGTAATTATAATTGTCGGATGATGCGTACGTATGTTACACAACGACACATATATACGTATATATACCAAGTCCCATACTGTTACATTATGTTTATGTATGACCTCCGGTGGGTGAGCGTGCGATTGTCTGTGTCTGCGTACAACAATGAGTGTACGGGCGTGGATGCATGTTTGCGCAAGTATGAGTGTTGTCCCGTCGACAATTGTTCCTCCCTCTTCATTAGAACACAGATATACACAACACTATATAAATCTAAGATTTTAAGATTAATCAGATTGTCTGACGATCCCAAAAAAGGTGAAATCCAGTGTCACAATCTCACACCAATCCAATTATATATATATATATATATATATATATATATATATATATATATATATATATATATATATATATATATATATATATATCCTAATATTAAAAATGAATTTGTTCTTTCGTCCATCAACGCATAATACAACGTTTATTTTAATTGGCGTTTCAAACATTTGATAAATTAATATTATAGATGTTTAATCTGCAACTATGTATGTATATATGTATATTGTTCCAGGATCATTTCCCAACATATTTAAGATGATTTTCGACATCTATGATGTTCTAAATTTCTTTCCTGAAAGTTATATTCTGGGTGTACATTGATTTACCCTGTGGAGTATCAGACAACCGTCTATACTCACCAGACAAAACCTTCCAAATGATTATTTTCATTCTCACATTTTTATTACATTAAACATTATTTTTACTATATGCGCAGACGTGGAATAGCTACACTTGTTCATAGTATATTATAAAGAATCTACATTAACCCTATCGGCCTGCGCACACATGTAATCTTAAAGAAAATTCACTTTTCCTTAGTTTTAGTTTCCTGACTATTATATCTTTTTTAAGATAGGCTGAAAAGACAACGACTAATTTAGACATGGGTATCCACTAATACTAACGTCTGAAGTATATATATATATATATATATATATATATATATATATATATATATATATATATGTGTGTGTGTGTGTGTGTGTGTGTGTGTGGAAAATAACGCATAATATTCTTTTCTAAAAAGTCCACATTACAACCCAAAAAGTTTGAGGCACCTCTCTTCTCTTCTTTTTAATATACATACTTTTCTCTCGTTAGAATCACTACAACCACTTTCCTTTATTTATATATATATATATATATATATATATATATATATATATATATATATATATATATATATATATATATAATCTTTGCATTCATATATTATCATTTATGGTCACTTCGATGAGGTGATATATTTAAAATGCTTGACGCCCTACGTCAATTAGCATCTACTACTTTGGACCGTCCACCACTTCTAATCTACGCTTCAAAAACTGACATTATAATATGTTTACATCTAATCAATATGTATATAAAACAATATTTATTTCTGTATATATTTTATACATATGTATAATTCTTTTATGTATTTCCATATAATCTTATTTCTATTGTTAATTTCAGAGAGTAGTATACTTTCCGGTGATTTACCGCTTTTCTTAAAATTCACTAATCAGTGAAATTGCGTTTAGAATTTATATGAAAGAAAGAATTAAAACCGCATGAAATCTTTCCATCTGTCAAAAACAATCTGGCTACCATTTCTTAATATAGCTTGTCTCATGTGAAAAAGAGGCTAGAAAATCAAGATATTAGAAACATAAAATGAATCCCGTCAATTACATTCATCTGTTGATTAAAGAATATTTTATAATCTTCCTCTAGGAAGGATGATTTTACATTATTTTTAACAAATATATGAATTTTGCCCCTAAATAACTCATTATTTTTTTCTGGGAAATAACTGAATTTGCAAAAATTATATATGAAAAATTATGAGAATTAATTAAAATTCCAAATGCATGAAAGTTTAATACGGATCCTAGATAACAGAATGCAGGTTGAATGAAGGTTAATTTCATATATTGGGAAGTGTGGACTTTCCATGAGCGGATTAATTATTTCCGTGAAAATGAGTATTCAAAACATGCCTTCATTTAATGTACAAGAAGCGGCTGTTGATTTTGAAAGAATATCCGCAACAATTTACTCCAACAAACAAGTCCGAGAAAATCAATTGTAATCTAATAGCAAATCGTTTATTTGACATAAATATCTCACGTCTTTGATACTTTCTTGAATATTAATGACAGTAATTGAATACACTGCAGAAAAGTACCATTCCTGTCAAACCGTATATTGAAGGTCGATCTTAACGGAGTCTCCTCCGGCTCATATCCCACGAACGCAAGTATTTCCCCAATGCTATATCGTAGGCTATAGTGTTTCTTATCTTCATTAACGATCTTCCTGACGTCATAGGTTCCCAAGTAGACATCAACGCGGACGACACAACTATTTACTCCTGCCTAAAATACAAATCTAATGTCGCTGATAAAACTAACCTGGCCGTTTGTCTCGAAAAGTTCCTCCAATAGGTTGTAGACTGGAGCAGAAATTGCCTCAAAGACAAATCTGCTCTCTATTACTCAACACAGAGAACAATCCTTGCCCCCACCCATTAGAATGTCTGACGCTCAACTCCCCGAGAACTCCTCTTTACGACTGCTCGATCTCACATTGAATACTAACCTGAGATGGAAAAATACCTTGAGTCAATAGCTTCGTCAACCGCAACTAAAGTTGGCTCCCTGTGCCGAACCTGGAAATTTTTCTCCCCGGAGTCGATCCTTCAAAACTACAAATCAAGCATTCGCCCTTGAGTGGAGCATTGCTGCCATATATGGCCTGGAGCCGCTTCTGTTTATCACAAGGTACTTGATAAAATCCAGAGACGGATATGCAATATAAGTGTATCTGATCTGGCATCTCGTCTGCAGTCGTTCTCTCATAGACGTGCCGTCGTCTGCAAGATGTATTAGATTTTTTATAATTTCTATTTTGTAATAATATGGACATTCGCTTTTATATTTAAGTGTACAAGAATTTATATTAGTAGGTTTTTTATATGGCGAAATAGTAAATTTATTATTTGTGTTTCTCAATATGTCAAGTGGGTGAATTTTATTAGTACTATTGAGCTCATACTTGAATTTAAGAATACACACACAATACATGTACATATGTGTGTATATATATATATATATATATATATATATATATATATATATTCTTTTTATACGCTTTTATTTAATTGATGCAATTTATGTAAGTAAATTCTCTGTTTTATAATTAAACAGTTATAATTACATTTACCATCGTAAATGTTTGAGAAATTTCGTAGAAAATATACGATCTCCGTCAGAATCCGAACATGTGCCCTATACAGACCCGTCAGTTGATTTCATGTGCTATACCACTCTGCTACGAAATTTATTGAAAATTCAGGCCTGTAAATGTGATCCATACCATTTAGCTATAAACAGAGCATATATTTAATTGTATCTATTGAAAATAAACGTATAACGAGAAAAAATAATTGTCGTACATAATCAATTTCAATATATATATATATATATATATATATATATATATATATATATATATATATCCACAATATATTTTAGGATATTACATCAAGAAAATGCAGAAAGATCTATACAATTGCATTGGTGTTTCGCAGTAAAACCCGATTGCAACTGCAAACTAAAATAAAGACTATTGCTCTATTTTGCATTGAACCATCACACACACACACACACACACACACACACACACACACACACACACACACACACATATATATATATATATATATATATATATATATATATATATATATGCGCTATACTTAATGGAATGTGCTAAATATCAGTGATAGTGATAACATATTTTCGGATGATCACAAAGCATGAATCCCTTGTCACATTCTCATATCCATACAACTGAATATATATATATATGTGTGTGTGTGTGTGTGTGTATGTGTGTGTGTAGATAGCTATATAGTTAGAGAAAGAGAGAGGGGGGAGAGAAAGAGAATATAGAACTTATCTATAGTCATTATCGTTCCGACCTTTTATATAGCCATAATTCTATATTCTTTAATCCTTGAAAAACATTGATTAAATCCCAATGCCGGCTGTTTTAAATTACACACACACACACACACACACACATATACATATATATATATATATATATATATATATATATATATATATATATATATAGATAGATAGGCATGTATGTATGTATATTATTTCAGCTGCTAGGAAGCTTCGTTCACTCTCTCGTCCTATTCCCACTCGACTTTTAAATTCTTCTCACAGATGCGAAAATGTTGCTCGACTTTTGAATTTGTTTTTTTTTTATATTTTTACATTATTTTTCGAATGTTGTTTTCCTCCACCATCTAATGCACATTCGTTTCTACATTCTCTGAAATTACCAATGATGCATAATGTCTGGTGAATTAATTCTCTATTTGTTTTTTGTCTTTAAAAATTTCGATCTGTACCCATAGATATAAGGGAACATATTCATTACCCGTTAGATCAAATTTTATGACAATTTCCAAGCAAACTGACATCAAGACCCTTATGAATACATCACTTGAGTTTTCCATGCGCAAATCTATTCTGTACAAATAATCTCTTACTGCTGGTCAATGCTTTCATCCCGTGTTAAAGCTGTATGCTTTTTCAGGTATTTTGAACGATGTTGGCTTTCAGTAGTGTATCCTTGAGACAGTATATTGCTTTGTGCACTGGTCATTTTCCAATTCATTGCGACATGTCTACTGACGAAGTTATAAGGTTTGTGTGAAAATTGTGAATATGTATGAATCTTGTATTATTTGTAATAACTAATGCATTATACGTAGCCTTTTCTCATACGTATGCCCGCACATATATATAACTTTTATAGCTTTGTTAAGGTCTTTTAATTTACATTCCTCTTGAAATGTATTTTGTAAAATATTTTCTCGTGTAGAGGAACATTAATATTCAAGTGATTCGTTAACATTAAAATGTAATTCCAATTGAAAAAATAAGTATCTGTCCATCCAAATAAACAACTTACTGTGTTCCTGTGAGACCTAAACTTGCTGACGTTGGCTGATTTAAAAACACCTGTTGATCTTTCTTTACGCATGCGTGTTTCAAATTGATGACTGGCATGATCCAGTGAATGCTGGTTAAGCGAATTTTATATTCGGATGAACTAAATGGAATCTGAAAGGCAGACATTCAAACAATTAATAGCGCACACTTACAACCATGGTTCAATGAGAAATAATATTAGCATACCAACCATGTAAATTCATAAAGAAACTCTCATAACGTATATTTAAACGCATATATGATCGCAGTATGCACACTAATCTGTCGGTCAGTATTCGCTTTCTCCTTTTCCCAATACATACTTGTTCTTTTATCTTAAGTTACTTCTCCGATTGATGGGCACTTGAGGTTAGAACGTTCGCATTCTGACCATGAGACCCGTGTTCGAATTTCACCATGGCCGATTTGTCAGGAAGAAGACTTCCTGGTATTATGGGACTGGAGGGTTCGATCCCAGAGTGCGGCAACTTTAGAAAGTGCCTGTAAACCATACCACAGATTGACCCAAGCCTTGTTAGTAAAACTGAATAAACCGAATAGCTCGATAGCACGAAGTCAGAAGTCATTGTGGCCGAGGACTTGAACGTTCTTGAGAATGTTCAAATTGTTCATCACGCTATATAACACGCAAAAATGTCTGTTCAGCATAGTTGCTGTATAAACCACAGTTGGGTTATGTGGGTGTTGAATAAGCACAAATGAACCTGAGCAAACGTCTGCAATAGGGACTGGCTACCCGCCCTAGTAAACGGGTATCCTCGAATAAGAGTGGCCAGAATACGAATATCCATACTGAATATCCCAGTTCACATAGTTCTTACTGCCTTTTCTTTCCCATCGTCATATCATTGCCCTCTCTCTCTATATATCTGGTTTCTTTGTTCGTAGACATCCCCACTCTGTCTAATATTGAAAAATACGTACTAGTGACTTTTCACCGACAAAGGTAAGCACTAAAATAGCAAATCGTTTTCTCTCGCCTTTCTACATGGTACGATCATGGCTGACATGCTCCAGCTTAAACTTGGAGTTTTTTTTTCTTGAACAATTTCCTGATACAATTTCATCAACGACTGTTCTGATATCATCAAGTCGGTATATATGCTGATTATACAAGTCTTTACTATTGTCTTCATTGTGAGTTTGATGAGAAGAGATTTGACAGCAAGGACCAAAACTGGCCAACAATGGAACAAGGAGTAACTTGTTAATGTTAACCCTAGCAAAACGAACATGCCCCCTTTTAAGAGAATACTTTCTTCCTTCCATCGTCATGGCTTAGGCTAACCTCCAGATGTGTGACTCATTCGCCTTCTAAAGGTTTTCGCTAGTATGAAGTGGAAAGATTATATTGAACCAGTTGTTATCTCTGCAACTAGATTCACTGGACCGCACTACACAATGAACCTCACAAGAAGCTATCTTACACATTTATAATTTGGCATGGTACTTCTGCTATATAATTATATACTCTATAAAAATACTTGGAAGAGTCAGCATTGTTATTGTCTTGAGGCAGCATCTCAGGTTTAATCATTTTCCTACTTCCATGAGATAATTTCACAGTGATTTTCCAATAAATATTTTTATGTTACTTTTCCTGATGACATTTTGTTGGTGCATTGACGTTATGGCTTTAAGCGCAGTACTAGATTGGCGGCAATATCCCATCATTTTGCCATTACTATGTTTAGAGGCAAAAACATGTTTTATGCTAAAAATTTATTTTCTCGCATTTTTCACTCGATTAATTCAGATTTTGTTTTCCAGACAAATTTGATCTTCATACTTTTAGATGCAGTTGCAATCGTTATCTTCTGTCTTTCAAATTCGGTTCTTTTATTTCTCATGCTCCTTGATAATGATTTTTTTCTCATTTACTCTCGCCCTAAGTAAATACTTGAAACTTAGATGCTCTATTGCTTCGCCTGGGGTGAAATGATTAAAAATAACAAAACTGATTTTTTTTTAAAAATGACAAGATTCAACAACAACGATGAGTAGTATCGTGTAAAAAATCGATCTAAGTACAAGTTAAATTACTTACATTTAAAAGAATTTATATCTGTCTTGCAGGCGAAACTAGATATTTGAAATTCAGGAGCTGAGAAAGGTGAATTGAACGCCGTAGCAATGAAATTTGTCAATTTAGCTACCGGAAGCCAATGAAATGACTTTTTTCTGATTGACAGTAAATGCTCAATTTTGATAATGGAACTTTTATAAATGTATGCCTGTTAGCTGCGAATATTGAAAACTTACATTTACTAGTACTTAG
>OZ010571.1:143868375-143890875 GCA_963932145.1 Acanthosepion lycidas | reverse complement strand
TCTATTTCAAGGTCTTTCTATTTTCCCAGCTTTTTGAATATCGTCAAAGATACATTGCAGTCTGCAGGGACTACCATATCAATAAAAAGTCATTTTTTTTTGTTTGTGGTATTTAATAACAATGTCTGGGCGGTTGGATTTGATTGTTCTGTCAGTGTCTATTGTGTTGTGAATTGTAAAAGATCCTATCTCTGTAACCGGGTCTCGGTGGAGTTGATACCAGTTTCTTTCAGTTTAATTCCCGTAGAAGTTGCACATTTCCAGTGCAGATATTGGCCCACTCTGTCTTGCCGGGTTTTATATTCAGTGGGTACCAATATCGTGCAACCTGATGATCAATAATTTCTGGATATTTATCACAGAATCTGAATTTTGGGCTGACAGAATATTTAAGTATATGTGCTTGATAATTTTAAGTTAACAAGCATTGGTCCTGTGCAGCAAGGATAAAACCTTCAGTTTCAGCTTTCAACCTTGCACTTCGTAGCCACTGATGGGTACGGGTTTTGTCTACGTCAGGTTGTTTGGTACGGGCAGAGTATTGGCCATGAAACTGTTTATCTTGCCATTGTTTCTATATCTTGTAGGTTGCATTTGTCTTTGCTTTCTTTTTTTAAATATTTTGCAGCTTCAGCCGGTGTATTGTGCTTTATTTGCATTTCTGCGGCCGTTTGAAACTCCTTTTTGAATTTGTTGGCTTCCTTTATTACGGAGTAAATACGCTTACTACATTGATGTTTCTTGACACAAACCATCATCCAGTCTTCTGTAGTTTCCAAGTAACTTTGTTGGCCAATTGTTGTAGTTTTGTAGGACAGTTCTAGTTGAACTAATCTGCCGCCTCCTTCGGATCTGGGCATATACAGAGGATCAACATCAACTTTGGGATGATGCATACGGTAGCAAGTGAGAAGCTTTCTCGTCTTAACGTCCATTCTCTTAATTTCATCTATGGTCTAATTAAGGACATTAAAGCTGTATTGCAACACAGGGCCAGCCAAGGTTTTTATTGATGATATTCTGTTTATTGACTTTTTCCTCGGTATCTGGTACACGCCTGTACTCCTCCTTTCCTTTGGGGGTGTTGTATGCCATCTCCTTCGTTAATTACTAGGTGCTTATAAGCTTCATCATGCTCCAGTTTCCTAATCTTTTTGACAAATTCTAAATTTATTAAGGGTGTTTCTGCAATTCAACCTTTCTTGAATGTTACTTTTGCACATTTATTTAATCCGAAGTCCATAACTATGTCGTCACTGAAGTATTTTACAATATTGAACTCATTGTCGACTTTGGCAAAGAGTTTGAGATCATCCATGTAGAGTAGGTGATTTTTTTTCTTATTCATTTTTGTAACCATAGCTATTGTTCATTTCATGCGTAAGGGGGGTTAAGGGCAAAGAAAACAGAGGGGGTGACAGAGAGTCTCCTTGAAAGATTCCACGTCGGATATTTAGACGGTTGGATATGGCAGTGCACCTGGTGTGACTAAGGTAAAGTTTGGTGTTCCACATTCCCATGCTGTGCTTAAGGAAATGGAACACTATCAAAGGCTTTAAGATAATAAATCCACGCTGCGCTAAGATTTTGTCTTCTGCAATTTTCCAGGATGATATTATTATTATTATTATTATTATTATTATTATTATTATTATTATTATTATTATTATTATTTTATTTATTTCTATTATTTTATCAGCCGGGCTTTCAAGTCTTTTATTATAACTGTTAATTATATGTTTATATATTATAACATGTTAGAGTCATTATTTCTTCATGTTTTGTCTAACTTCAGATCATTTTTGTGAACCTACATTTTTTCCTGTTTTGCTCTGTGAATTTTGACCGTTTATCCCCTTTATTCCAGTCTCTTCCCTTCCACCCATTTCCATGAATTCTTTAGGAATATTATTCGATATTTCTCTGCACCATTAGCTTTCAATGAACCCTGTGAGATTTAAATGATACAAGTCATCCTTCTTCATTATGTACCTACGAAATTTCGACACTCACCTTCTAATTACCATGATGAATACTATATTCCCGCATATTTTTATTGAAGCTTTCTCGTGGATCCATAGTTCTCTATGTTGTATTCTTATACTTATTATATTAGATAATTATATTAAGATATAATAAAATACGTAAACAATTGTTTGCTATTCATTTTTCATCATCACCTTCTTTTCTTCCTTTTCTTCTTTATCTTCTTCTTCGTTTATTATTATTATTATTATTATTATTATTATTATTATTATTATTATTATTATTATTATTATTATGTGGTATTATCTTGCCAAAGAATAAAGTGCCTAATTATAGACATGTGCAGTTCATCACAAATAAATATTTTGTAGATTTAATATACTGATTTTAGATACCTTCTCTATCATAGACAATGGCCATATCTTAACAGGAATAGTTGAATCGGAAAAATGGTCGAGGTAGCACAAAAGCCATCAAGGAGGATGGAGGAACCATCCACGCTTAGAGGTGGGTGAGAGAGGATAAAAATAGTGGGAGTGTGGAGAGGGAATTCCCCAAAGATATGACGTAAGCCGTAGCGAATTCACAGAAATGCTCCTACCTCGTCATGCCCCATGCCAATTTGGGCGAATCTCCATCAATACGAATGCGTGAATTAGAAGAGAGAAGAGAGACAGAAGAGACAGAGACCAGACGAGAGACAGGAGAGAGGCCCACGTGATTATCAGCCGAAAAGTTTCACCCACGTAATTTAATCTAGTAAACCCGATCTTAGAGGCGGGTTGGGTTATAGTTAATTGCATGCAAACTCTGATATATAAAAAAGTATTGTACAGAGGACTAATGTAAAAACAGTATTTACTTTTGGTCAATTTATTCGAGTGTAACTTTTTTCTGTGCGTCTTCGCCTTTCTTGGACAAGCCCGACACGAAGATATCTGCGACGTTTCGATCTTCGCCTCCTTATGCTCAAACGTAAATCACAACGTGGGATAAGGCACTTCTGTGATCGAAGCGGTCTTCATCGATTTGCCGCGGTGTTGGAAGTCTTGGTCGACCGTGGAGGGTGTTGCAAGATTACAACTTTTGATTTGTTTCCCAATTCATTGGTCAGTTATTTGGGGTTATTTTACTGTTTCTCTTTTTTCTTCTTATTATGACATCAACATTTTCAATCATTTGTTTACATTTGTATACTTGTTGATTTTGACATATCCCATTTGCATCACGCTTTTCGAAATACCCCTCTTTCTAACGATCACAGATTGTGTCTTCGTACATTTGATGTGTTTTTTTTCCTTGCTTTCCTTTAGCACACAGTCTGGGAGATCATATTTTATTTCTGAGTCTTCTACCAACACACTGTAATCTGCCTATTTTCCAACATTACGATTGTGGCCATCGATAATAATTCGATAAAGAATTAGCAGATCCATTAGAATAGAGACGCTATAAATGTTGAACTGAGAAGACACATTCTTGACACGTTCGAAAATGGTTTTATATCGTATTTTTATGTGCATTATAATCAAAAATAAAGTTAATGTCAACCAATAAGGACAAACATTTGTCGTAACTTGAATCATAATAGCCGAAATACATTTAGAAACAAACATGTTTCGAGTTTTAAAAGAGAATAATGAAAACTATAAAACGAATCCTTTTTAATGATAGGGTCACCAATTAGAAATACAAACAGATTTTCGAAATTAAATTTGACAAATAAACAACATTGTAGAATTTTGCATCAAACCGAATGTGAGGCATTTAGCGTGTTCATTAAAACCAAACATTGCTCCGATATTAAATTTTGGTGCGCGAATTTGCACAAGAACAGAGATAAAGCTAGATACCTTTCCGAAATTGTCGGCTTCAATTAGTTCTCTAATTTCTCACTCTACGCTGGTAATTTAAAGCCGAGGATACATTTTGGAACTCTCAATGCCATAACTGTTTGTAAACTGCCACCTAAAATTGAAGTGAAATTTCTAGATGAAGGGATGATAAACTTGGCAAGCCAAAAAAATATAAATCGTCAAGCTGCAAGTGAAACTACTGATAAAAGTACCATACTGGATGCGTTACGCATGTAATCAATGTAAAATTTAGCATTAGTATTTTCAATGCCACATGCTCCATATGTATCTATCTAGATATTTAGCTACTTCAGTATGTCCATCTCTCATTCTCTCTCTCTCATTCTCTCTCTCTCTCTCTCTCTTACCGGATATTTCCGTCAATGGATCTGATTTATTCCTATATTCCAACTACCTTTTTTCTATGTTTTTTTCAGTCACTGCGTCATTGTGTGTGTCTTTTTCTCGATATATATATATATATATATATATATATATGTAATTAAGTTATGAAGAACCAAGGAGGATGAAATCATGAGAGCTCAATGTGGGAACAGAGCTATTATTTAATGAAAAACAGACCACTTTAAAGGACCATTACAATAATTTATTTCACCAAAATCCTTTTTAAAGGACTCCGGATCATCAGGTAACACTTCCAACAACGAAATGAGAGGAAAAAAGGGGTTAGAAATTGATGGGTAGTGTAATTTTGTAAGTAAACAGGGGGGTTGAGAGTGGTAGTTAAATAGACAATATAGAGTATAGGGAAGGGGTTAATTTTATATCTCTCTTAAGCACCCTTTACATTGGGGTAGGAGGAGTGACAGAACCTTGACCTATTTAGATGGTTAACTGAACGGAAGTAATATGTAAGAATATGGAGGAAAGAAAATAAAGCGAAAAACAAAACAGACGTGTTTAAATGAGTTTTATGGCAAAGAGGGAGTGGGAGAGGGGAGTGAAACGAAAGAGGCTGTGATTTTATTTTAACAAAATTATGTAAAAGATAGATTACAATGTTTGAAAGAAAATTAGATGTCTAAAAAAAGATAAATTTTATTAATTTAAATATTTAATTTTAAGTAAATAGTTTAGGGACTTAATACAAGTTAACTACTATTGTAATAAACATATTTATTGATAACATATTAAAGAAATATTTAAAATTATAATAGTTTATTTACCCGACCAATTATATTTCCACAATATATAAAGAAAAATTCAGTAACAATAACATCTATATTATATTAGTATTTAAATTAATTTAAGAATGTAACTTTTATTTATTATTATATGGGTAAACTAATTAAGGTTTAGGTTTCATTATTTAATAGTATTTGAGGGTAAAATTAAGGATTTTGATTTCTTCTTATATATGTCTCACAAACATATTCATGTAAATCCATACATACATACACCTATTAACAAGTACAAATACACACATATACATACATGAAACAATATACACAAAAATACATTTATCTTCATACACCAATTATATATATATTTCACATTCCTTATCTATATTTTAATATTTGAAATTTATTTAGATTTTAGTTTGATTCCATAGTTAAAGTTTAATTTCAGGTGATTTCTGAAGTGCCTCATATTAAAGGAGTTTATCTAATATTATTACTACTATTAATAGTTAAAGAATGGTATATTTAAATTTAAATTAATTCCTACATATTACTTCCGTTCAGTTAACCATCTAAATAGGTCAAGGTTCTGTCACTCCTCCTACCCCAATATAAAGCTTGCTTAAGAGAGATATAAAATTAACCCATCCCTATACTCTATATTGTCTATTTAACTACCACTTTCATCCCCCCTGTTTAATTACAAGAATTACACTACCCATCAATTTCTAACCCCTTTTTTTCCTCTCATTTCGTTGTTGGAAGTGTTACCTGATGATCCGGAGTCCTTTAAAAAGGATTTTGGTGAAATAAGCAATATACGGAAAAGACAGTGATGATATCTACAAATATCCTTAAATGTCTATAATTGGTAACAGAATCCATTGGTTTTATACCAACGGCTTCCCATACTTAATAATTCTTGAATTCGCTCTACCGTGTTCATGTGTGACGTCATGAGCTGCGGTGCGATTTTCGCTTCTAGCGTCTTATATGCACGTGTTTATCGTTGCTAGGAAATCATCCATGTAAACAATCACAGACAATCATCCCTGTCTTGTCCGTATATTGCTCAATATGTTGTAAAGTAATTGACATCTTTGATAATGGGTTATGTAAGCCGAAATTTGAGATTGGATTAAAAAGTATGGACCAATATTGTCATTTTCTTTCTTCGCTTAATGATAATGTTATTAAGCTTATCAGACGTTATGAAAAGAATTTACATAAAATAAATAGAAAAAAAACTTGTCTATATATATATATATATATATATATATATATATATATATATATATATAGCATGTGAGAGAGGGGGAGAGAGAAGTAAATAGAAACATTTATATGTGCCTTTGCCTCAGAGGACGAAACGCGTCTGTTAAAATAAGTTTTTCTTTTCTCTTGAAATTTATAATCTTTATTTTGTATGTTGGTCCTGGCTGATTGATTATTTGAAGTTAATTGTCGAACCTATACTTAAATCGGAATTTTTAAAGCTAATTTTCCAGACATCATATTCATATAACAACTAGCTCATAAATCTCTTCTATATTTCTTTCACAGAACATTCTTGTAATCGTAAAAACTACATCAACTGAACAAAATTATATGTGTACAAATTTATGTTCATATATACGGAGTTATGATATGTCTAACAATAAAAATCAATTCATTTTAATTATCAAACATTTATTTCTCAACAATATCAACTTTTTCACCAATCATAGCAAATATGAATAACTACGATTTAGTAATGTTGATACGAAGTACAGATCAACATTCTGCAAATAAATGTATTTAATTCCGAGAACTTAATTGTCTACGAATATCCCACCGAATTTATTTGTTAATTTTAACCGAACAAATAAGTATTTTTCTTCAAATATGACAGCATGCTTTAAACCTCACTAAAAGTATTTTTCTGCTTTTTACAGATAGCCGCTAAATTCAGATTTACTATAATGGTAATAGTACTAGTAACGGTGATACTAACAGTGTCCCTACGAGGAAATATTTAAATTTCATTGACTGAGCAGATATTATAGTCTATATTCGGGTTAAACATGTATCTCAATCAACTAGAAAGCGCGATAACCTCTAGTATTGAACGGGGATTCTGTCCTAACCTTCTATTTCAACAGGTGTTAACATCTTGATTATGCCATTATTTTCCATTCGAGTTACATGTGTTATTCATTTTAGTTGTTGCTGCTGTTGTTAGTCATAAGTTGATGTGTTTTCTGTTATTCGGTACAGATCTTAATTTGCGATCCTGTAGCGCCAGCCTACAATGTTCAAGAAGGATGATCTTTGTCAAGACCGAATTAGGTATTTTATTCAATAGATACATTTACCAAAGTTCATTTTTATTTTATGTCAACCCTGTGTACTATCGAATGCTTTTTTCTAAGGATTTCATTTATTGTCTGTTTAGGTAACTGTTTTTGATAATTCCAATGTTCCTTCGTTTGTCAGAACCAATTTCAAATCTTTCAGGCTGATGATATTTAGAACGCTTTAGAATTCATCTTTAAGCATATTTATTGATTTTAATTTGGTTTTTAATACAAACTTAAATATACTGCAGTCTATTAAAACGAATAAGTTATTTATATCTCCCTAGGGGATGGTATATTCAGGTGTGTATTTTTTAAAGAATTTAAAAAGTAAAAAGAAACATATATATATATATATATATATATATATATATATATATATATATATATATATATAGCTTCAAGTTTATAAGTGATTTGAAATTCGTTCAAAGAAACTAGGTAACTAAGGGATTAACCAGATCAATTACATAATCACACACAAAAATCATTTGAAAACAAAAGCAACATTTTAAAGTACTCGGGGAAAACTATTAAAATCAACATTGATGATGGTACCGAATATATAAAACAAATAATTCGAAAGTTTTAAGTATTAATAAAGATCTGCATAGAGAGAACTTCTCGATAATATACAGCCAAGCACCTTCCAGAAATTTCTAAAGTATAAAAATGTTTTTAAGTATAATATATTTATGGATTAAAGTGTTCAATATCAGGGATAGATCGTATATTCCCGAGGATTTCATTTAGCATAAAAGAGACTGTCGCCTCTGGGTCTTGACTGCATTTACACTTATACATACATATATATATATATATATATATATATATATATATATATATATATATATATATATATATATATATATATATATATATATATGTGTATGTATGTATGTATTAAGTCATTGTATATATGCATGCGTGCGTTTCTATAAAATCAATAATTAAGGACTGTGGAGCATATTGGTGTATAAATGTTCTTTTCCAACATGGTTACACGCTTACCAGAATCTCGAATTAATTACATTGAAAATTTAATGGTGACGCAACGCAATGTACATTGAAAATACGATTTCACACGATTTTATTACTATTGTCGTCGTAGAAATTTTTTTTTAAGAGATAACCCTGATACTGACTTCTCCATACATTGTCGTGACATATTTGTTACGAAGACACAGAAAATAAATTTGGATTTGAATCATTTTCGCGAGAAATGGAATTTTTTTTCAAAAAGCACTACTACAAATTCTACATAAAAACCATGATGTGCAGTTCGTTTCAGTAATTGATTCTTTTTTTTTTTTTAAGCAAAACTTTACTTTAAATCTTCTTGTATGTAACAAATTTATAGAATTCTGCATTGCAATAAACGACGGGGAAATTACCGTACTTTTATTTGTTCTAAAGTTAAATTCTATTGCTGTTTGTAAACAGAACGAGATTAGTTATAAAAGAACCACTCTAAGCCATTGTCTTATTTATAAACTAATTTCTTTTACAATATAACAATATAATGTCTGTTTAAATATTTTTATATTAGGGCGATCGACATGTTGCGACAGTTGCTATTAAGTTAGCGCTGTTTGGCGCACGAAATCTGTTTGATGTGTTGGGTTCAAATCCTAGCTGAAGACGAAGCGATCGCTTTCCTGAAAATAACGTCGGAGAAAGTGTGACTTCATCTTATCTTCTCAGATATTGGTATTAGCAGGACAGAATGGGCTGTCTGGTTTTGGTTGTCAAGAAAAAAAGGAAAAAAATAACTCTGGGCTGAATTCATAACGGATGTGTTTGTAGGTAGAGACTTCACACCGTAAATCGTACTTGCTACAGATTCAACAATGACATCAAATTCACTAGGATATTCTTTGAGTTAATTAACTCTTATTAGGCTAGGTGAATTTTTCAGAAAATGATTTTCTAAGCGTAGCTTTCATGTGACATACGGCCGAAAGTATAGCACATACAATGTGAATCAAACTCAATACCCAGTTGTAATTGATCTGGCGAAACAAACTTCAGCTCCTACTAAGCTAGGATACGTAAACAATTAAATATTTAGTGCATGGAACCTAATATTTTTGTGAGGTGTTAAAAGTTAAATTCAACCATCCATATGATAAGCATTAGCCAGCAAATTAGATTAGGAAAATTCTAAACCTTTAAGGAAACTTTATGCCGTAAATGGTTACTTTCGTTATTACTATTATTAAAGAATAGTTGATAAAACATTTCAAAAAGAGAAAGTGCGTCTAGCCCTAAGCGATTAAGCGTGGTGATCCTGTAGCCTTGTTATATAGCAGGGAATCTGCAACAACTTCAGATGTATTCAGATTAATTTATTTTATAAATTAAGCAGTGAACATGTATTTCAATTCCGTTCTAGTTAATAAACATTAACGGCAATGAAAAATTTCACTTGAATAGTATAAAAGCGGTTATAAACGCTTTAATAATTACTCAGCAATTTTTTTTCCATATTATATAAGATAATCTATCATATGCTATTCAATTTGCGTTATATATTCATGCAGCAAAGACTCCTCGACGTGGTGTAATGGTTAGAAATCTTGTCTTGCTTGATCGTTTACAACTGAGTAGTGAGTTCGATCCTCATTAGGTGCCCCGTACTTACGTCCTTAGAAAATCACTATATATTTATACAACAAAATTTACCTGTGCTTTGTTGAAAATCATGTTACTGTTAATAGTTGCATTTTTTTTAAATTTTGACACACGTGTCGAAATAGAAGTACAATTAAATTTCATTCGTTGCAATCTTTCGTGCTAGAAATATATTCTGATGAAATTTCCTCTATATTACCTGGAGATTATAAATGTTTGCGTAGTACTAGATTTGCGTCAATGTCTCATCATTTTACAGTTGAAATGACCAGATGCATAATTACGTTCTATGCTAACAGTGTCTTATGTCGGACTTTTCACGTGTCAAATTCTCGCCCGGCTTCATGCTTCCTAATCAAATTTGAACATCATAAATTTAAATTCAACTTCAATCGTTATCTTCTGTTTACTTAATTATTGATCTTTTATTGTTCCTTCTCCCTTTTTATCACACACAGTAACACCCAGTAACCATTTGCATCTTAGTGGATCTATTGTCTTGCTTACGGGGAAATGATTAAAAAAGGTCAAATGATATGCAAACATGGAAAAATGATTTTACTAATATACTTAGGTTCATCAATAAGTCTATGGGCAACTGATGGAAAACAAAAGGAATGTTTTTGGTAAAACCAAAAGAAACCCTGCCAAGTGTCCAAATAAAATAAATAACTTAAAACCAACTTAAAAGACAAAAAAGTAAAAAGGTAAAAAGGAAACTAAAACATCAAATGTAAAGAGAAAAATGAAAGTCAGATAGCTACCTAAAAATTAAAATTCAGTGCCCTGTGTTAAATGCTCAAAATAGAGGAAATATGTTTATTCACTGACACTGCTCAAAAAGTGGGAATGTTTTGACCACGACTCGAGTTTCATGCGAACCGATCGTCAGGCAACCGTTACCCTTTGATCAGCTGATAATAGCCATAGCGTGAAATTCGAGGAGTTGTAATTTCAGTATTCTTCATATTTAGCGTAGAATATCAAGGCATACATTGCAAGAAAGTTGAGAATAATACGTTGTGGATCAAATGATATGAAGCGCGTTTACAATAGTAACAAAAGCAAGTTGTCATCTGAATAAGGCGATTTAGTGCATGTAATGGGACACGAATCGAGTCCTATACTATAAGGTACTTTCGATGTAACGACAGCTTTGAAGGCATTAATTGAGGAAAAACAAATAGAATGGTGTAATAGTCATTAGATTACTATAACGTATTGTGAGGAAGCACATTGGATTAGTAAATAGCGACTCGGACTAAGGAATCGGAGAACCGAGTTCGAATTCCTGTGCTAATACCCTTGGGAAAAGTGTGAATCCTCTTCTTCTCCCCCCAGCTATGGATAAATAGCAAGACAGACTGGGTTCTATAACCTTGGATGGCAATTGATCTAGGAGAAGGACAACTCTGAATTCAAACCCGGAGTGGAGCCCCTAAGGTGTGTGGACATCACTTTGTGCTACATTCCGGCAACTCCTACAGCCGCGCTGGTACCAAATTGTATTGGTTTATCCTCCCCTTTGGACTCTGCTAGCAAGACCGAGAGGGTGAACTAGACGCCCGGGCAGCCCTAGTTCTCCATATATCCCGCCCAGGCTTGTAGCGCGCCGCGATACACCATGGTCACTCGAGACGGACGGATGACGGCTATAACGCATTATTATTTTTTTTAAGTGTGCATATTAATGGTTGAGGACCTGTTCAATTTAATATGGAGGCGCGGTTTCTCGTAATTTTACATAGTTCTTTTAAGGAAAAATTAATTACCTTGGACATCTGTATTATAAACCTAGACAAGTTATTCGAAAACGTTTTGGACGGAAGAAATTTTTAAATTTGTCGAAAAGATGGCGGTGTATTTTGAACAAATATGTAAATAGTTTTAGAAACGGAGTGATATTTTTCTTTATGTATTTTTAATTTTCCTTCCTAAATCGAAAAAAGATTCTGCGTTACGTAATATACTGTATAATCTATATAAACGTATAAAATAGAGTAAATTTGAAGCGAGATAAGGTGGTCAGTTTGTAGTATATTCAGTGCTTGTTTGCTTATTTTGTACTTGACTTTTTCCGAAATCTAAAAAAAATATATGAAACACTCTCGAAATCATTACAAATTCTTGTTTGTTTCTTTTCAGAACCATAAATATTCATGAAAGAAAGGATAAATGAATTCCTGTTGGAAGAAGTTATCAATGAGAATCCAGGTGCAGATAAGTACGGTACATCCTCCTGTGCTTCAGGCTAACTCTGTTGAAACACTGAGAGTCTTGGAGTGATTCTCGAAAAGATTATCGCAACTCCAGCGGAAAACAAGAAGAACGATAATTAATCTTCGCAGTTGTGGTGTGCAAAATCGTCTGAGCCAATTTTCTACCCTTAGTATATTTAATCAAGTGAACACCCGAAATATCGATCAATAGATAGCCGTCCGTCGGTTGGACGATCCGCGGGCAGGTAGGCCTTCACAGTTTCTTACACACTGTATTAATCAGTGAAATAGTGAAATCCCCTTTTACGGTTCAATATCTCGTTAAAGACTCTGGTAAGTTAGAGTTTCAAACAGGTGTTTGCATTCATTTTCTTCCCGCCTTGCGATGTGCTTGCTTCCTGTTAATTGGTTGCCTTCCCGGCTTCAAAGAAGAGGCCACGTCGAGGGTCAAGCCCTCAGCGCGGGTGCATCCGTTTCCAGTGTGTGCGCACAGATCAGTTCGTCCGCTTTTCTGTTGTATTTACAATCCAGAGAGACACAGATCTTGATTAGCAGCCCGCAAAGACTTGTTAACGTCTCTCTTGGCTGCTGTGGCCTGGTAAATATAATAAACGAGGCTGTCCACACCCATTCGTTATTGTGCCAAAGGAAAAGTGGATACAATCAGGAGGATTCTTCCAAGCGCACATGTTTGCGTCATTTGATTGTGCTTCCTTTGTCCTTCTTCTTGACATCTTTTCGTCCATCCCCACCCCCCTTCTTAGCATCTTTCCTATTCTTCCTTATTACTGATTCATTCTTATTTCTGTTTTATGTATATCCCCTTTTTTATTTGACGTATTTTATATTAGATTTCTTTTTTTTTTCTTAATTTATTTTTCCTATATTCTCTTTCGTTCCATTTTGGTGTTCAGATGTTATTCCTTGGATTGAGGTCTTAATTTTTTTTATTACTTTTTCCTTTCGTTTTCACACAAAAAGTCCATCCACTGCTTAAATTGATTTTCATTTACACATTAAACACACTCACTCATGCACACACACACACACACACACACACACACACACACACACATACACATATATATATATATATATATATATATATATATATATATATATATATATATATATATATATATATACAAATTTATATATATATATATATATACATACATACACACTTTTGTATGTCTTTCCTTGTTCTTTTATTGCATTCTCGTTGTATACGCTCTTTACATTTTCCCTTTTTCCTGCGTCTAATTCTTGCCAGGCATATTTATTTGTCTCCCATTGACGCCAGTGGTCAGTGTTCGAATTCGCTTTAAATCTAGTATATCAATAATGTTCAATATAGATAAAAAATCATCATCTCGAAAAATTGAAGAATGTAATAATTATATTATTTTCCCCATCTCTTTTGGTCCTGGGTTAATCGTTGTGACATTACCATTTTCTTTTTCACTTTAACTTAATGGCTAAGAATGTTGGTTATGTTTTCTTAGTCAAAAATGTTGGTTTTAAAACGTACTAAATAGACAATAATTTGAATCGATCTGAGATCATTTTGACATGTGGTATTAGCTTATTACACATAGTATTTTCAGTATTTCGACGATCATGTTTCTGCCGAAATTCCTGTCTGAAGAAACTCTAACCAATATTAGTCATTTCACATTCCCGCTTACTTTCTCCACATTTACATAATATATTCATAAACATCATCCCATGTTTGACACCAACTTTTTAATTAGGTTATTCATTGCTGACTTCTTGACTATTGTACCCATAATAAATTTTAGTTACTTTATCCTTATAATTTTTCAAATATATTTAATCTTTTGTTTTTCGATTTTATTTATATTTAATTAAGATATGATTAATATTTTTTGAATATGATTATTTGTTATAACCGTACCTATGAACACGTCTGTCCCAATCCTCAAAAATACTTTTGCCACTATTGTAAGTGGGGGTAATATGCTGTCTAAGTAGTCCATCACTAGCAGTGTTTTACCTACTTCACGCCGCTGGCGAGTATTTTATTTTGTTGATATTATAAAGATTACCATTTCGTTTCCAACATCTGGTTTAGTTATTCCTCATTCAGTAACCCTTTTAGCTGACAAGATTTGTACAGATAAAAACTTTTCATAATGTCACCGAAAAAATGTTTACACTTATTTATTGATTTTATTCTTAAACGTTAATTCATTTATAATCATTTTACCCCAAGAAAGGTGATGATGTCACTAAATCACAAGAAGTAACTGAGAGTTCAAAAACGAGAAATAGATTATGTTTGACGTTACATTTACATTTCTAATGATAGTAGATGTCGAAAACCGAAAGATACTTTCACGGAGGAGAAAGGAATCTATGTGATTGTTACAGCTAGCGGTTTTTTAACAGTACAATCCTGATACCTTGTTTCCAATATAGTACTACGCTTAAATTCATGCAGTCGGTGTACGAAGAAGTATAGTTCATTAAAACTATTACCATAAACGTAGTTATAGAACGAGGAGTGAAGCCACTTAATCGCATAGCGTTGGAAAAGTGACAGAAGTGAAGTTGCCAGGTCAGGACTGATAACATTACACATTCTTCTTTGGATTTTTTTGAAGAATATAGAGCTATATATAAGCAACACATTACCAGTGAGGCAGAGACGAGATGTAGATTTAAGCAAGATGGATTCTGACAAGAGAAATCGTCTATACAAAAATAATTATATTTTTCTTTAAAGCCTTAATAATAAGTGGTGTTAGTTTTTAATAACCATAATCATTATACTAAGCCTGAAATCTACCGACTTTGATCTTGTACTAACCAAAATAACATAATCTTGACCATTCTACTCAATTTCAGATGTACATGGTAAAATTTAAAAACATTTTTACTTTATAAATAATAATTTTAAGACATTTTTTATGTTTATACATTCTTTTTATAGATACAAATATTTAAGTAAATGCTTTGTTCATAATAATCAGTATTAAACAACATTTTTCGGCCTGAATGTGCGAGAAACTTTCACAGAAAATATTCGTCCTCTGACATTCTCGGACATTCAGGCCGGTAAATGTTGTTTAATACTCTTTATTATAAACAAAGCATTTACTTAAATATTTGTATCTATAAAAAGAATTTATAAACATAAAAATGTCTTAAAATAATTGTTGGACTTTGTCCATTTAAAATGTCTTTATAAATAATATATAGATTATTTTCAGAGATTATTCTATTCTGAATAATAATGCTATTTATTCTGTATGTTTAAACGAATATGAAAATGTCAGTATAAAGACTATATACAGCGTGTGTCATAAGTACTGTTACAAATGTAAAATCTTATAACATCTGACAATTTTATTATATTTGCATCCAATGTTAGCACAACGTATGTATGAATCTGCTAACAGGATGTGCTGGTGTCCAATTGAAAATCTCATTCAATGTGTTTTCCCTTTAGACTTCACCACACGTTGAATCTTTCGGGAAAGTCACTAACGTGGCAGGCACAATTTCCATGGGTATTTTACATTCAAAGCTTCAATATTGTGATGTGGTGAAGAATACTTCCGACTCCCAAGAACTACTCATAAACAATATTCAAGAGCGTTGATATCTGGTGATGAGGAGCGGATTACTCCTTAGAGATGATGCTGTGTTACACGAAGTGCATGGCTCGTCGCTCCGTCTTGTTGAAGTGTCCAATGTTCATCACTATATATGGCATTGTACCACGGCTTCAGTACTCTTTCCAAGATGCCCACTATATAGAATAAGGCATTCCATACATTAATGGTGTTTAGAAACACAATTTTCCAACCTGTTTTATCTTCACCTGTAAGGAGATAGCCAAGCATCCACTGCTGTACAAGATGACTGACATTCGATAACAGTTCATCGTGGTTTTCTTTGTTTTCAACGATTTTTTTTTTGCAATATGATAAGTTTCTCGAATGCATCGGTCTATAATCCATTGTGTATTTGTATTTCATAGTCATATTTTTCATCCTTTGTTAAAACATGTCCCGGAATTTTTTACCTTCTCTACTTGTTTCTTGTTGACATTCTACATTCGTAGTTTGCATCTTGAATATTTTTCCTTTGCTTACAACTTTTTATTCTGTTTTCATACAAATGATCGTTACTCACGTCTCTCGTTCCTACACTACCCTTATGTTCTGAAAGTATTTTGATCCAGATCGTTGTAATAATATGTACAATGGCATCAGACTGGTAATAAATAATGCACGCGGAACAGTGATTGAGGTTTGGAATAAAAAAATGACTAAAACATAATATTCTGTTTCTACTAATTTTATTAATCTTTTGGAAAATATGCTTTTGGAGCGTAGATTATTTGAAATCATCCAGCAGATCTGAAATATCTTTTCACCGATATCAATTTTACTTAGGAATAAATGTTTAAGATTGTAATTGAGAAATAAGTCATTATTTATGCAATTTCATGTGTAGAATATGAAGGCCAAGTTCCAAACGTTTTTCTTCATTTTCCAAAGCTTGAATAGGAATAAGATCTATTGAGAATAAAGACGACTTTTGCTGGGAAATTTGCATCTAACCAATATCTAAAAAGTATAACTTCATGAAATAAAGTTAGAGAATAATCTTTGTTATGTGGACGAATATTTTAATATTGTTTCTCATTCACACAACATTTCGACCGCTATTTGTTCTCATACTTAGTAATATTCTTAGAATATCGAACCAAAATAATAACCAGAATTATATTCAAAAATTAAAATGCGATGTCAATCGGTATCTTTTGTATTCTTCACAGTTGTTCGTTTATTCTTCTCATTCCATAATAATAATTTTATTGTCTCATATTGTTTTGCACTCAGTAACACATTATGTTTGATATTTCGCTTTATTGCTTTGCTTGGGATTAAATTATTTTAAACAAAACATTCTTCTATTAATATTCACCAGTTTTATTCATGTTTGTGTTGCATGTCTAGTTCTTCTACTGATAAAGCGTGTGACACTTTCCAGCAGAAACTGATTATAATTTCAACTGCTAATAAAGTCGATATGATTTAACTAATTATACAATCCACAAGGCCATATTCGACAATTCATTTTAAACCTATTTAACATTCGAAAATGAATGAGATCTTTCTCAGTAACTGCTATAGATGTTCAAGTTTAATTTTGATCGACTTACTTCCAGAACTTTTCTCTTGCAGAAACAATTTTTGATATTATTTTTGTTCGTGTTGCTTTTTATTCTTCATTTTAGACAATGGATTACCAAATCACTCAATCAAATGTCATTGATAATTTCCCATTGAGTTTTAATAAAATAGCTCAGTAAAATTAATTCCATTCTTTGAACAACACTCGTTATTACTTCTATTATTCATGTAAAAAATATCACCCGCTTTTATTTAATGAATCCTGTCTATTAGCATGTCAATACTTAAATAATCTCTGGTGGGAATATAATTTAATTACGTCTGTAAAAACTGGCATTTAAATATATATATATATATATAATATATATAAATATATATACTAGCAGCATGGCCCGGCGTTGCCCATGCTTGATTAAAATATCATACGACTCATACAGTAATCGCTATCACATGACTTAAATGTTTTTACCCTTCCTTGCATTTAAAGGAGTGCCCTTTGCCATGCAGATGTTGCTACATGCCTTACTTCTTGCCTATCTCACACTGCGAATTTTTTCTAAGCTCTATACTAAACATTAAATCTGTTACGAAAAAAGAACTAAACAAAATGAACACAAAACGATCAGCCAAATGAAAAAAAATGTTAACAACAAATACTGTTTCATACCCAACACAGTTCTGGAGAATCAGAATCAACGTTCAGTTTAAGTAAGCGAATGAGCCAACTTGAGTAAAGTGCCATGCACATTTAAATTTCTCCCATTTGTGACGAATGCAGTTATCAATTTTTGGCATGCTAGTTAACATTCGTGTCAGTCAGCTGTTGGCTCTCACGCTGGCCAATATAAACTTCCTGCCTATTCGTGGCAACCAGGTATAGGTTCTCACTCTGGCCAGTAGAAAATGGTCGCAAACTACATGAAAACTGCCGTAGAAGCATGAAAAAATCGATTATTTCCACTACCGATGGGAGTTGCGAAATGCAAAGTTGGTCTTGGCTTTCCCGCTAACTTGGAACATGTGCATGTAAATTTTGGTGCAAATACGTCGAAAATTGCTGCCGTGCATTCGTTACACACACGCACATCCTGCCTTATATATATATATATATATATATATATATATATATATATATATATATATATATATATATATATATAAACATATATGAAATGAAATGTCAGAACAGATAAGAAAAATATAAGTCAATGTAACGACTACTGTGTAACAAAAAGTATATGAAAACATGTAACTGTTTTTTATTTATTTATTTATTTATTATTATTATCATTATTATTATTATTATTATTATTATTATTATTATTATTATTATTATTATTATTTCTTTTGGTTTCTGGCGTATAATATTAGGTTGGTGCAAAAATAATGACGTAATAATGTCGTTTTTTTACGTATTTTTAACGTCAAAAAACGACATTATTACGTCTTTTTTTTGCACCAACCTAAAAATTTCTTCAAGGGTCTCGACCAGTGACATATGTTCTGAAATGATATCATGGCATTTTTCACTGTGCATTTTTGGAAAAAAAAATTACACATATTTTACATAGATAAAGCCCTTCGTAAAGTGTGGGCTCTACATGTCAGTATATTTTTTTTTGTTTTTTGTATTTAAGTGATGAGCTACCAGGAATTCCTTCACCGAGTCTACTGGAATCTTTCCCAATCCATCCGAGGGCTCCAACTACAAATGAAATTTTTAATGTCCACCTGTGCCACATTTTTTGAGATCTCAGTTTTAAAATCTTCAGATATATTGCATTCTGCAGGGATTGCTGATGCTGTTGTTGTTGTTATTATTATTGTTGTTGTTGTTCTGGTTAATCCTTGCTCTTCCTTGACATTTATTTTAATAAATTTGCATATATTAAGAAATTTGGCTATCGATGCTAGTCACATCCGGGTTTTCCCTGTTAGCGGTAGAACATCTCAGTATGCCAAGTTACGGCACTCTTTGTAACGTGTCCAGATACGAGACTTTCTTAACTGTTTCATGTCACTGAAAAAACAGCAGAGAGCAGTTGCCGACTCGGTGTCCTGACCTATTTTGTTCCGGAATTTGCGTGCTACTCCCCGAACAGTAGTTTCTGAGACTGTGGCCCCACTAGTCATTGGCCAGCTTGACTTTGTTTCCTCCCGTCTCTTTTCTTCCTCTACCACTTACTCCGTAAATTTTAAGCTAAAATTCGGTTGAGTGTTTCTCCATTCTCAATAAAACCTTGCCTTACTTATATTTAAATGTCCATTTTGAAATAAAATACATAATTTCAACCATTATTAACATGAAAAATAAATCGATCTCACCTTAATAATCAGCTCGAGAGTATTGTTCAGGTAAAAACATAAAATGTAATACCATGAACAGCCTTGTTCTCATCTTTATCCTAAAGACGTAATGCTTTATTTTTGACTTCCATTTCTCATAATGCATTTTCTGTAATTTTTTTCTGTTGCATCTTTTGTTGAAATGTTTCGTGTTAATATTCCTCATAGACTTGCGAAAGACACTATATCACAATGTGTTATTCATAAATAGAGAATGCAACATAGTAAGAAACATTTGTAAAGTGTCAAGGATTCCTGAAAGTTGTACAAGGAATAAATCACAAGTGAAAATGAAAATCACAAGTTAAAAGGAAAAACATGTAATACACACACACACACACACACACACACATATATATATATATATATATATATATATATATATATATATATATATATATATATATATATAACCAAATCTCGTTTTTCCCAGTATACGTATGTGTATAAATCTTTCGTGATTAATATAACTATTTCATGTAGGAGAGGAAACAGGTGCGAGATACGTGTAGTTAGGGGAAGATGCGTTATTTCTTCAACCGCTAGTTCTGAAAATAAGGAATTGGGCTTTGGAAGTTAAACTACCAGTAGCGACGTTTAAAATACAAAAAATATCATAAGTATAAAAATATAAAAGCATAAATCATTGTTGTGTGTCTTTGGTGTTGTTAGTTTCTTTTCATGTTTTGACCATGTGAGATGTATTATTTGTGTAGTTCTTGAATACTAGTCTTAACGTTTATCCTATGTGTTCAAGTGGCCACAATTCGAGTCTTTTAATGTGTGTGTATGCGTGTTTAACTTAAAAAAAACAGCAATACTTTGTTGATGTTAAAAAAAAAAGAAAATTTCGACATTCCTGATTTCCTACTTAAGACTTTAATAATCAAAATGATACGTTCGTTGATGCTTAATTAAACGGGTGAAAGCGAATAATAAATACTAGACTTCACCCAATATGTAATTAATATTTAGTTTGTACAACGTTTTTTTTTTTTTTTTTTTTTTTTTTAGGTTTGCTGGGGTTGAGGAAATAGAAAAACTGTCGATATCGTCCATTGCCCTAAAAGCTTTCAGCCAGTTAATTAACTAATTTCAAAGGAGTTTTGTTTTGGTGTTGTTAGTTTCTTTTCGTATTTTGACCATGTGAGATGTATTATTTGTGTAGTTCTTGAATACTAGTCTTAACGTTTATTCCCAGTCTTCAAGTGGCCAGAATTCGAGAGCGATGCGTATGACGACAAGTAGACAACGTGAACAAATATATGAGCCATTGAATATTGTGAATGTTCAAGAGCAAACTGAAAGTAGCTACTGTATGTACGCAATTATACATTTACATGATACATAATAGGAAAGATAAAACAGGATTCACATATTAATTCCAGTGTCTGACAGTAAATTATGCCCAATTGTTAGATTAATTAATAGAAACCTAATAATTAAATTATTTTTCTGTTTACACATAAATCGGGAAACATTTTAACCCTTCACCCATACAAGATATACAGTACTATCAGTATCAATATTATTGAAAAATTATTTTTTGTTATATACAATGTTATATTCTATCACGACATATTCCTAGAAAAATGTATTTTGCGATTTCTCGGGCTATGTACTTTGAGGTAGCGTATATATCTTTGAAGGTTATAGAATAAAAATATGATTATCATAATAAAAAATAAAAAAAAAATTATATTTAAAATTTCCACACACAACATAAAAATTATCACACACAAATACAACGGCAAATATATGTATAATTAAATACAAGTTTTTTTTTTCTGAATATAAAGCCGATTCTACAAACTACAGGTTTGTTTTAATATTCTCTTTGCGATTAAATCTATTTTACTAATATATTTAATATTGTAAATGTACCAATGCTTTCGGCCTGATAAGTATATTATATTCAGAAGAAGAATAGTAGACACATGTCAAAAAAAGGGAGATAAACAAATGGCCGGACATGTACATAAAGACAAAGGTACATTTGTTTTAGCATTTATTTATAAAGGAAGAATACATCAGCGCTAATGAAGTTCCCAGGAAAGCAGCATTTCTAATAACATCAACCAATGTAATGCGTATGGTAATAGACAAAACTGGACTGTTTCGCGAGGCCAGGCAACATACCGCACTGCAGAGACCAGATGATGCATCGTAATATCATTTGTTTGTGCTCTGCAACCCACCCAAGCATAGGGAGAGTGGATGAAGACGCAAAACGCACGTGCAGTTATATTTCGTCGGAAAATATATATACACTTATTTAAGTTAAACAAGCACACACATAAATTATTAGTACTAAGAGATTTGCAAATCAGCACACACACACACATGCATATATATATATATATATATATATATATATGGAGCATATCTTTATACAAACATGTTTCATTGAGAAACGACAGTGTGTTTCGTGCTTAAAAGCAATTATCAGTTCATGTGTGTCGTATTTTGGCTGACTATTTATGTTTGCTGATGATAGGTCCATTATTATATGAAACACCAGTAAGTAAATAATACTATAAATAACAGGAAATAAACCCATCAAAAAAGTTAACAAAAATATAAATAAAACTAACTTTATTCAAATTTGCTATTATTTCCACATCGACACACAAAAATAATTTGAAACATAACCGTTATTCTCCAGCCAATAAACGTTAGAATAATACATTAGACATTAGACATAATGCCGCTGAAGATTGCGAATAAGCATGAAACAGACGGTCACCATCAAGTGTTGATTTCAATATATATATATATATACATATATATTTATATATATATATATCTAT
>OZ010571.1:143835875-143863375 GCA_963932145.1 Acanthosepion lycidas | reverse complement strand
GGCTCTTCACTTCCCCCTACGACATGTAGCTCTCAATATATTTCGTTCCTCTGCCACATCTCCCAGATCACATTCTTTCATCCATTTGCTTAATCTCGTCAGGTATGTTATGCGATGCTTTCCCTTGTCTCACTTTCTCTCTATTCGACCCGTGAGTATCAGATTCTCCAAGCCCTTCTTTTTCATTATATGTCCCAGAAACTTCAGCTGCCTCTTCCTGATGGTGAGCATATGTTTCCTTCTTGTTTGCATCCTCTCAAAGATCTTATCGTTGCTCACAGGCTCAATCCATGGTATCCTTCTCTGGAACCACATCTCCGTTGCCTCGAGTCACTTCTTCATCTGAATTCCGTTCAACACTCGTTGCCGTAAAGGAAAACAAATGTCACGTAAGAGCTCGATATTTTTTCTTTGTTGCCAAAGAAATCGTCCTCCAAAACCTATTAGATATACAAGTAGAATGTGTTGACATAAATTTCAAGACGAGGTTGTGGCGTTCCATTTGCACAAGTAGTATTTGAAATGTTATCAACACATCTTTACTCACTGCCACAATATCGAGATTAAGATTAGGACAGATTGGTATTTCAAGCCTGAGATGGCAACCGTTCAAGTAAAAGGACAACTATGAATTACAAACCAGTTGGGTACCTCCAACAACGGAAATCATGAGAAACTGCTTGCAATATGAACCACAGTAGCAGTGCCTACCTCATGAGGTAGGACCAAATATTAAATAATATGGTTATCTCATAATTTACATAAATTTTAAATGTACCTTTCTGATTTGAATTATCAGTGCTTTTTTTCACTTCAACACACTTTATCACTACTAATATCTTTTGTCTCAGTATACTTCTATAGAAGCCTGTCCCTGTTGATTCATATCGTTTCTTCATTCAGAATTCCTTGTCTATTACGGAGGCGGATTTTATAAAAAATCATTACTTTTTTTTTAATGAAATATTCGTTTTAGTTAACCATTTTAATGGCATCTTTCGGTATTCAGTTGCGCCTTCTATAAACCAAGAAATGTTTTAATGTCGATAATAAGATTTATGCGTGGTTATACATGTATAGGTCTATGGGTTTTGTTTACTGGGATAAAGTGTAGTTTCTTTAACCCTCTCGATGTTGAAAGAATAATGGAGATGACAAATGGAAATCTTAGAGACTTAAATCCTGGAGACCGAAAACTGTTCCAAATCGGGTTGAAATTTTAATTTTTATCAACGTATAAAAAACATGGAGCCTATAATAATATATTTGCCATGGGAAATACGCTGGAAAAATCAAAGATACAAAATCAGATCTATTTCTCAATATATAAAACGAATAGAATAATCAGACATTGAGGGCAGAACAAAGATTTTAAAGCTTCATGCCAGTGTTGCATTGTGTCTTGTCACTGGTTTAATTTCTTCAGTCACTTCATAGACTTATCATCAAATTACAAGTTTTTCATATTCATTTTATTATACGAGACGGTCAGACATCCGTAACATAAAGAAGATATTTAGGTGGACCTGTGTCCACTCGTTGACTTAGCATTCTGCCACATGCGGACTAGCCTATTCGAGGAATCATTGTGAGGAAAGGGTTCTTGCTGTCCCCGACTTTGCACCATTTTGCTCTTACATCAAGAATTTAAACAAAATGAATCCCTCACTGGCATTATCACGGGATCACGAGAATCTGCCAAATAATATGCAACCTTGAGAAATGGCTACATATTCTATAACATTATATATATATATATATATATATATATATATATATATATATATATATATATATATATATAGGATGGCATCTTACTTGTTTCCGAGTATACTCATCGGCTAGGTCGGCTAGTGAATCCATGTTGCTGACGCCCTGTCGGGCATGTCTCTGATTATCCAAAAAAGCAAAAACGTCCACCTGTGGTTTATATGGCAACTGAGACGAATGGTCATTAGTTATTATTTCTGGTAGAGAGAGTATACTTCTGCATGTTGTGCAGTCTGTCCAACGCGAGTATGCACAGAACCTCTGTCACGGTGATTTGACTTCAGCCTGGCACATCTATCAACGGGATCTAACACTTCAGTCTAGCCAACCTTACACACAACATGTGTACCAACCTGTGATATTGTTTACGCACACTCTTCAGATCATACACAGATTGTCCGTGCATGTTTATTCAGTCTTTTGTCCCGCCCTGTCTCTAGCTTCGGTCAGATGTTGCTTACGATAAGCGGTGTATAGCTGGAAACACTTCCAATATTGTCTTATGAATGTGTTAATAAGGGTATATACGATGATGTGTATTAATGAATAATAATAATAATAATAATAATAATAATAATAATAATAATAATGATTATGATGATGATAGCATGACCACATGAAATTAAAGACGATATTAACAATAACTATAAGAATGGTCACGATGATGATGATGATGCATATAAAAATGCTATTAACAAAAAAGAAAACGAGAAAAATAAAAGACAATCACTAAACATTATATAACTTGACATAACAGTGCTCACTATTAGAGATAACGGGAAGATATTTAGAAAACTTGGAGATAAATTTGGCAATGACTTGGAAAATTCTCACTTTTTTTAAAAATATTTTCTCTTACATACTTTAATTAATGGATACTTTTTATCACGACATTATTTTTTAGTATTACTCTGGAGTTTATATTTAGTGTGGACACGTGCGTGAGTACACAATTCTGTATGTAAGCAGTAAAATTAATGTATATTGATTGAGACGTCCTTCCAAGGAGAACTGTGCCTCCAGACAGATGACACATATGGTCATAATTTTAAATTTTATTTGCATCGTCTTAATAATTTAAAGTATATTTACGTTATGAAATATTTTGTGAAATTTAACAAAAAATGCAAATTTCTAAAGTTAGATATGAGGAAAATATTTATCCGAAAAAAGATATAGATTTTTATCAATTACGACCGAGTAGTATGTTCGATCCTTACTGGTTGCTATTACACTTCGTCTCATATAAAGTGCACTGAGTAAATGCCTATAGAGAGGGAAATTTGACATAATGTAATCTTTAGCAAACTAGATGAATTTCGACTGACTAGTGTGTTAGATACTCAATGATTTTTCCAAACTTGAGATATTGTGACATATCTAAGCTTCTTCTGTATATCGTGCCGTTTCGGAACCAATGCTATTATTGCCTGTCTTTTGTAGCCCTTAATAATTTTGGCCTGTTTGTTATCTCTCTTAAAACTTGCTCCGCTATTCATTTACTCACGTTCAGTAGGTATGTATGGCGTTGTTTTCTACTGCCCGCCTTGCCTTCTGTATGTCAAATGAGTATCTAATTTAGCAAGTCCACATTCTTCATGATGTTCTTTAGGAATTTTAACTGTCTCTTCCTAATGTGTATGTCTCTTTTTTTGTTTGCCTTTTCACTAGAAATTCGACGTTACACAAATTTTCGGCCCATGGTTTTCTGTAGAACAAAATTTCTGTTCGTTCATTTGCCTCTCTCTTTGAGGAAATTTTACAATATTCACTGTCATATACAAGGACAGATATTACATAACTGTTCAGTTACTTTTTTGTTTCTGTCAAACTTTATTGTTTCGTAATACTTGGCTTATCTTTTGGAATGTATATTTGGCAATCACAACCGTGCTTTCCTTCCTGTTTTAGTAAATTTCCCAAATGTTTTAATTGTGTTATTTTTTGACTTTGTATCTAAATTGTAATAGTGTCTGCTATCAATACTGGGTCATCTGCATTTCTTATGTTGTTAATATTAGAGCCGCAAATTCTGAATTATGGCAGGACTTCTAATTTTCTCGTGATCACATAACTGCATATGTTGAAGTAGTCGGCAAGAAAAAATACTTGTCTTACACTAGTTTCTACTTTCGTATATTTACTGAATTAATTTTTCATCTGTAGGCAGACAGTTTGTTGCCAGGATTGGTTTTGGGTTATTTTAATATCCTTCCCAAATATATCATTGTTACTTAGTAGTCACAGGTTTTTTTGACTTATTCAAATGTTTTTCCCCAATCTATAATACACCATACACACTTTTCTGGATTTTAATTGTTTTGTTTTTTTTATATGTCGTTCTGAGCATGGATATTGCATTCATTTTTCTAATGTGTTTAATCAAACTGCACTGTCCTTGTCTATTTCATGTCTAATTCTGCTGCGCACTCTATTCATCAGAATTCGCAAAGATTTTGTTATATGGTTCATTAAGCTGATTGTCCGTTGGCGTTTACATTCTTTTTCATCTGGCTTCTTAAGCTGTGCTTTGAAAAGGGATCTACTAAGTTTCGATTTATCACCAATGTTGTATGTTCCATTTATTGTAAATGTAATCTTGACAATGACGAAATCATCTAAGGTTGCCAGCATCTCTATTATAATTCCGTCTGCTTCTACTGCTTTGTGTCTAATCAATTTGAATAGTGAAGATTTCACTTCAGATATTATATTTACGGGCCTTAGTTACTTCGATATATTACCAGTTGTTCACCTTCGTCGTTGAAGATTTCTATCATGAAGAATTGTTTTTGTTTTTTTTGTTTTTGCTTTAATATCAGTATTCCGTCCTTGTATTTTATGCATTCTGTTGATGAGTATGTTTTTGTACTATTCTCTTATTTTGCTATACAATCTTAATCTTTTGCTTAATCTGCGATATTCAATCCTTCGTGCCTTAACGTTATTTTTGTCTCCTTTTCATCAAGTCGAGAATTTCATCAGTTAGCCACTATATTTTTCGATACCTATTTATCTTTGTGGTGATTTTGATTGCTGATGGTATTTAAGGCTCTCTTAATGTGCCGCACTTCGAATTTCCATTCTTATGTTGCCCGTTGTATCTACCTATAAAAATGTCCATACAGTTCACATTTACATTGTGGTCAATCTGACCGTCATATATTTATAGTGTTTTACTAATATTGCTTAAATGTGGTACATGGCGGAAAGTATGGCGAAACCAAGATGGATCGATCTCACGCGTAATTGAGCAAACGAATAAAACTTGTAAAATATTACACCGCATCGAACGCTCTCCCCATATGTCACACAAGGACAGGAGTATGGAGTACCTAGTGTGGATAGAACTCAGTCATCTTAACATATTTAAAGCGATTTACTAAAAATTATACGTGCATACGCCTTCCACCCCAGCACCGCTGATTGTCACAAAGGGCTAAGAAAAAATATGAATTTTTATTTTTAAATTCAATTTCCTATTTATCAGATACGAAAATGTGTTGACTTTTTCAATATTAACTCGAGAAATTCAAAGTAAGCGCAATAATAATAATAATAACAACAAAATAATAATAATAATGATAATAATAATATTGTTTAGAATTGTATTTTGTTTGAAAATGATATGCTCTGGACATTTTTATTTACAAAAACTGTTACAATCAAAGATTCCTTCCTCCATCACCACCACTACCGATATGCACGAGGAGTAAGAAATATGCTTTTAATTCAAATTTCTAATTTTCCGTCATGAATCTTTCTTTTTTTCTTTTTTTTTTGTGTCTGTGTGTGTCTGTGTGTGTGATCGAATATTGAATAGTGGGACCCTCTTTCACAGTTAACTCGAGAATATCAAGGTATGAAGTTACATTTAATTAAAACAAATATTTTTTTAGAATTTTACTTTTTTGGAAGTTACTTTTAACCGATATGTTTTTTTTAAAAAAAAATATCTTACATTCGTAGAACATGCCTTACTCTCATCACCGCCTTCACCAGCGATAGACACGACATGAAAGGACTAAAAAAACAAAATTCTGATTATCTGCAATGAAAATTGAATAGGAAAATCTTCTTTAAATATGGACACAAGGAAGTCAATAAGCTACTTTTAAAATTAAAAAAAGTAATAATAACACTGGTTATGTTAGTATTTTGTTTGGAAGTGACTTGTTGAAGACATGATTTAAAAAAAAACATAATTTACAATTGTAGCTAACCCTCCGCCGCCATTCTCCACAACCAACAACAAGGATAGACAAGAGAGAAAAATAACTTTGATTTATTTTTAATTACAAATTTAGAGAGAGAGGGAGAGAGAGAGAGAAAGAGAGAGAGATAGATATAGAGATAGAGAGAGGTCAGCGAACCGTCCCCCAAGAGCAGTTCGAATCAAACAAAAAAATATAATTCTCAGGATACAAAGTGTCATAATAGTGAATCTATATGGTCAGTCAGAAAGTTTAAAGCAGGTGATGCATTATGTTCGGGGTTATGCAACTAGAAGCGGTGCTAAGTTACCGTTTCCTACGCATAGGACTGTTGGCATTGCCTTCGATTTCGAGAAGACGCCACACATTGTGGCTATGAATTTAATCTACACGGAGAGATACATGCAAACTAGCGTAGGGTCGTCATGATTTTCGGTGTGCCATCTTGTAACAAATAATAATTGAAAGAATAATGTCATACAGAGATTTCTCTACATAAAACATGTTACCCTTTGTTTTTGTTTTTGTTTTTTTTTCAATCTGCCAATTATTACCTTTTTGTATCCGTGGGTAACAAAGGGCGTGTTTCAGTAAGTCTCAATAGATTTCCGATTTCTCCATTGGCACAGAGTCCATTGTCTTTAAAACTCATAATGCATGTACTGAATATGCTGCAGATTGTTAAACATATACCGACTATATAATCTACAGTAAAATGTAACAACCTAAGTTTTAAACTGTTTTAGAAAGCCGGCCCACAACCTGGATGCAACTACTGTCTTCTTCAAGGTTCATTTTCTTTTCCTGAACGATCATCCTTCACAACGTTCTATGCTTTATTAAACTTTCAGTAACTTTACCTGTTTTATACTCTCTCTCTCTTTCTCTGTGTGTGTGTGTGTGTTGTGCTATCCAGTTATACGAGCTCGTATAGTTAGTTATGTTATGTGTGCCGATGATTCCATCTGTTTTGCTTTATATATGAGCAATGAGAATTAATATTGTAAAAGCTATTTACTTAGTATGTATTCTAGAAATGTACACTCTTCCTTTTTGGATAAGTGCACTTTTTTGTGTCTATCTTAAAACATGTGATACCCAGGTGTTCAGTCCATGGTATTCTCAAAATCTTTCCGCCGAATCATGTTTCTGTTGCCTCAAATCACTTCTTCGTCTGTGAGAAAATATGCCGGCATTCCCTCATATAGGGAGATTGATGTTAGCGGCTCAGCTTTCTTTTCATTTATTCTGAAATTTCTTCTTCTTTTTAAATAGTTTGCTTAGATTTGAGAAAGTGTATTCAGCTATCCCAACGCGCTCTCTGATTAAAGTCGTATTTTCCAGCTTCAGTTGAAATCCGGCCCATATATTTAAACTTTTGTATTGTTTGGTGTTGGCCTCACCAATTCTTGAAAATAACAGAATATAGTACCATTTTACAATCGATTGATCATCCTTCCTTCCCACTTGCACTTTTTTTAAGCATTCAACCGCAAGCAAGTTGGTAAGCCACTATCACGCAAGGGGTTACAGAGTTGGAGCGAGAACAAAGAAGAGTGATAGAGGAAAGGATGAAGAGAAGGTTAGGGGATAGATCAGGGAATCTGGCGACGTCGATTGACGTTACATTTGAATAGTTGGAGAATATAGCTAACAGGAAAACAAGAAATGGGTAGGGATTTCTACAGGCGAGAAGTATTTGTGATAAATACAGAGGAATGCAACGGCAAGTCTGTGAGAGAGTGGCTGCAGACGAGATGCCAGATCAGGGTCAATTACATTGCATATCAGTCACCTGATTTTATTAAGGACCTTGAGACAAACAGAAGGGGCTCCAGACCATATATGGCAGCAATACTGCATGCAAGGGCGAATGGTTGATTTGTAGATTGGAAGGATCGACTCCGGCGAGAAAAATTTCCAGGCGCAGAACGAAGCTATTACCTTACGTTGTTAATTTTACGTTAAATAATTCTAAATACTCGTATATTTTCATATGTTAAGTCGAATATTCTACGCCAGATGTTCTCAACCAAGGGTAAATTTACTCCTAGGGGGGTAAAAAATTATTATATTCGGGGGTAAATAATTGAAGTACCTGATAAAAATAAAACGCCTGAAAGCCGATGACGATATGAGAGTAGCATTATCAGAAACAACTCCTCGGATAAACAAACTGGTTGACTCAATGCATCAGCAGTGTTCCCAATGATAATGCTTCTGGTGTTTCTGTTCATTATTTTTTGTAATACAAATTAACTTCATAATTTTCTATTTAGAAAAGGTTTGATTTTCTTTTTCTTGATACAAATGTATAATAATATTTTTATATAAAACCTAAAGTCCGAAACAATAAAAAAGTTCTTTCTGAATGAATGATTATGATTAGTATTAATTTGTAGATCTACTAATACAGCGGATAAAATGAATATTTTTTTTTTATTAATGACTACAAACGTTAATAAAAATACTCAATTTTATACTGAGTACTAACTTATACTAAAAAATTAGTATTAGGTTGGTGCAAAAATAATGTCGTTTTTTGACGTTCAACTTTATGTGAGAAAACGACATTATTTTTGCACCGACCTAATAGATTAGTATAAAATAAGAAATCAGTATTTTGAGTGTCGCTTAGTATTTTTTTAGGCACAGTATTTTGACTAAAAAAAACCTTAGTATTTTGAATTAAAAAACCATTCATTCATTTAGTCACGAAATTGTACATCAATGCTTTATGATGGCTATGATTATTTTTTTTTTTGTATGGGAGTAGGGGATAAATGGAGAAATACATAACACCGATGGAGTCAATGATGGAGGAAAGGTTGAGAATGATTGGTCTACGTTATTCAAGCTAACAAGTTACTATGTCACTATCTTTATATACTTATTATGCCGTTTAATACCTTTGAGCATACTTCATTAATTAAGTTGAATTTGAACAAACTTAGTTTTCATAATTCAAAATATATGTAAGTAGTAAGAACGTCGAATCTTGATTTACAAACATATTGCTCTGCTCGAAATCAATTCTCGTCCAGTACGTAGTTACTAAAAGTAATTCTTTCCACGTATGCCTTAAAAGACAATTTGAGATAGTGATGCTTTTCAGTGTGAAAATAAGAATTTGACATGTTTTCGGGGTCATTTCACGCCAAACAAGAAAAAAAGCAAGTAAGAAGCATACGTGATATGTCCCGGAAAGAGATATATTTGTTCAGAGTAGCAAAATGGTTCTTGACTACTGTAACTGAGTAGAACAATCTAGCAGGTAACCGTAATGAACTGGTCCTCGTCAAAGTGGTAGGCAATAGGCTTAGACAATAGGCAAAGGCAATAGGCGTAGCTAATATGCGTCGTCAATAGGTATACATCCACATCAGTCTGTCTTTATGGCTGACACCAGCCAATCATATTACTTTGAGGGGGAACCCAGGTTTATGCATATTCATTATATCAATATGGTTACTTTCTGCAAGATGATATGAGAAAAAAAAATTATTAAAGAGAGAGAACAATAAAATATCAGGGAAATAAGAACACGGAAAATAACGATTGACATTGGATTTAAATGTTTGAAGACAAACATTGACTGGGAGGAATTAATTAGGAAGAAAGTCATCGGTGTCAGAAGCGATTCATTTTATACACAATTTGAAAATGTTTTAATGTATAAATTATAGGTAATGTCACGATTTCAACATCCATATCTTAGGTGTCATAGTTCGTAGATTTAAGCAGACTTTCTTCATTTATGCAAGATAAAACTTTATTCAACACGCAATATGCTTTGGAACAGATAACAGTAGACATCGCATTGTTTTAAACAAGTCCATATCCTTTTTATAGAAACCAATATAATTTCTGTAAACCTGTCGCTCGCACTGGCCAAGGCACTTAATTTCACTTTCCAGACACACGTGTTCATCATTGCACACTTTAATATATGAACTGGTTTCAAACCTGTATCCTGATATAATTTCAACAGAATTTGTCAGACGATTTTGTACACAAAATACTTATCATGGAACTGGAGTTCACATTTCATTTATAAAACTAATGAGCTATCATTATTTTAGCCAAATAGAATTTGGTTGACGGAGACGAAGTTGAAGAGATTTATAAACTATTTCATTAGAACTAGAGTGTTAGACATAGAGGGAAAGGCAGACAAAAGTAATTCAAAATAAGGAATGAATCTTAACACGGTCGGGTTATTACTGATAAATCCATATGATGTATTTTTAAATGATATTATCTCGGGTTTCGCGTAAAGAAAATTCATAAAAATTAGAAGAAAACAAACACTTAGTGGGTGAGCGTTCCAATACCGATTCTCAAATTGAGTCTCTTTAGAGATGTTGCTAAATTAAGACTACTTGAAATTGCGTTCCTATAATTCTCAAAGTGAAAAACAAAATGTTGCTGAACTGAATTCAAATTATACTCGATCGCCACCTGGGATCAACAAAAATACTATTAGACCTGATTGTATAACATTACAGAGACAATACTTGTGGAAATGAATGAAGGAACCATATCCTAAAAATTGCCTGCTGTCAGGAACTTTGTTGATTTGAGCAGTGTCTTGTCTTTCAAAAGGAAAAGCCTTCAAAAAATCACATGTATATTTTAAATAGCGGAAAATCTAATATCTCATAATAAATTATGATGGTGGAAATTATTCATTGAATATTTTTTAATGTTTAACATCAATCTGAGGTTATTTAAAGACGGATCCTACTTTAAGATGGTATGGATAATTCATTATAATATTTTTGTGAAAAACAAAACTGAATGTTTCAGGGGCAGTTCCTACGATTTAATCTATACCTATACCTATACCTATGAGTTCATATATATATATATATATATATATATATATATATATATATATATATATATATATATATATATATATACACGATACAGAAGGGATGTTTATTTTTTTATTAATCCGATAGCTTTTATTACTTAAAAATTATTATTAATAACATCACTTCACAATATCGATAACAACAAAAAATAAACACTACGTTTATTTAATAAACAGTATATATATTTATTCTCGTCTAATGACTGGATATTTAGAAATTAAAGGAAATAGGCGTTTTCCTGCAGGATTTGAACTTTGTCTACGCTTTAGGGAAATCTACTTTACTACTCGGACACGAAATTCAGAAAAGCACATACCATTCACTCAGATGAGTCTGTTTCGAGATCCCATAGCTGCTCAGTTTTATATACATATTAGTATATATTAAATTTTGTATACATATTAGTATATATTTAATTTTATATACATATTAGTATATATTTAATTTTGTATACATATTAGTATATATTTAATTTTGTATACATATTAGTATATATTTAATTTTGTATACATATAGTATATATTTAATTTTGTATAAATATTAGTATATATTTAATTTTAACCATTGTTTTTATTTCGTCATATCAAATAGACGCCACTTTCTATCTGTCAATCACTGCATAATACTTGTGCTTAAACATACATACATATATCTATATATAAAACAGAAGATGTCTGTGTATGTTTGTCTGTGTGTGGTTTCTTTTGTGTCTGTGTATGCTATTTATACACGCCCACATCTCTCGACGGATTTTGATGACATTGTATTCACATGTTGCAGATTTACCAAATGAGGTCAAAACCAATGTTTCAATTGACAGGCCCACACCGCCGGATGGCAGAAAAAAAATCCGTAAAACTGAAGGTGTGGTTCGACTTTCTGCAAAAGCAAGGCAAATTTACACGCGATCTAAATTTTTTACTGGTTGAACTGATGATCTTTACACTTAATGCAAAACATGACTCAAGGTACGAGATTTATGTGGATGGCTTGACAGTTTTCCCGTGACATTGGCTTCACATATTTCACAAATTAAAAAAAAAACTGTAAAAGATAAGTTATTTCGTAGTACCGAAAAAAGAAAATTTGAATGAATTAATCATTTTTTTAACCGATTTTCTTCAAACATGTGGCAAAGATGTTGCCATTAATGCATGAATAACATCCTGCTCACTCTTTCGCGTATAAAGAAAATCCACCACAAACTGTTCAAATAGTTATTTTTTTTTTTAAATTTGCCATGTAAATTACATCTGAGAAACAACTTGTTTTGGATCAATCTTTGGTTTAGATTATTTCAGTTAAGTAGGGGAAATCTACGACAAATTAAGTCTAAAATCGGCTTTTGCCATTTAGCCAATAGTTTCTTCATATGATTCCATTGGAAATTGGTATTCCAACAGCATATGATTCAAAGATAGTTTGAAAAGTAGTATTAAAGCGTTAAAAGGGACAATTTCCGAAGATCCTCTTATTATCATCAGCTTTACAGTAAACATGGCGAAGAAGGAAAGGTCATTGATGCGTTGGCAATTTCAGTTAAATCAAGCTCCGATGCGTCATCCCTGCTTGTTTTTCATTATTAGATTTGGGAACAATGCCATACTATTTGAAAGTTATTACGGCCATTGGAAATATACTGAATATTTAAAACTTTGAAACAATTTTACCCCGAGCAACAAGCACAAAAGATGATATATCTATGGAATTGTTTTATTATGATCAATCAAACACTTGTAAAAGAACATACCGTAAGAAAGACGAGAGGAGAGTAGCTTAGTATACCAACGAATGATGCATGCAAACGGGAATGCAGTTAGATATTTTAGGCTGGGTGGGGTACCGGCATACCGAGGTGTATGGCTATATAATTGCAGCTATGTACCGCTTGGAAATGCCTGTTAATATAATGCACTATCCGTTTCCCCGAACCATTTGGATGATTATTTGTGTGGCAACATAAGTAATTGAATTATGCATCAAACATTAACAATGCCGAGACGGTTCTTCAACGCATCATGCGGCCTGCGAAGCCATTCACTACCATGTGGTGGTATTTGCAAGGTCCGCCAGTCAATGATCCGACGGCTGCATTCAAGCGTAAGACATTTTGATCAGTTGGTGTTTTAAGCATGGCAATTTGGCATATGTTTATATGGTTATTTTAACATTTGTTTGTGTCAACCGACTCCTGAAATTGGCAAAAATAGATAAATAAATAAATAAATATTTCCCATGTAAGTTAAATAATTTAATTTACTGCAATACTTAAATGTAATAACGCAAAAAATGAAGAACTTGCGGACATATGTCTGTCTTGGATTTGTTGGGAGAAACCGACTCCCAAAATTTTAAAAATGTTCTTTTTAATACCAACCGCATATATATATATATATATATATATATATATATATATATATATATATATATACATAAATATATATATATATATATATATATATATATGTATATATATATATATATATATATATATATATATATATATATATATATATATATATATATAGGCGTGTGCAGGTGTGTACATTTTTGTGCGCGCGTGTTTGTGTGTCTCTGTGTATGTGTCTGTGTATGTGAGAAAATTATAAGAATATTATGTTATGAACATATTAAAGGTTGTAAATATTCTGGGCTATCAATAAAGCAAATAGGATCCTTAAATTCCCCACATTGGCAGAAAAATGTAAACAATATGCGTTTTTTTTGTTACGTCGTTAATGCAATATTATTTCGTGTATGTTATTTACTTTAGAAAATTCTTTTAACCTCTTCAAATGGTTTCGTGAATATTTGCTCCCAAAATAAATAGATTAACTATTTGAAAAAAAAAATGGAATTAATAATCTCCACAAGCCGATTGAGTTCCTCCTTAAAAAATATAAAATAAAAAAAAATTAAAAAGAAAAAAACAAATGAACAAACACAGACACACAAACATATATATATATATATATATATATATATATATATATATATATATATATATATATATATATATATATATATAAGCATATACATATACGGTAAAAGACTGTATTCAGTAATCACTAATCAAATTTGGGATTTTGATGTAGATGAAAATGGTAATTATTCACTTGAACATACAAGTATACATACACAAACATAGAAATGCACACACAAACGCATGCATACACACATACGCACACACACAAACGCACACACACACAAACGCACACACACATATAAACGCGCTGCGCACGCGCATGCACACACACACGCATATATATATATATATATATATATATATATATATATATATATATATATATATATATATATATATATATGAACAAACTAATATATATCTGTAGTTTATTTTTAATTATCTCTTTGCTGCCTCAAGCTCACATCTGGCATTTGTTTTGAGGTAATCACTAAAATATCCCGATTGCAACGAAAAAGTCCCTGTGATTAAAAATCCTTAGTTTTTATACCTGAAAATCCTTAGATTTTATACTATAAGGTTTTACCAAAATTCGAAGATATGTATATTTAAAAGCAGGAACCTTCATCTTTCTATAGGAATGAAAATTTTTCGTGATGTCATTCATGATTTCCAATGCAAAATGAAATTGCGTCAAACTTCGGGTGGCTTTTGAAAACATAATTCGACGGAAAAAGACACACAAATTTATACGATAAAATAAAGACGAGAAATGTTTATAGTTTCTATAAAATAACAGGACAATAAATTATAGACATATGTTTCAAGGAATTGGATATAAAATCAAAAAAAAAGTGCATGTCAAAAATGTTTTCTTCGGTTTCTAAGAAGAGTCTGTTCACCTGTCAAGAAAAACATCCGCAGAGTTTATATTAAATTTTAAATGACCAGGCAAAAGCGGTGAATAGTAATTAGGTTAAAGCATTGAAACAGATAGCACAAACATCCCATTATATATATATATATATATATATATATATATATATATATATATATATATATATATATATACATACATACAAACATACATACATACATATATATATATATATATATATATATATTTTTTTTTTTTTTTTTCAAAAGCACTAAAAAACACACTACACCACAACCAATATTTGTTGTAGATTTCTGATTTCGGAATTTTGTATCGAGCGGTATTTTAGTGATTGCAACTTTTAAGCGCGGCTTTTTTCAGCTTCTCTTTACAATATATTATTTTATATTTTATGTTGTACTGCATATATATATATATATATATATATATATATATATATATATATATATATATATATATAACTTACATTTTTTTGGATAGTTACCTGAAATTGATTCGATGTTCTGTTTAATATAAATCGTATTTCTTTCGTCTATAGGGCTGCTTATTCGAGGATATTTAATAAAGGGAGTGTAAACTTGGGCAGGCTCCAATCCTGCGCCCCATCTTTGAATGGTGTCTGATCCGGCGTTCATATACCACTCAGTTGCGAAGAATATTACAAGAAACCACGGTTCTATTTTAATTTCGAAGCATGCTAACACGTTCAAATGTAACATGTAGAATTTATGATAAATAAAATTCAATAATTCTTTAGAAATTCATTGATTTATGTTTCGGAAATGTAACTTCCCCGATATGTCTTTCTGGAAATCAGAGAGACTAATATCAAAATATACAATTCTTGAAATCGTAAGGACTTTTATAGGTCTATGACTATATTTGGCAACATCAGAAAGTATTTCCTTAATGGACGACGTGGTGATGTCAACAGAATTTAATTTTTGCTTAAGTTTGACCTTGCACTAGAAAAAGTGTAAAAAAAAAAAGTGTTTTCCCAATTTACGAATAACGTCATGAAGTTGACTTTTTACCATACATTCACACAGCATGGCCAGGCCGATGAACATGCAATAAGTTTAGAAATATCACATGGCCTCGAATGTCACAGGCTTTCTCCCAGAATATCGCTACGAAGCAGTGCGCGCGCACACACGCACATACACACACACATACACATATACATACATACATATATATATATAGATACATATATATATATATATATATATATATATATACACACACACACATTTAAATATATGTCTGTGTATGTGTGTGTGTATGTGTGTGTGTGAGAGAAAGCCTGCGACATGTGTGTGTATGTGTGTTTGTGAGAGAAAGCCTGCGACATATGTGTGTGTGTGTGTGTGTCTGGCCAGCAAATTGTCTTTCAGACATGTTTGACTAAATAATTTATAGATATTATGTCTGCTATTGTTAATAAAATCTGTTCATACTTACAGATTATCATCCGTGTATTGCAATTAAATGTTTTAAGAAATGTGCTATAAGTATGAAAATCGTTTTTATTTTCCATTTCTCAGATACCTTTCGTTCTTCTCCCGAGATAATCTTCAGGTGTGTACGTCGTAATACAAAATATGTTCAATCGTTGCATATGAAAGCAAAAAAGAAATAAAATTCATTAATGGATATCACAAAACAGTTTTGTATTATTACTTGCACCTGTGAATAGCAGACTGAAATTATTACCGTAATTTTGATATGTAAGTTTGCTTAATGTTATCAGCTTTGTTATCTACATATACCTTGCAATGCCGACTCTGTCACTCATAGTACCATTAGTGCTCTGCGACCATATGTTTTATGGCGTTGCAATCGGAGTCTATTTTGAACAGGAATATTTCGTCTCATGAAGAATGTTACTTTCTATTCAACCTCTACATGATGATTTGTATTCAGAGTTTGCCATTTGTTTTAGGTTTCGACCTATCCTCTTCTGTTATTTACCTATATTTGGATGTAGAAAAGATTGATTCATATCATTAGAGGATGTTTGCGCGAAAGATAATACAATAATCATCGATTGGAATCAAACATCTGGTCACCAATTTCTCATGGCTAATGAGCGACTCTGTTCTCCTATCAGACGTATAGTTTTCTAAAAGTGTTTTGTGCGATAGTCATTGTAATGAATTAAACCGAGATTCAAAAACTGATTTTATTCCAAGACGCACAACTTTGCACAATCTGCAAATAATATTTAATTTAGTTACTAAATATATATTCTTATTATTTCTTAAATTATTTTTTCTTTTATAAAGCCGTATAAAGAATAGTTAAATTACTATCTCCTCTACATTATCAGCTCAGAGGCTTATTTTCTTCCCTTAACAAAATAAGACATATTACAACAACACGGTTTCAACATGAGTAAACACAACGCTAGGGATTACGCACCACGACCAGACCAATCGACCTCCACTTACGCAATTTTTGAAATGACAGAATAGCTGAATATTTCATAATTCAGAAATAAATAGCAAAAATATGCTTCATATATATATGTATATGTATATATATATATATATATATATATATATATATATATATATATATATATATATATATATATATGAGTGTGTGTGTGTATTTGTGTAGGAACCCCTATTTCATACAAGTTTCATTGAAGGTATCTCCCAAAGCATAGCGATAAAAATTTCATTATATTTTTTCTCACACAAGATAATTTTTTTGACATATCTTGCGTAAGAACACAAGAAAAGATCTTTGGATACGAGCGGTTTCGGCTGTTCTATTTGACATTATAATATACCTAATTATTCTTTTCTCTCAAGATATCTAGATTTATTTTATTTTTCAAAAATACTTCTTAACTATATGAATCATGAACACTACCACGATGTGTTGAATTCGTTTTGTTCACATATATATATATATATATATATATATATATATATATATATATATATATATATATATATATATATACACACATTCATATATATATATATATATATATATATATATATATATATATATATATATATATATATATATATATAAGGTATGCTGGGGCTATTGACGTTTGGTGACACCTGGATCGTCCCCGACATTTTATTTAATAAATACTTCTTGGCCAGGTGTACGAGCAGATCTCGTTCTTTCTAGATCCATAGTTTGTGGCGCCACTGATACTGTCTCAGCAATGCGATGATAAACACCAGCAAAGGTTGGATGACTCGGCTGCCTTCGTTTTGGAAACTTAATACAATCTTATACAGCTGTGCAGCCTTGCGAATGTATGAAAAATCTTATCTGCCAGCTCACGCTATGAATATACTGCCATTGTTAAACGGGAGACTTCGCATTTACCTTACGACTAAACACGTTAAATGTTGAATACAGTGTAGTCAAAATTTGTACACGAATGACAAATGTAACCTAGTCCCTTTAGAAACACAGCGCCATCTACCGTAAGCCTTCATTTAAATTAATTAGTCGTCAACGTGATATTTGCGAACATATGTTTACATGGACTCCTGACCATTTTTTGGTGTGGGGAACCGATCCCCATTGTTGATACAATATATATATATATATATATATATATATATATATATATATATATATATATATATATATATAGGACATTATTTATGTTTACGTTCTTTTATAGATACAGATATTTAAGTAAATGTTCTGTTTATAATAAACAATATTATAAACAGTATTAGTATTTGTATCGATAAAAAGAACGCATAAAAAAGAAAAAAAATGTCTTAAAATAATTGTCCAATTTTGTCCATTTCATAATATATGTAACTGTGTGTGTATCTGCGTGTTTCTGTGTGTCTGCGTGTGTCTGTGTGTGTCTGAAACAATTCCATATAATTATTATACATCATTATTTTATTAAGTAAGTAAGACTGTTTTATCAGTACTCTCAATGGGCCTTGTAAATTTAAAAAGTTAGTGTATTTTCGCCGGTGTCTTATTGCAGAATACACACCATGTTAAGCATCTTGAATCTAACAAATGTCCGTGCAAAAATTTGGACAATAAAATATATGAAATGACAATTTGTAATTAGGCAGAGTTGCATCTTATAAACATGAAAGTTAAATTTCCAAGTCATTGTCTCTCATTAGCTTGCTTGTCTCAACTAAAATCATTTATAAAATTTCTGCTCAAGTTGTGACTTTTAAATTGTGAATGACTCATCGAGATGTAGAGAGGCGCTTTGAAATTAAAACCCCTAAACGTCTTTTGCTACTACTCTATATATTTTAAGTGCAAACAAAACCAGAAATACCACAGTAGTTATAAAAGAGTGATGCAAGAAAGATTGTATGACTGTCGTTAGGGAATCTAAAACAGCTAAACAGGGACGATTGAATGTTCTCTAAATATTTAATTTTTATTTGAAACAATATTTGGAATATTAGAAAGGATCAGTTGAAACGGGCTTATGTCAGTAACAATGAACATCATTAACCAAATTATGACGTGTTAGAAATGATCAAAAGAACACGGAATATGGGCTTCTGGAAATAAGCGAAAAGTAATTATTAGTACTGAATGCAAAATAGAGTTATATTCTAATGCAGGAGGATATGTACAAATAGAAGAATGAAGACATTAGGTGGTGGTCACGTAATGGAGACGAGTTGCATGAAAATCGATGGGAAAGGATAACTCGGGAAATTTGAATAGAACCTAAACAATATGAACCATATTAGTTTATGTCGGCCACAATATCTGCCCGACCACGAAGATGAGGAATTTTCTCAGTATGTCGGTACACATCATCACATTCACGTTCAATAACAAGGTTTGTTGTGGATGAAAAAAATTGAAAGTCTCCTCATTACAAAATTCCTGAGCTCAATATATTTGAAACGTTGTGGTGAGAACTCAAAAGACAATTGCTCCGACGAGAATAAGAATGAGTTAATCCTGTCTACATGCGAAGGTGGATCCTTGTTGCGAGGACCTGAATTGCTAAATCTAACAACTATCGTCAATCTGAACATTTGTTATGGATATAATGATTGTAAATTTAGGGGCTAAAAACATTTTCTCTGTGAGAAGTCTGTGGAAAATAATTAATCATCATCAGGGCCTTTTAAACGCTTTTAAACTATGCCAAGTCTGGGCAGGGATAACTTAGCATTTCCAGACTAAATATTGCAATGTGCGAATGCAAAGGTCGATTATATCCGTTTGGAATTTTAATCGAGACGAAGTCACGAGTTTAAACTACCGGCTGTTGTTGTATATAGCGTGAAGGTGAGACAAGACACATGTGCCAACCTCAGATGCTATATAATAGTCACAAGCTCTTAGTGGCTAGAGGAACAGAAACATTCACATGGTCTCAAAAGAAACATAAATACACATACATACAGCCTGCGTTTTCCTGTTGGTGGGGATATTACATTTAAAACCATTTCTTTTTTTCAGACATTGTACTACGGCCTGTATATTTATAGAAAAAAAAAGAACGGGGACACGGTGAAGTGATAGATAGCGCCCCGGATTTCGGAATCAAATACCTTCGGAAGGGTATGAATCCTCTTCTTCTCCACACAGCTATAGATAAATAGCAGAGCAGACTGGGTTCTATAACCTGTGATGGCAATTGGTCGACCACAGAGAGAAATGTTAACCTACTGCTAGAAGAAATTGCCTCGTCAGTCATGTATCGAAAGATACATGATCACCTAAGAGTGTATCACGCATGGCACATAACTGACTGATGGGAAAATGGTGCTAGGAATATACTTTCTTGGATAGAATCCTATTAACAAGCAACTTAATCAAACACAAAATATTCAACCTAACTGTTTTTTAGGGTGGAGCCTACAATATATTCCTTAAGCAACATAGACTGAACTGCAGAAATATGCATCTATCTCGATTTTACTCCCTACTGAACCATCAATCAAGAAGTAATTTATATTTTGCAATAGTTATATATTTTCTAAAGCAAATAACTTTGTTTCTTAATGCATAATTATTGTCTTAACTATGTTTATACTTCGGATATAAGGAACACACACATTTCTGCCATATTTATAGAAATATAGATATATTTAAGTGGGCATTTTCATTCCAAAATCAATAAATGGGTTTGTTTGTGTGAGCACGAATTTTTATAAGAAGCATTGTATACATCTCGTCAGTATTTGATTCCCACCTGATTAAGGGCTTATAAGATATCTTGAATCGTGATATTTTAGTTTTGAAAGAAAAGCACTTTATGATTTATATTCATATAACATTATCAGATTGTGGAATCTGCTTTATGAAGGAGAATGAAAGATGAAAGAGGTCTCTGAAGAAGATTTTGTGAAAGTGTTTTAAAATAATGTAATTCTGTGTGATGTTTTTTTTTTATAATATTGTTTCTGTAAGTGTCTTATGTGTCATTCTTAAATCTGAGAGTTTGGCTCTCTATTGCCCATTATATAGAAAATATAATATTTTAGTGTCTTAATAAGTATGAAACATGTCTATTCATACTAAAAACCTTATATTTTTCTAAAATTATAGAATTTATTATATCACAGAATTTACAACGATATTTCATTCTCTTGTACAACGAATGGGAGCATTTAATTCTAATTATCATACATTGCACTGTGAGAGAAATTGAGATGGTTGCAATAATAAAAATTAAATACGCATGGTTGAGATCTACAAAAATTGCAATTGGCACGAATGTTCTGTGTTTTGTTTCCGTTAAAACAAAACTTTATAAATCGTGATGTTCGCGGTAAAACATTCACATTTTTTGGTTTGATCCATTACAAAATCTCTACACAATTTGCTCCACTTTACACTTGTGCTATCCTTACTAAGCAAGGATATTATTACGAAATTTCTATTTGCTCATATTCATTTATTACATTTCAATCCCACTAAATTGGTCTTGTTAATCTTCCATTTGTCAGGTTTCAACATCTGTCGGAGTTTAAAATCTTTTTACGAGAACAGTGGTATCAATCAGTTTCAATGTGAGTGTGATTTTTTGCAAGATTATGTTGAAAAACTTCTTCCTTTAAATGGATGACTATCCTTCAATATCTCTATCTATAAAAGCTAGGATCTGTGTGTGTGTGTGTGTGTGTGCGTCTGTGTGTGTGTGTGTAACGAATGCACGGCCGCAATTTTCGACGTATTTGCACCAAAATGTGCATGCACATGCTCCAAGTTAGCAATAAGGTCAAGACTGACTTTGCATTTCCCAACTCTCATCGATAGTGGAAATAATCGATGATTTCATGCTTCTACGGCAGTTTTCATGTAGTTTGCGGCCATTTTGTACTGGCCAGAGTGAGAACCTATAGCTGGCTGCCACGGATAGGCAGGAATATTCTATTTGCCAGTTTGAGATTCAACAGCTGACTGACACGAATGTTAACATGCAAAAAAAAAATCGAAAGCTGCATTCGTCACAAGTGGGAAAAATTTAAATTTACATCACACTTTACTCCAATTGGCACAAATTGACTTAAACTCAACGTTGATTCTTATTCAGCAGAACTGGGTTGGGTGTGAAAAAGTATTTGTTGTTAACATTCTTTTTTAATTCGGTTTTCCAGTTATGAGTCCTTATTTAAAGCTGATCGTTTTGTGTTCATTTTGTTTAGGTCTTTTTTCGTAACTGATTTAATGCTTAGTATAGAGCTTTGAAAAATTCGTTGTGTGAGATAGGCAAGAAGTAAGGCATGTAGCAACATCAGCTCGTCAGCTCCTTTAAAAGCAAGGAAGGGCAAAAAATATTTTAAGTCAAGTGATAGCGATTGCTGTATGAATCGTACGATTTTTGAATTAAACACGGGCAACGCCGGGCCATGCTTCTATAATAGTATATTCATATAGCGAATTAAATTTTTAATTCAAATACTTTTTTTTTTTCAAATAAATTATCAAATATTTTCTGCTCAGTGTCACGAGGTTGCCTTCTTTTGGATAATAATATGTTTTACTTCTTACTATTTTCCCATAATTTATCTCTTTTTAAAATACTGAATATTTGATCCATCACTGAACACATTCTTAAATATTATGTTGTCTGTTAAATCCAATGGACCCACACAATCTATACGCCTCCATCATATCTCAGGATACGCTATTTACATTATTCAGACTATTGTCTTCAACTTTGTCACCAAGTTTATCACAACATTATCCGGCCTTTTTCAGTTGGTTGAAATGTCGAACTGAACCCTTTATTTCGCTCACTGGTGGGGGGACTGTTCTAGTTCCACGTGTCATGTATAATGTATGTCAGTTATCTTCTGTTAATTCCCTTCTGAAAGTTATCAACTACCTTAACCAGTTATTGAACTCACACTCATTGGGTCCTGTCACTAGATCTAACTAACGCCTTTATCCACTGTGCCATGAGTCCTAACATCCATTAGACTGGAACGTGGAACTAGAACAGTCTACCCCAGTGAGCGAAATCATTGATCCGAAAGAGAAATAGTATAGTTAATAGTGTAGAGAATAGTGGTATCGTAGTAAAACGGCGTTACTATAGATGTATCGGCGATTAAAATGTCTCAACTACAACGAACATTACAAAAGAGTCAATGAGTATTCGTTTATATTACAAATGTAGGTTTCCAAAGTTTGTTGTGTAATATTATTAATTTAAAGTATTGCCATTGGCTAAAATATGTCACATGTTGAATAAGAAACATATACTTGCATTTTTCATGATATTATTTTACAAGTTATTGTTTTTTCTTTCGATATTTAAGCAACGAAATAAAACAATGTTTTTTTTTCTTCCTTTTGAGAGAATTTCCAATCGTTTATTTAGTAAATTCAGTTGATCTGGGAATAGGATTAAAGATAATTTAAACTCCAGAGAAAAGGTATAGATTTATTGCAGTAGGCTGATGTCGTTTTCCTTTCTTCCGTGATGTGTTTCGTGGAATTTGTTTTTGATTTGTTGATTTGCCATATATGCAAATAGTCGAACCAAACGTATGATCATCAACTGAAGATGTGGTCAAATTTGAAACAGGTTGTCGCCGTTCGGTACGGTCTCTAACCATCAAGATCGCCAGAAATTAGTTTTGCGGAGAAACATTTTTAGAATCCCTCTCACACTTTCTCTCTTTCTCTCAATTTCTCTCTCTCTCTCTCTCACACACACACACACACATAAACAGACAAATACAGACACACAAACACACACACACACGCACACACAAATATATATATATATATATGTATATATATATATATATATATATATATGTATGTATGTATGTATGTATGTATGTATGTATAGACAAGTGGTGTTATTATCGTACTCAAATTATATTCTTTTTAAATAGTTAAAATATTATGAAAATATATTTATAGAAATATTACCAACGAATGTTATTAACACAAGTTTAAAAAACTACATTCCGTCATCAATGTTCTACAGATCCATTATTCCTGAATATAACTTATCTCTTGCGAATACATAAAATCAATATATATATATATATATATATATATATATATATATATATATATATATATATATATATATATATATACATGCGCGGTACTTATTGGCAAGCGGTCAATATCAGTGATAGAGCTAACATATTTAGTTGGATCGATGTGCGTTTGTGATCCTGTGTTTCACGATATCTGCCATCGTCAAACCGATTCATTTTTGAAATTTTGGATTTATTTATGGTTGCGTATATCTGTGTTCAATGGTAATGAGATGAAAAGTTGTTGTTGGAACGCCACTCATACGTACGCAGACATATATACACGCACATTAACGTATTGCAGCTCACATATAATTATATGAACAGTGCGGCATTGGGTGTATATGCGCATCCATGTGCTGTTGCGTGTATGCACGCAACAGCACATGGATGCGCATATACAATTCGTCGCTTTATTCAATGTTGGCGTAACTCTCTCCAATTCGCAGTGACAACGCACATATATTTCGTCTATTTTCTTCGCAGAATAATGTTCTCTCACTAACGCATGTATGCGTGTGCACTCGCGTTCACATTACTTTTATCCGTCTGGTTATTTATTTATCTTAAGATGTGGTCTGTGTAAAACTATGGTAGGTAAAAACTTTTGTTATTTTTTAATTATTAATGCTATTATGTTTTTATTTTAAAGCCGTATTTTAGCTTGTTTTTGGCGATTGCGATTATGTAAATTCTAGAAACTCCAATTTATAATACTTATTGGAATTTATATGGCTGTCTTAATTTTGTTTGGTGGGAAATGAAGAATAATTGTGAAATAATGCGGTAATGGTAATTGTGGTGCGGTAGAAATTGTGGACTACGTTCTACATAAACCAACATTGATCCTATGAACTCGAAAATTGAAACCACTGACACGATAACACCAGTTATTTTCTAATTCAAACTTCCATCATAATAATTATAATTATTGCTATCATCATTCCATCAACATTACTGCAATCACTTCGACCATTTCACCATAACTATTTGCTGCTACAATTGTTAATACCATATACCGCTCTCCTCCATTATTACCCCACCACAATTACCATTAATACACAATTAATAACGTGTCACATACCATACATTTGCGTCTACTTTTCCCGTTGTTGCTTATCGTATTGTTATATATATATATATATATATATATATATATATATATATATATATATATATATATATATATATATAAATATCTTTATATATATATATATATATATATATATATATGTATATATATTGTCTTCCACAGAGAGAATGCTTCGTTGTATCACAGCACATCAATTTTCAGGCGCATAGATAAAAACGCACGACGTATATATATATATATATATATATATATATATATATATATATATATATATATACAGGGTGTTTCAAAAAGAATACGCCAAAATGATCACGTTATGTGTCAAAAACGAAAAAAATTACAAACCTCTAGCATGAACACATGTGTTGTATATACATTCAAGTTTCATTTCATGTTTTATAAGTGCTCAATGTGGCCACTACCGGTAGCGCGGACAACATCAAGCCAATATGAGAATTCCTCCCAAACATGCCTCAGCATGTAACGGTCCAACGTGTTGATTAGAGCTGTTGTTTGATCTTTCAAGTCATCGATACTTGCTGGAATTGCTGGAAAATAAACTTGGTCTTTAACATAACTCCACAAGAAAAATCACACACAGTGAGGTCCGGGGATCTGATAGGCCAAGCACAGAGAGCAAGGTCTTTAGCACCTCTCCTCCCAATCCATCGCTGAGGCACGTTTTCATTCAGATAAGCACTAACCCCGAGATGCCAATCGAATCTGCTTGCAGTAAAATGAATAGCCAGTTTTGGGTGCTCTGTTCCCCAAATGCACACATTGTGACGATTGACTGTGCCTCTCAAATGGAAATTCGCTTCGTCACTAAAAACTAAACGTGAAAAGAGAGTTTCATCACCTTCCTCCATCTCCAGCATTGACTCACAGAATGTCCTCTGCATCACCTTGTCATAATTAGTAAGTGCTTGGACGAGGCTTAGTTTGTATGGTTTCATGTGTAATCGTCTCTTTAACACATGCCAGACAGAGGTATGAGGGATGGCAAGCTGAAGACTTGCTCGACGTACGGACTTACGTGGGCTGCCCTCAAATGCATCATGGATCCTCTCTACTTGCTCCTCTGTAACACGTGGTCTTCCAGGACTCTTTCCTTTGCACAGGCACACACTCTCTTTAAACTGTTTAACCCACCGTCGAATGCTCTCACGATGGGGCGGATCAATGCCGAATTCTGTTCTGAAAGCACGCTGCACCGTGACAATGGCGTTTGGCTTCGCGAACTCAAGCACGCATAATGCCTTCTGCTGAAGAGTCGCCATTTTGATTGATCTTCCCACAATTCAACTGCACCAGAAGCGGTGAAACTGACACCCAATCAAACTTTGATAACTACTCTATCAAATAACCACTGATTCAGCCCACTACAATGCTATAGACCTGAAAAAACAGCTTAATGATTTTGGGGTATTCTTTTTGAAACACCCTGTATATATATATATATATATATATATATATATATATATATATATATATATATATATATATATATATAGAGAGAGAGAGAGAGAGAGAGAGAGAGAGAGGTCGTGTTTGATAAATTGTCGTCTAAATTAAGCAAAAATGAAAATATCACTAACATCTCATTTCAACGGATATATATTTGACAAATTGACACAAAACTTCTTAGAAAGAGTATTTCTTTTTCTATAAATTCGCAACTGGCTTCAACCAAGGCCTCCAGAGGTCTTTCGAATCTTCTGCAACTCATCGGGACCGTATCCTTGTTTAAATTGAATGCTGCCAAAATCCTTATCTTCAGTTCATTTTTGTTGTTACAAAGTGTTTGCTTGTCTAATGCAGTCTAACAAGTCAGCTGGCCTCATGTAAATGTTGATGTGATCGAAGAAATATTCTGATAGCCATGATTTGCTACTCTAGCTTGTACAGCAAAGTGCAGATTTATGTTGCCAGACATAGCGCATTCATGCATTCAAACTCTTGATCCAGGGTAAAACTACCACACCAAGCCACTTGATATATGACTCCGACTTGAGTCTTAAGCCATGTGGGAAATATGAAGGTATGCATAATATCGCCGTCTCTAGTGATCATTCCAAGCACGATCGTAATCACCATTATACTCATCTAACTCTTTGTGAATTCACTGCACTATACTCAGACTGACACACAGACAATCTAAAATGTTCGTATTGGAGCCTTGTGTGTGTATGCTAAGCATTAGAGCCTGCCGTCTCCAA
>OZ010571.1:143748375-143833375 GCA_963932145.1 Acanthosepion lycidas | reverse complement strand
GAAGGTCAAATATTACATCTGCAACGGAAAGACAGTAGTGGCATGACAAAGAGGCGTTACGGAAGCTTTGGGAACAGAAGGTGTGGCCTCGGTAGGTGTAGTTGGTTCTATGGAAATGAAGAGCAGATCGTCGACTGCCATTTTCTCTACCTCTGCTGTGCGACCGAAAGCAGCTACAAGGCTATTAGTTTACCGTGTACTTGCATTTCGTGCATTTGTTTCCATTGTTTTCTATCCTTTACCAATTATCGATTTTCGCCATTTTCATCATTTTTTTCGCTGATGGAAAGCAAATGCCCTGAACATTGTTCATTGTGTGTTTGCAACTTTTTTAGGTTTCCAATTATGGCGAGATACAACTACCTTAATCCTCATACTGACGAAGATGATTCTCTTGATCAATAAATGCTTTTGTTTGCAGAGGAAACGATAATTTATTTTTGTTATTTATCGGGCATTCGTGTTTATAATCTTTCTGGTGTTTACGTCCATTGTCTTGGCATTATTGTATCTCTGCGTATGTGAATGTTTAAATGTGTATGTGTTTGTTTGTAACGATTTCGTTTTATTTTTGTTTTTGTTTTTGTTTTTGGTCTATTTATCCAGTTCAGTATCTTCTTTCATTTTCGTTTTGGCTTTACTCGGATACAGACAGGCCATCTTGTCTTCATTAGAAAAAAAAAATGAAGAAAATAGAAAGTATATGTACATGTTTATACAGATATGAAAAAAAAAAGATAAGGTGGGGATAATTCGCTAGTGCAAACAAAAAGCCTTTATACATAAGCTAAAGTTTAACACAGGGTTGGCCAATGAATGGCGGCATTATTTAGAATAAAAGCTAAAAGATCACGGACGCCGAAGAAATATGAAAGGTATTGCATATGTTCATTTCTCACTCCTGAAAATGAAGATACAAGTATGTGCCGATAATAATAACAGATGCATGTACTATGAATTCATGCGTACTGCTGCACCGATGCATACATAAACATACACACATGTATATATATATATATATATATATATATATACATATATATATATATATATATATATATATATATATATATATATATATATATATATATTTTCAATTTATAATATAAGTATGTTATAACATCACTACAAAAATAGCCATTTTGACAATACACCGGAAGTGTTGAAATAAAATGGCTATTTTTGTAGTAATGTTATAACATACTTATATTATAATTTTCAAATAAATACTATTCGCTCTACTCTCTATTGAGCACTTTTTAAGAGATAATATTTACTTATTGGAAGTTAATTCCATCTATACCAAGTTTGTATTCCGGTATATATATATATATATATATATATATATATATATATATATATAAGTATGTATTATTTAAAATATATATATATATATATATTTTATTTAATATATATATATATATATATATATATATATATACATACATATATATATATATTTATGTATATATATATATATATACTTATATACATATATATGAATATATATATATTATTTAAAATATATATATTCTATTTAATATATATATATATATATATATATATATATATATATATATGTGTGTATGTATATTATGTAAAATTCATAGATATGTGTTATCCAATGAAATAATTTGTACTTTTATGTATAGCGAGTAAGCATGAAAGCAATTAAGTCCGAATTTTCAATTTCAGATTGATATTTAGCATTTTTTCAGTAATCATAGCAATTTGCAGTGTCAAGAGATTATTTGCAAGTACTAGAATTTAGTATTATGGCTCGTAAAAAAGAACTAACAATGAATGTAAAAAACTATATAATCCAAGAAATTAGCAAAGGAAAGTCATCGCTTCAGATTTCTAAGGATTTGAAAAGGGATCATCGAACAGTCAAGAAATTATGTCAAATGAGAATTCAACCAAGGAAGTAAAAAGTCTCAGGTTGAATTCAGGAATTCATCAAAGCCAGATCTATCACATATCCGAAGAGAATTAATAATAAACCGAAATGCAACAAGTATTTTCCCTTTAAGAAATTGACGATTTTGTTCTAAAATCTTTTCATATTATTTATTTACATTAGTTTTACAATGTATAATAATGTAAAAGTATCAAAATAAATAGTTGCAAATAAACTACTGACAGTCAAATTATTCTGTTTTGTTAACTTAGTAATTTTTTTTGCCAACCAAAAACAATAGTTTTCTCTATCACTATATATCTAAGTTAATAATATTGAGTAGAATCTAAACAACATCATAATAGGACTTTTAACATTAAAGACGCAACTCTTTATAGCAATTTATAACTTGCATATAATCTCTAGACGCAGTTTGCATACAATCTTACATAGAAAATACAGCTGTGTTGCTGAAGTTAAAAACATGAAATACATTACACTTGTGTATAATAAGCCAATAATATAGCTATCCCTATGTATTTTTTTTTCTTTGAAGTGTTGTAACATATATCCTATTAAAATTCCATATTTGACTTAATATGAACCAGATGGTGAGTCAACGTTTATTTCTTCTCCTAATTTCTATTACAAATCGTAATTTCAAATTTTGCGAGTGCTAACTAAACATATCCGGTCATACATTATATTTTTCTGTTCTGATATGCCTTTTTGATATTTGTATATATTATTGAAATACAAAAGAAGAGATAAAATATATCTGGTATTTCATTTACAATGAAAATAGAAACAAATATTTCCGTCATAAAGAACAATAAGAAAACAGATATCGCCGACATAAAGAAGGAAAAAAGAAATATTGATGACGTATCACGACATTTTGTTAATTGTTAGCAACAACTGCCTACATTGTCTTATTATTATCCATTTTGCTTATTGAGAGTTTTTTTAATCTCGTTTTTTTACACTGATATTATTAAGCTGGTCCACATTTCAGAAAACGGTCATTACTGGTTTATAATACTACCACGAATTTTTACTTTAATATTAGTTTAACATTTATCGTATATGTTATATGTACACAAATAGACGCGCACGCATACACATACACCCCAATATATATATATATATATATATATATATATATATATATATATATATATATATATATATATATGCGTTTGATTTAATACAACAAAGAATAAATATTTTGTAATTTTTTATAGAGTTCATGTTAATTTTGTATACAAGAAACTGAATATTTTATTCAAATCTGTGATAACATTGACTATAAATCTCATCGTTGATTCTAACGCTTCCGACTGTTTTAAAACTAAAGATCCAAGAGGTTTGAACGACATAACAATGTTAATGACTGTATATTTACTTATGCATGCTCATTCCTCCACACAAGTTTGTTATTCTTCTACTTAAATTGATCCAATTTCGTTATGTTATATCCATAACTCGTTTATATATTAAAACAATACAGCCATCACTTAAGAGAAAATATTGTTAACAAATAACATGCATAGCCTGAAATGAGTTAAAAGATCTTTCTATAAATTGATAATTACGGGTGTGTAGTTCCTTATGTATTAAATATATTTTAATGATGATTTATTAATTCATAACTTACCTATTAATTTAAGGGATGAAAATTTTTGCATTTTTTGAGCCAATTTTAATGATGTAGGCATAATCTTAACTACTAATCATAATTAAGAATAAGTTTGAAGTGCACTCATAAATACATACGTATACGTACACACACACACACATATGTATATATATATATATATATATATATATATATATATATATATATATATATATATATATATTATTGAATCCATTTTATACGCTACCAATAGCGTACACAATAAGAGATTTCTTAAACCCGCTAATAGAAGGGGAGTAAGTGCATAAATGTCACATTTTATATGGCTTTTCCATCAACGATATAATGTTTTGAACACACGTAGTAAAATATGCAGTTTTATAATGAATAAGTTATAAATGCCCGGCAAGTTAGAAATTGTATTGAAATTTGCGTCATTGACAAAAATAATTGAACGATGAACCCAGAAAATCGCATTTATTAGATTTTGATGATGGAAAACTAAAGTCATGAATTTAAAACAATCCACGACCATCTCTTCAGAAATTAGTGAAGACGATAGATACGTCAGGATCTAGCATGTACTGACACATGGGAAAGAAGAGACAATTCAGCAAGCAGGGGGGTGTTTGTTCTACGTGTTTTTACCTAAAAGAACAAAGCGGGACGTTTAGCCAAAGCAACCTGACTCATTTCACAAAATTAATCTGTTTTAATATATCATATTACATGGTGAAAAAATATTACATCATTGGTCAATGAAATATAATATTGTGAATATAGTGGATTCATCGTGTTATTATTTATGTAGAATTCTTATAGCTCAATGAAATACAAAATGCACATTTGATCACAAAGCAGCTGCAACGTGTCCATATTTCATTGAAAGCCCACTGTTCTCATTAACTGCGTTCAGTTTGTATAAAATAGGAAACTATTTACATTGTTCGGAATGTTAGCCATATTTCTGTTGTCATATTCACGAATTTCGGTTGTTGTAAGATTCTTCTTTAGGTGATTTGAATTTCAAAACGAACCAACTATTTCGGCCACCAGGTTAGAAATTTCTAGTTCCATTGGTGAATACTGCAACGAAGATGAAGATAACAGTCCGAACAATATAAGTAATGCAAAAAATTCCAAAGCCTCATCTCATAAATATAGACTGATAAACATGAAACATTGTAAAACTGAGTTGGTGTCATATACACCTCAACTTGTACCAACCGACTATTACCTTTTTTAATGCAGATCAAATAATTCTATTGGGGAAGTTTTTTTTTTTTTTTTTTTTTTTTTTGCAAACTAAATTCAAGGTTCACTCGAAAACTTTTTTCAAACCTTTGGAAATTTACCAAAATTTAGAGAGCTGCCTGGTATTTAGCAAGATTTCCTGCAACAATCGCAAATATAAAACTGAATAAAATTTAATTTTACTTCAATCTTTGATAAATTTGAATAAAATTTATAATGGCTTAACAGAATAATTGACCATCTCAAAAATGTTTAATATCTAAAAAAAACTACTAAACCAATTGTGTTTCTTTTTCCAGGTTTACAGATACAGCATTTAGCCATCTTGACACCATTTGACGCAAAACCCACGGAAAATTCCTTTCAGATATTCAGGCAGAAAGAGACCAGGATGAAATCGTTTGTGTCAGACACACTGTCTTTCCAACTGAGCAATGGCGAGAAGTAAAGACCACTCGGGGCTTCAGTAATGGTACCAACATTCATACACTGTTTTCCATCTTCAAAGTCCATTCAAAAGGCATCATGTTTAAAAAAAAGAGGGAACAGTAGAGAGGAGAACTGGGTCAGGAGGTCACAACAGGAAAAGACATCATCATTTCAACTTAGAACTAAAGAGATCAATTCGAAAAAAAAAACTATATATCCATGAGACGTTTTGCACGTGAGATTGGAGTTTCAGCTATAACAGTCCAACGAGCAGTGAAAAACGACTTGAAAATTAAATCGTACGAGAAACCTGTGAGGCAACGTATTATTACAGGACAGAATGATAGAAAATTAGGGAAAGCGAAAATCATCTTGATTAAGTTTGAAGATGATCCTGGAATAAATTATATATATATATCTATATATCTATATATATATATATATATATATATATATATATATATATATATATATATATATATTTGAAGTAAAATTCAATTCTTCATATGCTTCCGAACCATAGCTATGTATAATTAATGATGTACATGTCATTCGCATTCATGATCGATCCGTTACGATCCTTCACTTCAGTTTGGAGAGTAATTATACATTGTTATTGTTATACACAGTAGAATCCAATAGTGTTACAAAAATCATTCCAGCAAGATATCTTTAAACATTTCTAAGATACAACGTTTCAGACCTTAATCTAACAATTAGACAATTTTGCACTTACATGATTATGACAATTTTGTTGTTACACTGTATATTATTCAGCATATCATTATCTTTTTTTTTTATCTATTTGGAAAAGTAAACTCTATGTCATATCGTGATAACTAATGAATGCTTATCATTGAGTGAACCTTATTTATAAAACTGAAAAAAAGTTTAAAAATATATCCTTGCAAAGCTGACAACGACACCGAAAAACGATTAAATCTGAACAACTAAAGCATTCCGATTCGCAAGTCAGACAACTTTCAAACAAACTATGAACGTTCTTTTCCCAAGATACCTTATTTTGCCACTAGAGGCTTACACGTTTGTTTTTTGAGAGATAAAATAATAATTAAAAATCAATATCGAAACCCTTCATATTTTATTGAAATTTTCTACTCTTATATCATTTTCAATGATCACAATATAGTTAATGTGAGTCTTGTTAGAACAGCTTCACGGACATTTATCTTTCTCAAGGTCGTTCAGCTAAAAGTCCCGTTTCCCGTTATGACCAGAATTTCAAACTGTGTGGAACATTTTTCCCTCCGCTAATCGATTTTAGACGTGACGACTCATTCACTTCTCTTATTTAATACAAAATTACTTGTCAGTGCCTATACTTAAAATATACTATCACACGAGTGGAAATCTATCAGGTTTGCGTTGAATGTAAGAATTAACCCTACACACCTCGCGTGAATAACGATTAATGTTGAATCAGGTCAAAGACCGTCATCAATTTTGCCTTTACTCTTTATTCCTTTTCTATGATTTGGTTAGAATAAAAGCTCTCATGAAGGTTACTCATACAGAACACTGAATCAGTCTAAACCAGGAAGCGGATATTTTTCCTCATACATTCTGGCAGTAGGTAGAAGACTTTTCTCTCAAACTTCGGTGATAGAATTTAGTTTATCCAATACATTGCATGATATGTGAAATCGGACTTCGTTTTATGTGTTTTTTCGTTTATATAGCAATTCCACATTTACAATATTGCAAATAGGCCCTTCCTTATTTTTAATTTTCTTTTTGCGTAACATATAATTTTACGTGGCGCGTCATTACATGATATTGCTCGACATATCTCCCCACCTCCTACGTATCTTTCTCTTTAAATTTTGTCGTTTAACGATAAACTACATCCGCGCCCTCGGTAAGACGATAAACTACATCCAATAGCAAGGCCTTCATAGGTTTTGACATCTTTATTGTTGGTGTTCACAGGTCCACCCTGATCAGTGGTGGTAGCACATGTTAGGGTCCCAGCTATGGGTAAATATTTAACACCCTAACTTGGGTCAAAATACTATGAAAGTGTAAACATAGGTTTTAATACCAGAAATACTTTATAAAAAATTATCACCAGCAATACATTTTTGAAAAAAGAAAAAAGATATTACCAGCAAGATATTTTTTGAAAAAAAAATTACCAGCAATAAAAATTTTGTCGGCATTAAATAACCCAGTGAGGTTGACGTGCAGTAAAACAAACCAAGCCAAAACTTAAATTTGATACTTTATTATCATTATTTGCCCATATAGTGTTACACGTACAAATGAGTCAAGTTGGTTTTCTCACTGTTTCTACGTGTTCTTTTTTATTTCACTATCACCTGTGATTGTTAAAATTTCACAGAATTTTTTCTTCATTATATGTTCCAGAAGTTCCAACTGTAATTAATTTAATGTTACTGTAATCTTTATGTTCTTTAAAATTCCCTCGTTAATCTCCTTTTCCGTCAATGGTAATCACAGCTTTCATCGGGAGATCCATATCTTAACCTTCTCTTGGGAAGAGATTGTTTATCATAAATTGCCACATAGGGGAATAGATGATTTTCTGTTTTCAAGCGGTTCTCCTGTATAAGACAGTTTCTTTATATTGTAGTATACCTATGGACGATAACGTGTATGTTCCCATTCCCATAAATGCAGTAGTAAATACTGTATGTTGGTCTACAGTTGAAGATTTCTTGTTGACTTCATTTGACTCACTTCTAGCAATTGACTAATTCTACGCGCCGCTTGCTAATCTTATATGCGTTGTTTTGTCCTATGTATTATCGTTCATTACCAACCTTCATGTGATTATTCTATTCAATAACATTCCCTAGGTTACGGCACTAAACGTTAATACTTTGCTTAATCTAGGATTCAATATTGTCTTTCAGGAACGTATCTACCTGTATTCTGATTTCCTTTCGAATTTATGTGTTGTATTTTGCTAACCTACCTAGATAGTTTCATTTCTGTATGTCGCCAATTGATATATCACCAGTTTGGCTGATTCCATTGTTTAAAATCTTAAATTCTAGATTCTTGTACTTAATATTTTTTAATTACTTCTCGTTTCAGTTAGTAACATATTTATGTTTTCTTGCGATTTTTGTCAGAGTCTGACATTAGCAGAGATTTGCTGGGTTTAAGACTTCAATTCTTCAGATGCCAAAGATAAATCACAGACAGATTCAACAACAGACAATTTTCTTTTGCCACCTTGAATTAACCATGGAAAATAGACGTAGCGTTGTTTTTATTAGCGAAATAGAGATAGAGAGAGGAAAGTTGGACGTCAATCTGCTGAACAACAATCTATCAACATGTAGTAGGTTTGTATCACTAAATAAATAAAATAAATCTTTATCAAACGACCATCAAACAATTGTGGCAGTCAGCTTTCAAAGGAGTTGTTCACTATTTGAAGACAACCTACGGATTCTTTGACAACTTATAATGTTTATGCCAAACGTGGCTAAGTCCGACATTGTATTCTTTTTTTAAAATACAGTTTTGTTGGATCGCATAAATAAATCGGGTAAGAAAACATATCATTAACTTATATTTCTTTTTAATATTATTCATTCTTGGTTTGTTCAATATCCAAAGATTTATTGTTATCACACAGCAAAAAAAGAAATATATTTATTCGTTTTCTACATGCCATGTATCCCCAGAACCCGGACGATTATGGCTTTCCAGAACGTCATGTATTTTGAAACCCCTATTAACTTATAAAAAAAAATATGCTGTCTGTTCTAATCCCTGTTCTTCGAAACAATAAGACAATTAAAATTGTTAGGTTGTCTGTACGGTGTTTTATTCTGTCACTCTTTTCTTCATTTTGAGTGTTGAATGCATCAAACTATATATTCGTACTTATATGCCATGAAAACTTCACTTCACTGTTTCAGATTCTACTAATATGTCTCATTCTTGTTTCCATGGTCACTAAAAATCACAGATTCAGCCAATGGAATCATCAGCATAATTGTGTAGAACAACGTTTTGGTTACCTCTACTGGATCTATGAGGAGATTTTCCAGCATTCACATCCAGAGAAATGAACCGATATTACATAACAGTTCAATACATATTTATTTCTAATGAAAATATTCTCTCATTACGTTGCTTAGCTTTTGGGATAGGTATTTCGTTCGCTTTTCTTGTAAAAGTTCTAATACATATACATATCAATCAAGTTTTTATTGCTTTTCAAATCAGCTTGATTTACACTATGAAATATTCTTTGGATGTTTCTTAAGTTCATCTAATAGCATAAGTATCACAAAATATCTCGCATTGTTCCTGGTAGATTTTTTTCAAATTCTGCTACACAAATTACTGGTCCACACGAAAACATTTTAAGAAGGATGGAATAGGTGTAAACTTTCAGTTTGTCGGTTGTAATACCGAATCCAGAAGACTGAGAAAAATCAATAAACGATAAACACATTAGTGGACAGATGTCTTCAACTCGACAGAGATTTGAAAACTGCGGGTTCTTACCTTTTGGGCGTTGGACAAAATATATGGTTTTTAATAGCGGAATAGACTGCTTATATTGACGTCTTCGTTGAACGTTTCCACATGCAATAATTTACCTTATTTAAATATGTGCATATAAATTCGTGATCATAAACATACACTGACTGAATTTTACCATATATTATCGATTTACCTATCTTCACGCATACACACAAAAAACGCAAACGAAGAATCTGTAACAGGTCTCTATTATTTTCATTAATTACGGTATTTGTCAATCCACCCACGAGTACCGAATGTGGCACAAGGCCGGTTTAATGTGGGTATCTCCGAGCCCGTAGGCTCGGCCAAAACTATAGCCTTTGAATCCGCCTAGACGGGTTCAGGCCCTGTCTACCTCCCTGAACGAAACCTTGCCCTTCGGCAAAGCCTAGTCCGGGTTCCTCTCTGCTAATGCAGAGAGTTCGACAGACGCCGACTCGGAAGCTCACAAAAAGCCAAGTCAGAACTGTGGTTTTTACTATATGTTCACCCAATACAAGGATAAAGTGCGACTTCAGATAGATGTTAGTAAATGACGTTTTTGTATAATAGTAAATGCGAGAAATAGGAAGTAAGTATAAATTATGGGGATATGATAAATAGTAAAGAATTGACCATACTTTGAAGATGTTAAGATTGCAATATTCTGAGAACCCTGCTTTCATGTGCTTATCCTAGTCTGTAAAGGAATGTCTCTTGAGATGAAGCTACGCGATGAGTATCTTTAATGTGATCGTATCTAAAAAAAAATCATCATTTGACGTAAAACAATTAAAGAAAAATATATTTGACTTGGTTCTTTAACTGTCATGAGATTCTTGCTTTATTTTCACTGAGTACAGACGCGTAAGAAAAAAATAGAAAATAATCAGTAGAATTAAGTCAGTTATATAGTTTTAGTACTTTTTGATTTTGAAGTTTTCCATGTTAGAAAAAGAACAACAAAAGTCAAATGTTTAAAACAGTTTGTTTCCTGATTCTAAGGTGATATCCAGATGTAAACAATGATGAAATGAAGATCCATCAGCCTTAGCTAAGTAATTCAGCGTGTTTTGATTGTCTTGGAGGGAATTGCAAAACATATCCTCATATAATTATTCCTTCTCTACTCATTCTGCATATTTGATATTTTATCTTTACAGATATATATATATATATTTATTGGGAGGATTTTTTAAAAGATTTTGCCAGTAGATGTTTCTTTTCTTCATTTTCAAAATTTATGATATTTCAAAATGACAAAATTATAATGGAAATTTAAGTTGTTCTGTTTATCTTAGAAATATTTGCAGCAACTTATTTTCTGTCAGATTTTGTTTCGCACTTATAAGACTGAGCAAATTCTTGCACGTATATATATATATATATATATATATATATATATATATATATATATATATATATATATATATATGCATATATATATATATATATATATATATATATATGTATGTATGTATGTATGTATGTATGTATAAAGGAAATCCACTAGATTTATAATCCAGGTGAATCCTATTAATATATTATAAAATTTTAAAACTCAACGTTCGATTCAATTAGAGCATATAATTTACAAAAAATAGGAATTAGAATTTCTCCATGATGATGATCATCATCATTTAACCTTATAAATTAATATTAATTCTAAAGGATTTCCAAACCCATCAGGTTAACAAGAAAAAGCAAAATGAAAATGGCTTAAAACCAATTTCAAAACCAGGCAGAAGTAAAGAAAAGAAAAAAGTAAAAAAAGAAAGAAAGAGTAAAAAAATAGTGAGAAGACAGATAAGACAGAAGAGGATGTAGGTAAGGAGAAAGTAAATAGGGTGTAGTAATGTCTACAAATAGTAATGGTATGAGGATTTATATACATGTATACTGACCTAATTTCAAACAATAAAATAAAAGTGTAAACCAGGGAAAATATTTCAATAATCTTATAATTACAAATTCCAATTAATTCAAAATTAAGAGATATAATTATATATTTCTATTAAGAATATATTATATATTTATATTAAGGTATACATTATATATTTCTATTAATGCATATATATATATATATATATATATATATATATATATATATATATATATATATATATATATATATATGAAGAAAATATACGGAGAAAAAAAACAAACAAAAATCCTTATATGCAAATGATTTTTTTCCGTATATTTTCTTCATAGTGTCGGATCTATATCCATATATTTGCTTACATATATATATATATATATATATATATATATATATATATATATATATATGTGTGTGTGTGTGTGTGTGTGTGTGTGTGTGTGTGTGTGTGTTTGTTTTTGTGTGCATCTATGTGTGTATATATAGAGAGATAGAATGAAACAGATATATAGTAAGCGTAAAAATGAGCATTTCATTGTGATTGTCAGCAGACCATAAACAATCTTCCGGTTGGAGGGCCTGATTAACAATATGTGGCAGGTTTGTCCAATTTTCAACCAGTTTGTGTTGAGCTTGACGACCGGCAACTATCTTATTCTTGGCCTTATCCACCTTTAAAATATATTGTAACTAAAGAAATAAATAAATAAAAGCTAAAAAGAAACTTGTGAAAAAAAAATTTCTGTCTTCAATATTCGCGCATTCGTTCCAAGAAATCTATGATATGAGGGGACGTTCCAAGAGAAACGATTCCACACTGCCTAGTGTGGAATCGTTTCTCTAGGACCGTTCACCTCATATCTTAGATTTCTATGAAGCTAATCTGAATTCTTCGATCTCTTTCACTGAGTTCTTTATGTCTGGCTAACTTCCCCACTTTCGGAATGATTCTAGTATGATTGTGCAAATTAATTGAAACAAAACGAATAATTCCGTTATTATTTACTCTTTTTTATTTTTCCAATGATACATGACCAAGTGCATATGTTAGTACTTTGTATGTCCATTCCACGACGTCGTTCTTTGCAGATTGACTACAGATTCTGAGTGGATTTAAATCATGAGAGTTTCCCGGCTAGACTAAAGTATTTTGATTTACTCACTGGTAAAGCTTTCCAGTGTGTTCGTTCAGCGTAACAATTTTCGTAAGCTTTCTTGGAAGAACGTCCATCGCAGACAATGACTGTAGGACAACTAATCGACAGTCGAAACAATAGTGTCCGGGCGTGATAAGAAACTGATGCACTCACAGATGACTCAATATTTTTCAAAGCTAAATAAACTTCATCATACGCCCCGAAAATAGATTCATATTACTGCAAACCACGGCAAATGACCTAATCCGAGGAAAAACATAAATCGATTACATTGCCATTTCAGGGTGTCTAAAATGACTCTATTTGGAAAGAAAAGGAAACTAATGCGGTTATGTCACTTTGCTCATGGGTGTATATTTGTTCATAGGTCCTGCTACCATTTCTAAGTTACATCCCCACAAGCCTCGCAGATTCGGCGGTATTTCATCAATTGTCTCCTAACTTTAAAATACATGTTTCACTGTTTCATGTTCCCCTGCTCATTGGATGTTCTTCTCAGTAGTTCCTGTTTTCTATAAATCCGGTGAACCTTCTTGCCCCTCACATTATTATCATTTATTCTCTCACTTATTTTTAGCAAAGAAAACCTGGGGCTAATCAACGCCGAATTGTTTAAGTATCCACTGACTCCTTTCATATAAACAACATGGCTTGCATTTCCCCAAGTCTAACGCTGACGTGTTAGCGGTTATTACTGATTGTGCTTGCCAAGCTTTAGATAAGAATGACGAATCTTGAGCTCATGCTCTAGATATCTCAAAAAAATTCGATAGGTTTTGGCTTGATGGGCTACTCCACAAGCTGGGCTACTCCATAAGCTGGGCTACTCCACAAGCTGGCCTACTCCATATGCTTAAAGTCTACAGTGTCTATAAATGTGTATGACTTAATCTTCATCCTAACGTTTCATTGAGGTCGTGGTGAACGGGTATACTTATAGATCATTTAATGTTAATGCAGGGGAATTTCAGGGCTCTATCCATGGAATTACGCTGTTTGTCGTCGTCATAAATGGCATTCTCCGTGACACCAGTACCCAATACGGTATTTAAACAAATGATGCATTTATTTGTTTCTGTCTTAGCACAAGACTGACAGACCAGAAAACGTAAATCAGCCAAATTCTCTCGTAATCGGTCTTCAATCTGTAGTAAAAGTGGACAAAGAAATAATACTATAACCCAGGAGTGGAACAGTTTGCGTCTTTTTGGGCTGGCGTTTACCACTGCCATGAAGTTGAGTGATTATATGTCAATCAATCGCTAAGTCTACCGCTATATATGTTGGTTAACCGTGTAACACCAGACTATTTTTCGCTTCAGAATACATATTGCACATATATAAATTTACTATTCGTCCGTGCATTGAGTACTGATGCAATACCTGGTCTGCTTCGTCTACTATGCATACCTAGTTTTATGACGGAATCCAAAGACTGGTTGGTAATGTAATCGATCATGACTTGGAATCTCGGCTTCAGCCACTTTCTAACCGACGAGTTTTTCTCAAAATATTTTTATGGCAACTCTTCTGATAAAATTATTTCCTTAGTAACGCGACTGCATGAATGTTAGCGTGCTACTCGATTGGCAGCTACGTCTCTCCGTTTACTGTTAAACTAGCCAGATGAAAAAGAACGATGTATTATAAATGTTTTTTTTTTCATTTACTTTACGCATATATATATATCCCTGTTTTTTACAAGTTTCATTAAAGACGACTGAAAAATGTACTGTGATTAAGGTTTTTATTGATTTTATTTTTTTTTTTGTATTCGTATAAATGTACTTTTTTCTAGACATAAAGTGTACATGTTTTATTTTCTAGAGATACAGCGTACTGAGCGATTTCGGTTATTTTTTTAGCCATAATCAAGGATGATATATATATATATATATATATATATATATATATATATATATATATATATATATATATATATATATATATATATATATATATATCCTAAGGCAGATAGACGCCACTTTGTGCTAACTTCCGGTAACTCCTGCAGCCGCACTGGCACGAAACTGGTTTATCTTCTTCTTTGGCCTCTGCTACCAAAGGTCGAGAGGGGGAACTAGACGTCCGGGTATCCCTACTTCTCCATATATTCCGCCCAGGCTTTATATATATATATATATATATATATATATATATATATATATATATATATATATATATATATATATATATATATATACTGAAATAAACAAAGTCCGACAATTATTTAAAGATATTTTTATGTTTAACATTCTTTTCATGGATACAAGTATTTAAGTAAATGCTCCGTTTATAATAAACAGTATTAAATAACATTTACCGGCCTGAATGTCTGAGAAATTTTCATAGATTCGAACCTGTATCCTATACGGAACCGTCATATAGCCTGACGTGCCTTACCTCTCGGGCACAAAGGATCGTTCAGTTGGCAAGGTCGAATTTACTGCTTATAAACTTCAATCTTCCATGAATCTCTCACGTACATTCATATCTGCTCATGGCCTATCAAATGTAAACAAATGACATTACACATTATAAAATGGACAAAGTCCGACAATTATTTAATGACATTTTTATGTTTAACATTCTTTTTATAGATACATATATTTTAAGTAAATGCTCTGTTTATAATAAACAGTATTAAATAACATTTTCCGGCCTGAATGTCCGAGAATCTTTTCATAGAAAATATTCGTCCTGTCGAAGGACGAATATTTTCTATGAATACATACACACACACATATATATATATATATATATATATATATATATATATATATATATATATATATATATATATATATATATATATATATATATTCCTAAGGAAAAGCTTAACACAACACACAAATTTTTTCTTCATATATATCATATTGCTCTTTAGTATATACATTAAATTCTCTACGCATCTATTTTTTAATATTTTATATTTAAAATAACCACTTGCATTATCCTTTCTACATAAGAATTTGATACACACACACAATCACTCATACACACACGCACGCACTTGCACAGACATACACATATATATATATATATATATATGTGTGTGTGTGTGTATGTGTGCCTATTCATGCTCGTGTGGGCGAATATGTGGGGCATTTCATAGGATGAAACAATTGATACTACATCTTCATGCATTACTATCTCCCTCTCTCTCTATATATATATATATCTGTCTGTCTGTCTGTCTATCTATCTATCTCTCTCTTTCTCTCTCTCTCTATATATATATAGAGAGAGAGCGATAGAGAGAGAGAGAGAGAGAGAAAGAGATACAGTTTGACAGTACAGATACTTTATAGTTTATTCCTCTCAAATTCTTTATTTTCCATCGCTGCCAGTGAAATGCAAATTAACTTGATTCTTTTAATGTTCAGAAATGTAATTCACAGCTGATATTTAGATGAATGTGTGATGACAAAATAAAACTCAATAATGAAAAACATTAACGATTATTGCGCGTGCAGATCGCATTCATTTAATAACTGAAACACATTAGATTGATTTACGAATATCAGAATTTAATTATAACGCCGGAAAGCAATTTTTATAAAGGAAAATATAGAAAATATAAGAAATATGTATTTACACCCAATATGAAATTACATCTATTTAAGATAAAGATCTTTCACCGACAGATTTCATATATGAGAAAAGAGTAATTCATTGTAAATCAATGAATTATATTACATGTTCCGAGTCAATTATTGTAAATTAGAATCTTTCATGAAAGGTGTTTTGCAGATATACATTTGTCATCTCATCAAAAAGATTCAGCAAAAAAGCTTTGAGGTCATTTTTATAGTTATCCTCGAAAGCACAGAGCAAAACGTCAATCAGTACAGTGATCATCTGACGAATATATTTAAGCCTTTAATTAATCTCTGCATTTTGATATTTAATGATATTTTCCTTAAATGTTAAGAACAAATATCTGAGCCAATCCTTTTCCAGCTTCCTATGATTGTCTATGACTTCTTTTGTAACATCTTTTGATAGAGCACTAATGAGACAGAGTTCATGAGCTGAAACTATCTGATAATAATAATAATAATAATAATAATAATAATAATAATAATAATAATAATAATGATAAATTGTTATTAAAGACCACAAACAAAAACGGTGCCTCCTTATTGATATGGCAGTCCCTGCTGACTGCAATGTATCTTTGAAGATATTCAAAAAGCTGTCAAAATACAAGGACCTTGAAATAGAGGTCTCGAAAATGTGGCATATGGGAACATCAACAATCCCTGTTGTAGTTGGAGCCCTAGGACTGGTTGGAAAAGATTGCAGTAGACTAATTGCAGGGATTCCTGGAAGCCCATGCCTCAAGGAGATACAAAAAATTGTTCTGACAAGTACAGCCCACACTTTACGAAGGGCTCTATCTATGTAATTTTTTTTTTTTTGTCAGTGAAAAGTGTCATGATGCCATTTCTAACCTTAGGTCCCTGGATGGGACCCGGAAAGAAATGTGTAAACCCCAGAAAGCAAAGAAAATAAAAATAATAATAATAATATGAATCGAAATCATTAATATATTCTATTATTTTGAATTAAATGTGTAATGGATTTTAGTTTGTTGAATGCGTGGAATATCAAACGGTGTTAATATGAGATCTGTATTATTCTGGTTTGATATATTTGATTTTTATGATAACTGTAATTCCCAAATTAAAGGCAGCATTTTACATTTTTAGCTTCAATATATATGATTTGATGGATAAATAAAATGGCCGGTAATGTGTTAGATTTCAAAGAATGAAAGAAAATAGAAATCGCAATAATTTTCAGCATTTCTAGCCTACTTTTGAATACATACACTGAAGATAACAGAAGTTTCTAATGCTGTTCTTATAAGGGCAATTTCGGGAAAGTTATCGCCGATCTCTGTCTCGTGTGAACAGAGAAGTTATTTTAAACATCTGTTTTATTCAGATTCTGATAATTTTTGAGCCATGTTTTAGCGAGGATATGTCGGACAGAACAAGAAAATAGCAAATATGAAGAAAATCGAATGAAATGGGAAATTGAATACATCAACTATTTAAAAAAAAATACCACCAAATATTGGGCTACACACCACAACTTTCATCTTAATTTGCAACGTTAATTTCGACGACACAGGCTGGATACAGGCAAAGCTCCCTTTGAGTTTCAGAGGCCTGGGCCTTTGATAAGCGGTAGATTTGGCCCTTCCAGTATATCATTCTTCACTTTATTCCACTCGCGAATTAATTGTTGAAATACTCGGTGGATCGTCTTTCGAACAAGCTTGCAGCGTCTGGTCCTAAGTATTACTTTCTATCCCACTAGACACATCAAAACAAAAAAGCAGAGATAAAATAAAATGCGAGGGCAATTTTACTAATTTGAGGCTCTCTCTGGATCAGTCTTGCCTCGCCTGTCTACTATCAGCTTCACAACCAAGTAGTAGCGCCTGGTTCAACAGAGTGCCCTCTTCATCTACCGGTAACCTTCTATATGATGAGTGCACTCCGGTCGGAGATGCGATCCGTCTTAAATTCAAATTATGTGAACGTCACAGATGCAGATGTCGAGCTTCCCTCGATAAGTTTGATTTGCATCTTCTCTCTCCTGTCGTCGTAGTGCAGGCCGCTTTCCACGGCATGCAGCAATAAACATCAGAAGAGATTTTGATACAGCTGGATTCCCTTCCCAAATCGAACACATACCGCGGTGATGGAAAGCGGCCGGATGGTATTACCATTTTCCCTTTTAAAATGGGGAAGTCGTTGATTTGGGATGCGACCTGTGAGGATACATTTTCGGTCGGTAATTTGATCAGGTCCGCGGTTGAGCCGGGGTCCGTCGCTCAGGAAGCGGAGTTGAAAAAAATAATAGTTAAATATTCTTTTCTTCCTGCTAGATTTTTTTTACTCCTTTGGCGGTGGAGACTTCTGGGGTTATTGGCCTTCGTTCGATGGCGTTTCTTCGGAGAATTGGTGTCATTGCGTCTCGATTAAGGGACGAGCCTCGCGAAATGGTGTGGCTCATGTAGCGTGTCTCACTGACGATGGTTAGCGGTAATGCTTTCGCCATCATTGCGGCAGAGGATAGAAAAAAATTGTTTATAGTTACTTTGTTCAAACTTTGCTCAAATTTTTTAGTGTATAAAAATAATAAAACAATTTCTATTTTTAAAAAAAATACTGAGAATCAAACAGAGCACTGATCCTGAGTTACGAAAATTTTAAAGCTATTAGGATATTCTGAGATGTAAATGTATTTGGTAAATTTATTGGCATTTCGGCAGGGCCAGATGGTGTTAACAGAACGAATCTAACATGTATATATTTTTGAAGACGCACGTGGAGCCAAACTCATTTAGAAAGTTGACATTATTCACACAATACATGCTTTTATCATATTCGGTGAACAAAAGCAAAGACTATCTTAAGAAATATATTTCAATGCCATTCCCTTGATTGAGTATTTGACCACATTTCTAATCGAATCGAAATTTTATAATAAATTCAGAAGAGGAAATCATGCATCTAAGTGTAATGATGAACATAAAAAATTCAAATTCATATGTTGTAGAGTAATATACTGTACAGCACGCAGAAAATACAACCGCTTACGAAAACAGCGTATGGATATATTTCAATTGAGAAAATAGAGTATACATTTCAAAGTCATTTTGACATATATTGTCCTATCTAAAATGACATCATTTTGCTTTACAATAGAACATTTTAAAGTATGTGACCATTCAGTAATTATAGGTTTTAATTAGAACAAAACCTATATTACTGAATTTCGGTAAACTAAAATTATGTAACGTGAAAGACGCAGTATATGTCAGAAAATATTGCCGAATCTAAAGTAAAATATAATTCATAAATCATTTGTAATAATGTTGCTTTCACAGACTTTAATATTTATCTAAAAGCAAGGGAAACATGAACTATTTAATATGTGAGTATGTGCGTGTTTGTATGTGTGTATGTAAAAGAAATGAATTTTTACAAATTTATTTACTTATACTGTATGAAGTCCGTCAGAGGACGAAACGCATTGGCTAAGATAAGTTTTACTTAGTCTTTATATATATATATATATATATATATATATATATATATATATATATATATATATATATATATATATATATTTTACAATGAATCATTCATACAAAAAGTACATTAGTAAAGTTAATATAAAATGGCGAAATCTCTCCGCAAACAACATTTTAAAGTTTCCTTAACAAACGAACCACTGGATGAATGTTATGATCCTTAGTTCGTAGGTTAATGTGACCTTAATTTTGTTTGCGAGGACATTTCGCCTTTTTATATCATTAACTTTACTAATGTACTTTTTGTATGAATGATTCATTGTAATATAAATTGAACTGCACCACATTTTTTATATATATATATATATATATATATATATATATATATATATATATATATATATATATATGTGTGTGTGTGTGTGTGTGTGTGTGTGTGTGTGTGTGTGTGTCTGTATATTGACCTGGATAAATCAAATAAGTAATCATTAGCAAACGTATGTACGTGCGTTTGCGTGCATACACAGTTAAGCAAATAAATATTTACTCAATTTAAGTTGACGTGTAAACAAGAGTGCTCAATATGGTTAAACATAGCTAAGAATTATATATTAATAAATATACGTACACCTTCTTTCGAAGTGAGACTTAAGTTTTGAGAACAACGAAACTTAAGATGCAATTCGAACGTGTATGTGTATATATATATATATATATATATATATATATATATATGAATTCCATATATATCAAATCAATTTGATGATAAAGATTAAAATCTCTCACTGAATATATATTACATTATTCTCTTTCTCTATCAAAGAAATACACAAATATCGCAAAATATAATGCACAATGTACGATGATTATTTATATCGACAACTAAAGTCAACGCAGTGTACAGAGAAAACATTTGATATATCATGTGAAGATATGACGAACAAAAATATTTTAAAGAATTTTTTATTCTTGGAATATACATTCTTCAAATCTTAGATAGGATCATTAAAAATAATTTCTATTATAAAGTTTAGACTAGCTGAAGAATACAATCGAAAAGTAAAAATATTCAAAATTTTGTCTCAAGTGTTGGAAATATGCGAGTGTACGGACTGAGATGAAAGATCGTTCCAAATGACATAGACTAACATGGTAAACTAAATTGGTTTTTAATTCATCGCCTATTCTTTGAGCAGTGTTATCCTTTAAGAGTAGCACTGGCGAGGAAATGTAGTCTTACATTTATTCTGCAGTGTTAATGAACATTTCCCTTTATATCTGAGCACTTTTGCTCGATTTCGTGCATCCTTGCAATCGTCCGGGCGCAATACCCACTTTTATTTCCTAATTGCATGAAGCGTAAATCCCACGTTCGTTTTTTTTTTCTCCGAGGTGTGAATTTTTGAAGGGTGAGACATCTTTTAAGATCTGACTTGAATTTTTGCACGTTTGTAAATCTAGTATTCGTTCGTGCATTAAATATTGATGTCATGACAAATTCGAAAACGAAATTTGTCGTGTTATTTTGAATCTGCATATATCTAAACTTAAGCTTTTCATTAGCTCTATCATATTACTTCTTTCTATTCATAGAAGCTGATCTTTAAGATTGCAAAATAGATGCTTCCATGAGCAGTGATTCTAAATATTTCATACTTGTTTCATTATATGAAACGCAAAACGTTTGACACACGGCTTGTCAACCTCTCCATAGACCTTTATGATATTCTTCAGCTTTGATCGAGAGAAACACAACATTACAGATTACGAAATATTTGAATCTTCAAACAGAACATTTTATAAAAATGTTAAAATCAATGACAAGAGAAAAAGAAATAATTTTAATAATATTCAACAAAAATGAGGAAAATAAAGTTTAAATAATAAAGAAAAAGAATTTGAAAAACTTTACATTACGAAAGTAACAAAAAAATAGAATTAAGAGAATTGGCTACTTTTTTTATGTTTGTATACTGTATCTTTCAGGATCAGAATGATCATGACTCGCAACACCTTCATTTCTTGTACAGTTTTCGGTCCTTTCTTTTTAAATACTTCCACTCTTTGAATTGAAATCCATTTTCGCGGGTATTTTATGTAGACTTTTCACCGTTTCCATCTTTTCTGCTGCTTTCATTATGTCCAATATTAAATTCGTCTAAACTTCTTTTCTCAATACTTACCCCCAAAATTAAAAATCTATGTTTAATTCTAAATAAAATAATCTATTGTGGTCCCCATATGCATATCTTTTCCATTCTTCACATATTCTATATGATGTATTCTTAGCATTCTTCTGTAGAAGTCCGTCTGCGTTAATTCAAGTCCCCTATTCATATATGAAACCATTGTCAATCATACACTTCCATATAGGAGAATTGATTTCGATTAGCATTTCCTTTATTAAAAGTTAAAATAATAATTTATATTGATATATATATTAGATTATTATATTTATAAACTGCAACTCTACCATATAAATTTTTGATTTGTATAAGAGCGCGAGAAAAGTAATCATGAAATTTGTTTTATTGTATAATATAATTTGTTTTATAAGGTAAGAAATACAGAATACACTAAACATATCGTACACCAACATATAGGTACATATCACAGAATAACATCCTTCCGTTTCGAAAGAATCACCACCTCCTTCAATGGCAGTGTTCCATCTAGAAACGAGGACATATATCCCAGCTGAATTTAATGATGTAGCTAATTCATTTCAGCATTTTTCATTTGTTTATCACCACAAATATATTTACAATGCACTGTCTCTTTTATTAGGCTTTCATTTCGTTGGAGGTGTTTCAATTTTTGGGAATATTTGCAGGCGTTTCCGATTAGGCAATAATAACTCGAGTACTACTCTTTGCTTTTTGTGGACTACCTACGTGACCCTTATTATCATATCAGTCCATTTATTCATATATCTGACAAAATAGCTAATTCACGATGATGAGCATACACAATTTTACATATGTAGCAAATTTCAAATAATTTCATTGTCATGCAGTAATGCTGGATTTAAAAGAAGTCAAAACCTCCCTATGACAAAAAATTGCCTTACTTTTGACTCATCCACGGATAAATACCTTTTTGCATTCTGGTAAATTGTATTATCAATATTGATAAATAGTGAAATATGATGCATGCGAGAGATTTAGCCTCTAATCATGAGTATATCTGGGCAGTATTGTCAGCATTGAAATCATTGACTGATAAATATGACAAATGCACTCCCTATGACAAAAACTGCCTTACTTTTGACTGAACCGCTGATAAACACATTTGTCATAATATAACCACAGACATTCTGGTAAAATGTATTACCAATATTGATAAATAGTTAAATCTGATGCACACGATAGATTTAGCTTCTAATCATAAGTATATCTTGGCAATATTGTCAGCATTGAAATCATTGACTGAAAAAATATGACAAAATGCCTTTATACGCTACTAACCGTTATTCAAGAAAAAAAAACTGAAAACATAGGAACCCTCCTATTAGTTCAAAACAACAATCAATGAGGATTTTATTGAACACATAATTTCTTCTTTTTCTTTTCTTATGTGCCATGACACTTCAGGACGTTGTCGATAGTGGTTCAACACAATTTTATATGCTTTGTAACTATTCGTTGTTTTTTTTTTCGTTTTTCTTTCACCCTTAAACCCTGTTCTGCCAAACATTTACTCAAGCTCGTTAATTAGGTTACACTCTGTTTCCCTCTACACATCTTGTTTTAATGTGTGTTAACTATTCCAAGCCCACTTTCCTTATAAAATGACAGCTTCTTTCTGATATTAAACACAAATGTTCTTGTCTTTTCCCTTTTCTCTAAAACATCGTCGTTGCTCACATGTTCAGTTTATGTTATTAACGAATATATTACACATCAACTGACTGTTTACGAAAAGCGTTGGTGTCATCAGTTCTTTATTCCGGAAAATATCCCCGCAGGAGAATTTCTTTGAACGATTATCATCATTTAAGGATTATTAATCATCTTTCGTGAAGGTGACAATGGGCATGTCATAAAGAAAAACTTATTCCTGTGAAAAAGAAAGGAGCATACGCTGAGAATGTAACGTTTATTGTTTGGTGTGATATATGCTTTGAGGCATGAAGTTTTTGAATTGTAAGTTAATGGTAATTTCTAAGAAATATTTTTTCTCGACCGTTAGCTTTATATTTTCATTGCCTTTTGGAAAATAGTATCTACACTGAGAAAGTGGGGAAATGAATGACTCTTGCTTACCAACACAAAAATAAAAGTTTTTGAATAGATAAGTTCTACATAGGCCTTATACGCATGAGACATTTTTCTTTTACATTTTCAGTTTTATTTTTTTCATCTCCAAATGTTGTTTGCTTGAAATAAAAACGGTACACCAGTTAAGAGGTTTTTAATTACATACATAGATCTTATATTTTCTAAAAGCAAAGAATTATACTCGATACATGATCAAATTATTTTTCGGTGGGGTTATATATCTTGATAAGACACCATAAGTGTTGAAACAAGTCGATTCTTGTATTAGTTTTATGATATTTTTATGTTAAAATTTCAAATAGACGATAATATACAAATAAATAAACGATATATATATATATATATATATATATATATATATATATATATATATATATATATATATATATATATATATATATATATATAAAGACGTATTTTTGTTAAATGTAACACACAACGAATGTATATTCTTTTTGAAGAGGAGCCGTTCCAACTTTCGTATGTTGATTTTAATCTCAGGAGAAAATAATATCAAAATTCTGTCCAGCCTTTGTATATTTCTTTATTGTGTTACCCACCGAAATAATTTTTCGCCTCACATGTACTATCAGCAGAATGGATATATGACTGTACGACAGAGATTTTAACCGTGAATGATGGCATCCTACTTTGCTTGACTAAATGTTGTTTTTTTTTTATGCGATGATAACGGAATAACAGCCGCAGGTCGTAAATTGATAATGCTGATACATGACGTCATACATGATCACGTGAGAGAGAACTGTTATCACCAGAAACATGTGTTTAAATGCATTGTAAGATGTAATGACTGGTTTGGAATGTAATTTTATTGAGTGTAGTTTGCTTTGTTTTAATATAGATGGTCTCCTTTAACTTACGGGCTTTTTTACTTTGTGTATGTGTAAGAACTGTTGTGTTGTTAACTAATGGGTGTATAATATTATGTACATGACTATGTTTTTGAAAGAAATGTTGTTTATTGGAGGTTCAATTAGAAATGTTACAGGTGAGTGTACGGGCGAGGGTGGTTGTAGTAAAACCAATGTATGTAGTGGGTTTATTATTAGTATCAGAGATACAATCTCTGGACGAGCATATAAATTGATACACTACACTGTTTCTTGTAGAGAATTTACTTGTGTGGTTGTAGGGTTATTTGAGTCTATGAGGTCAATTGTTTATTTTTTTTATTGTATATGACGAGTTTTACTTTATTATTATTATTATTATTATTATTATTATTATTATTATTAATGGTTTTAAAAATTCTACTTATTATGTTTTTGTGTGTACTTTGTCCAGTTTATATTTCTTATGCATTTGGTTACAACAGTATAATTAAGAGTATTGTATTTATTTTGACATGCACTTTGTGGTTACAATCATTATTATTATAAATTGTGTTAGAGATATTATTAAGTTTATTGAGATATATTCTAATTGGTTGATCAATGACTGAATTAGGCAATCAATTATTAACGAGTGTTTGTTTGATGTGCAATTCTTTATGAAATATGATTTTGGAAGAAGATATCATTAGTGTACGTTGGATTAAGTTTTTGTATAACAGCTAAATTATAACTTTGGGGGCATTCACTGTTATAATTAAGGGAACACGACTTAATGCTAGTGTGTTTTCTAAATAGAGAATTTGTGAATTTATGTATGCTGGAATCAATACATACATCAAAGAATAGAATTTTATTGTTAATGTTGAGATCTAAATTTGACGACGATGTGATTTTCAAATTTGTCTTTACGTTGTGGAATTTGATCAATATTTTATCTAAAATGAAAATGTTATTTATGTATCCTATAAACATAGGGGGTTTATTGATGTCATTAAGTATTTTATTTTCTAAATGTGCCATATAATAATTAGAAAAAAGGGTCCTAAATGGGATCCCATCGCGATACCATCTATTCGATTATAAATATTACATAGGTGCTCATGAAAATGTAATTTAGTGGTACATGCTAATAATATCTAAAGAGTCTATGTTGGATTCTTCTGTCTACTATAAGATTAGTAGGAGAGAACTGCCTTGAGCAGAGAGGAACCCGGATGATGCTTTGCTGAAGAGCAAAGTTCCGTCCGGGAAGATAGACAGACACTGAACACGTTTATACGGGTTCTAAGGGAATATTTTTGGCTGATCCTATGGGCTCGGAGAACCCACGAAAACTCTGCTTTGTGCCACATACATACATCGTTGTGGGGGGGGGTTGTTAAATATTAACAGTCGAATAGATTGAACGCTAAGTCAACCGACACACACTCATTAGTCATGTAATACTCTTCCGCTGTTCTTACTGTTTAACATAGGATATATCTATAACACTTATTATTCCTGTAACAATTTACTTGGTCGCACAAATATCTACTAGGGAGGTATGGAATAATTAAATTGTTAATGATTTTTTAAACGAAATAAACTGGCTTGGGTGTTTGTGAAATTATAGGACGCAGGGGATGATCTATTTATATATATATAGTATATGTAATAAATCCGTTGATAAATATTCTAAGTGAATCTTAATAATAGATAATATTAAACTAATTCACTTATACATATTCTGTTATGCGGTAATTTTAGGGATACAAAATATTTGAGCAAATATTTTGTTCTTACTTAAACATTACATTTTCCGGCCTCAAAATATGTGAAATCTCGTAAAAAGTATGTGTCCTCCGACAGGAATCGAACCTGTATTCAATACGGAAACCGTAATTTGACCTGGCGTGCTGTTGACCGATTTAACCACATTGACATTCTGGTTTAGCAAAGTTCTAATTACTGTGTATAAATATATTGTCTCGCCGAAATTTCTGGATAATTCATTTCTGCTCCAAACCGAAATCTAAAGTAAATAATGACAAACCATTACATGTAATGGGTTAATTCCGTCAGTTATTTTAATATATTTTCTGTTTATACATTATTTTGTGGAGACAACTCGAGTAAACGCCCTGTTTTTAAATAAACAATATTAATTACATTGACCGTCTTGAATATTCGGGAGAGAACTTCCAGTTCAACAAATGAGGAAACAGTAGAAAAGAATTACAGAGAATGGTCTTCGAATGTGTCTCTTTAAAATCGGTAATTTGAACTTTGGTTAATCGGAAGTCTGGTATGGCTGAATCAGTTAATAGCACATTAGGCTAAATTACATTTTCCATATGGTATACTCGTTCAATTTCTGTTGGAGGACGTATATTTTCAACGAGATTTCTGGAATTTTCATATATATATATATATATATATATATATATATATATATATATATATTGGGGTAAAACTGTGTGTTCCGGCTTGAGTTTTTGTTTGTTTAGGTAGTCAGAAGACATAACTAAACACTTCAAATTACTTAAATATTTTTATCTATCGCCTTATCTTTGGAAAAAAATTCAGTTTTTCCGAGGTATCAAATACTTTTCACAAATTTTTAAAATCGCTAGTAGAAAAACATTTATTCTCAATGATTTTCCTCATAGGAATTTTCCTCAATTTTTTCTCGTTTCCGGTCAGTTTAGGAATATTTGAATTTCTTCAAATTGATAATTAGACAACAGAGGTATCTGATTTAATCACCTGAAATGTAGATAATGGAAAGAAATGGGAGACTTATATTTAACATCAGGAAGAGATAGTTGAAAGGTTTAGGACGTGAAATGAGGACAAAGGGCTTGGAACATCTGATACTCATAGGGCTGTATCAATTCAAGGAGGACAGAGGAAAATAACGAACCACGTATCTAGTGAGGTTGAGCAAAATGATTGTTGGATAGTCTTCGGGGAGGCATTAAATCTACAATGGAGTGAAATTTGAGGAGAGCCATATTCTCCAATATCCGGCACCACACACTGAAAAAAATGCAAAGGTAATGGAGCTTTAAGGCATCATATTATTGTGTATTTTTTTTTTAAATATCCGCAATCACATATGAGTAAATTCTGTACAACTGATCGTATAAAGATTTCACAATTTCGAGGCATATTTTCTCGGAAGCGTGTATGTTACGTGTTAACAAATTGTTATATCTTTTTGTGTCAGCACAGAAATAAATGCGTAAATTGAAATGTATATATTTTTAAGTGTATGAAGTCAATATTTGTGTATATATATGCATGAGAGAACGACAACTTATGAATTGCTTTCAAGTTAGAAAGGAATATCTGCCCATGTGGGAAAAGAAGCAGGTGTTAGGGAAATATATGGAATTGAAATCGAGATCATTTTTTTGTTATTTTTCTCCATCATTTGTTCACGTGTGCATCTATACAAATGACGCATGCATAAAACATGCAATATATGTAATGAACAGGAATATAAATCAGAAAATATACATCATATATTATATAAATATATAGGTATATGTAAAGTATATTAATGTTAGATCATTTAAATATGTATTTTAAAATTTATTTAATTGGCTACGTGTATATTTCATATTGATATTTAAATTTCATCATTTAGTTTGATATCGATTTGCTTTTTACGATCTGCCAAATCATATAAAAGAGGAATATATTTTTGATTGTAATAATATTGCTTTTTGCGGGGGAATGTTTATCTTTATAGATTAATAGTGGTTTAGCTAGATAGAAGTCCTACTATATAAGCAATAGTTTGAGGGAAAAATATGGATTAATACATATTTCAAGAATATTTGGGGGTAAGTACATATAAATTACATAAATGGAATTCGAACACGGTTCTCCGAATTGTCATTCTAGCGCACCAACCGTATATCCTAATATAAGAGATTAGTCATCAGCATCGGTTATCGTTGTTTGTAGATATAAAAAAAGAATACATTAAATTCAATATTCCATGTCGACTGCCACTTTCAGGCTTTCATAAGAACATGTATTACAACACTTTGTCTTGGCTATATATATATATATATATATATATATATATATATATATATATATATATATATATATATATATATATATATATATATATATATCAAATATCAAAATATGAAGTTCTATGCCATAAGAATATACAACAAAGCAATAAAATTCAGTCTTGGTGAGCTAATTATTTTGAAATACGTAACTTAAAGATGGTAGAAGAATATTTATAAAAATCACTGGAAAATTGAACAATGAAATATCTATTATTTTTTCAAAAGTACCTGATATTATCAAATATGGTAGAATCTGAAATACTACAAAATAATGGATCATTATGTCCTCATACTGCTGGATCATTCAGTCGTCTAAATCTGGAAAACATTGTTGTACATATTGTTTACCGTTTATTATTTATATACACTATATATATATATATATATATATATATATATATATATATTTAAATGCAGCTATTCATGAATTACATGTCTTGATAGAAACCCAATGTAGATGATTTCTGTTAAAATCTTTATAATAAATAAACTATGGGATATACAAGAAGAAATGGGTGGTAAGAAATAAATATCATTTGGGAAAAGAACATAAATGAGTTGATTTGAAGAGATCAAATCCAGGGAAACAATGACGCCGAAATTAATTCAACGAGGAAGAATGTTTTGGGAAAGATCACTCATTGTGGTACAATTATCTTACATTTGGAACAAGAAACAATGGATGCTAATCTGACTCCGCAAACTTTGCAAGGAGGGTCCAATCTGTAATGGTCTGCAGTGGAAGAACCAAAGAATGAAATTCTGTCGTAATCTATTGATTCTCTCGATGAACATCGTGTATGTGCTTATCATACTTGGTAAAGTCATACATTTATTAAAAAAATGTTTCGATGCTATATCCGATAATGTTTGTCAATACGTAGCATTATTTCATTTTGCGACCTGTGCCATGCAAAAAAAAAAAAAATAATAATTAGCACTTCAAAGAGAGATGTATGCATATCCCAAAAGAACGCAGAACGATGGCGAATACGCTGGAAATAAGACAACGGTTTAGAAAAACATCTCTAAGATGACCGCGTCTACATCAACAATGATGTGGCGCTGGGATCTTTAGGAGTTTCTGGTTTATCAACATCAGACTCCTTCACACAGCTGACCCTATTGGTGGTGACCAAATCTAAACATTTGTCCGCGCACCAAGCCATGTGGATATATCAATCGCGGAAAGCAAATGACTTTAAAAGAGATTATGCTACGCTGAATCAACTTTCCTCCAATGAAATTCGTTTACCCTTATCGGAATGTGATAATCTGCAATTCAAGCTTCCCCAATTCATAAAGGGAGCGGACAAGTCTGCAGGCGAATTTTGGCGCTCAAAATCTTCAGTTTTGGGCAAGCTTCTTCTTCTAAGAAATAAAAATATGTTCTACTCTTCTACACACACTCACACAGATACACACATACATACACACCCACTCACGTGTACGTAAATATGCTCTCTTCTAGGTATACGCATTTACTATTTTAGCTTAATAATGACAGCGAAAACGTACCAGTCTAAAACAATGCATACCTATATAAAACCCAGTGTGATATATTGAGCAAATTTTGTGCAAATTATTTGAGATTTTAGCGTGACATTGGTGGAGATTTTTGAACTATAAAAATAAAACTGGGTCAATATCGATGGTTCTGAAATATTTACATTTTAATTTCCACTTATAAGGAAATGTGACCTTTTTCTTTGTTTAAAAAAGAAGGCAGACAATAATTTAAAATATTCGATTTCGCCTACGTAAAAACTGACGACATTTCACCTCTGATATAATTGGAAGCATTTATTCATATGAAGTATCTTCAAAGGTTCATTTCACACATTTTTCTGATTGCAATCAAATTAAAATGGAAGAATATTATAAAGTTGAAGTTCGACAGTTTTTAACCTAAGGTGAGCATTATGAATCAGAATGTCTGACATTAATCACTCTTTTTTGCCAAATTAGTTTGCAATTTTTTCATGCTGTTGTGTTTGTCGTTAATTCTATTTTTTTTCTGGCGCCAGTTTTCAAACAAATCTTTTGGGAAAACATTAATTAGTTATTAAGCAGCGTTCATTGATTAATCTTTTCATAAATTCTATTTCAATAGACTGGGAGGCACATAGCTTGTGGTTATGCCTGAACATTATTATTGCATTGTGGTTATTTCAATTATAAAATTTTAGAAGCATGCGGATGGATAATAGATTATAATATTTTTGAAACGTTTAGTGCGTTTGCACTTAAATAAGGCCCCCAAAGACAGATTGGGTTTCAGAAGCAAAAAATGGAATATGTTACTCTTTCATTTGTGAGAAGTAAATACATATATATATATACACACACATATATTTATATATATATATATATATATATATATATATATATATATATATATATGTATGTATGTGTGTGTGTGTGTGTGTGTGTGTGTATCGATGAATAAAAATATAAATTTTATGGCAAACTAAATTTATTGGTGAAAGTCCTCAAAATCATGGATAGTAAACGCTATATTTAACATTTAGTCTGTTTCAATCATGAACTCAATATCCAGAGCATATATATATATATTTTTGCCGTTAACAATATTTTTTTTTTAATCCAGACGACATGCATTTAACGGATGTCAGTTTTCATTGAAGAATACATCCCTACCCCCTAACAAAACGGAGCTAATAACGGATACATCAAAATATAGACATATAGAACACGCAAACTCCCCTCTCTAGTGGAAGTCAATTAATCTGTAACCTTGGAAACGTGAATTATGATTTTAGCTGCGTCTTTAAACCCCAGTAATTTTAAAAGTTACTCCAAAATTCGCTTGAGGATGAAATGGAACTAATGTTTTTAATTTAATTACAAAATTAAATTCGGACCTTCCATTTTTGAAACATATTTAGAACTGTGTAGCGGAAAAAACATATTTTAAATCAATTAATTTATAATATTAATGCTCTGTAAATTTACATTGAGCACTATTTTGTAAAAATAAAAATATCTATAAGAACACCAGATTATATATCTTACTGTTCTTTCTTTTTATTTATATACATTTATATATATATATATATATATATATATATATATATATATGTGTGTGTGTGTGTGTGTGTATGTGTGTGTGTGTATGTGTGTGTGTGTGTGTGTGTGTAGTGCTCTGAGTATTGTGTCGGTCTATAGACAGAAAAATAGGCAGATAGATAGAGATTACATGCTTATTGTTACGTATATTCAAAAGATATATATTAATATATACGGGCCTGTATAAATATTTTCCCAAATTAATACTATTAACTAAAGATTAAATTTAATTCCTTTCTTTGAAGAATGCATGAATTATGTTTGCATAAATGTTCATAAGCCATAATTGGATTTATTACAAGGAATACAAACACAAAGTTTTCATATTCCTTGCGAAATATTTATTACGATCATGGAAAGTACAGAATATAAATTAAAAAAGCAAGAAAGCAATATGCCTCACTAAAAGAAATATATTGACATTTCAATGTTTTGAATACATTTATTAATATTTATTAATATGGATTTATGATTGTGTTCTTTTTTGGGGAGAAGCATATACAACAATCGTCTCTTTGAATATCGCATTTACGTGAGTAATTGTTTCATTTCAATATCTCCATATGACGAATATGTTAATTCAGATCTTATTTATTCCTAAGAGCAGATTTTCTAAGTAGGCTTCAATTTCATATGAATATGTATCCTTCTAATTCACACCTGGATTAGGAATCAAAATATATGCCCGACGCAGAAGAGTAGAACAAGGAATAAATCATTACACGGGATAATATTTTACTGCATTCTTTTCGTTGTTGTTATTTGCAGCAAGTGAGAAAAGAAAGAAAAGAGATGCTGCGAATTGTGATATGTAGTTCTCATTACGAAAGCGAAAACCTCTATCAATACAATCATAGGCGTTGACGTCACGTACCTTCTGCAACAATGCTTTTATTTCATTGGATACCAGCTTTTGTAGAATATCATTTATTCTGGAGTCATTTATCCATCTGGATGAAAGAGGATTACAAAATTTCAGTGTTTTTTTTTATTATTTTCGAGAATAAATGATGTCGTATTCCCCCAAATATTTCATATATTCCCTCAAAGAATTTCATTGTTAAAATTGTCAATGTTGTTAGTAGATCTATAATATTTTGTCGTAGCTATATGGGTATTCAGCTTTTAAAGCCACATAACCAAGTTATAATCGAAATCTTTAGGAATGAATGGCAAAGCACAAAACAGAAATTGGACAAGAACTGTGCGGCTTTGTCAAGGACACTGGAACAAGTAATGTGTTATTTATTACTAGTATGTTATCAGAGAGATCAATAGATATTCAGAAGTATGTACATTGACGTTTTATAGATTACGCTAATGCATTTAAAATGGCGCGCACATGGATTTATTTGAACTGTCAGAAAAGCTATATATGTTTGGAAAGTGTGTTACAATAGTCAAATATTCATACTGGAATGAAACCGTCTGCATACACATAGACAATTTATTTAGTACGTAAATCAAAGAGGAGTCTTCTCTCCATATCTGTTCATTTTCTATAGTTTGGCTTTATTAAAGCAAGGTAGTCTTTAGCAGGAATTATTATTGTTGAGCGCAGTAGTAAAACTATAACATACGCAGATGGCATCGTGCAGATGACAACAGCAATACCTCTTGGGAAATGTCGTAAAGGAAAGCAAGTCAAAAGGAATATCAGCTGTAATGAAACAGAATGTATGAGTGTTAACTAGAGAAAAATACCCCAGATCCGAACTACGAAGTGGCGATATCAAAATGAAATAAGAACATAAGTATATATTTGCGGAATGTTTTAAAAGTGATTGTGAAATGTGGCACCGAACTCCGAAGGTTCAATTGAATGGCGAAAGGTGCCTCAAAACACTAAACAATTTACAAAGAAACAAGACAATCTCGTTAGAATTGAGAGCAAGGCTATTGACACATATGCAATATCACTCCCGCAATATGACAAGTCTGTGGGATAAGAGCCAGACAAAAGACACACCCTTGTCCTCCAGGATGGGGGTTGTACAGTAGGTTAAAACTCTACTCAATAATAATAATAATAATAATAATAATAATAATAATAATAATAATAATAATAATAAATAGCTTGTTACAGAAACCTCAACGATATTTTCAAACAACGACATAGCCAATGAAGTGTCTTCCTAACTGGAGCGTGTGACGCGTGCTGGGGAAAATCCGCCGGGAAGCCAACCGACACAACATGGGTCAAGCTGAAGAAGATCGCAGGGGAACCGCATCCGTTGGAGAGGTGTTGTTGCGGTGTTGTTGCGGTGTTGTTCACCAAAGAATTAAGAAGCGTAATGAAAATTAATATGACAGTTATGGCTGGATGATTTCCTCGAAGATGAGGAAATGACTTGAAGCAAGATAAATATAGTGCTACATAACTAAGAATACAATGAACTGAACATATAAGCAATGAGCAAGGTTTAATGAAAGCAGAAAGAAAATTATCACAAACTTTGAATCAGAAAGAGACAGAATTTATGGCTCATAAGCTGAGGAAAGGAGGCTTTGATAAAATGATATATATGTCATATAGGTGCATGAATAGAAAATTGAAACAGTGGGCTTGTGTAAGCGGATAAGGAATAAGGAGTTATATTGATAGTATAAATACAATATAGTTAAAGTTGCAAATTATAGTCAGCTATGGAGAGTCACGATTGTCCATTTGCTGAAGGCAACTTTATAATAGAAAGAGAAACCAAAAGCTAATATCTGTGCATAGCAACCACAGTAGCAAATAATGAATGTATAGTGAGTATAAGGAGGTTTATTCAATATCAAATTTACCACAGTTTTTTTTTCCATCATTATGATATATCAGTACAAAGGCTAGTTTTATAATGAAATCTACTGATGACTGAAAAAGTAAATGGAAATACTGGAAGGTCTATATATTGTCAAGCAATCAATATTTCTTGCCTCCCCTGGAAGTGGATTTTCACATGCGTGTTCTAACTGACGTAGATTGCGCAATGTATTTGCAATGGGTCACTCTGAATCCTGCCGTACATAAATTCACACCTGACTATAGAAGAATGTTAATGCAGGAGCGACCTGAGAAACATCACAACCAGGAGTGGAGATACACAATAAACACGTTGTTAGTGCGGACACCGAGAAGTGAACACTTATGTGCAAAGCTACATCGTATGTTCGGGCATGTGAAAAATCTTTAGACAGAAGAATATATAAACAACATTTTCAGATGAGAGTGGTGTCGTCTCCCAGCAGATATCATATGACGAGAACGTAGGCTCAAATAATCGGCCCAGTAGCGTCTTCAGCCACACACAAAATCACTGGCGAAAGGCAATTCTAGTTTTATCATTATGTCGACGCCCACAATTTATTAAACAATCGTATTCTTCGGAAATGAAGAGAAAATAATCAATCCTTTTAACTGCGAGATGAAAATAATCTATTTAGCTAAAAATAGATTAAGACATAAATAAATGGTGGCGTTTTGTCAAGTTTGATATAAGAAAGCTTCTATTTCTAATCAGAAGTGTCCAGTACATAGGCACCACGCTCGTTCCAATGTCCGGGACTCTTTTGTTGATTTAGAAGAGAATTCCGCCCGCACAGGAAAAGTTTCTTCATGAAGTTAATGAGATATCAACAATGACTTATTCGGAATTCGATACCGGTTTGACGATTATATTATTATATAATTATAGATTATATTTCTGATCCTAACATTTACGTGGAATGCACATTATTATATTTAATTATTCAGTTTGGACAAACCTGGTAACATTTTATCCAACATGTCTCAGTATTTAAGATAGTTAAAATAAAAACATGTTGAGAGTTTCCTTTTTTCATAGGCTTTCCACTCATTCCTAACTTGATGCTTATAGCATCGCAAATGAATGGAACAAACAGATTTCTCCGTGTTTACAGTATATATTACTACACTATTTAACTGTAGGTAATTTTCAGTCTGCTGTGAAAATAATGAGGTTGGACAAAATTTTAAAACAGATCTTTTCACGATGAGGAAAAGCCAATTTGATCTAATGTAATGGTGAGCAACGTCCTCTGGAGGTTGATAATGGTGTAAATAAATTATGAAATAATTCTCATAGATTATCACAGACTTCAGCAGTACTCAGGTTTGTATAGTCCCGATATATTTGCAAATCCTTAATACTTATATAATTTCAGTGGAATTCAAAAATTTCTTCAAGTTATCCTATCGATTTGTATTTGATCCGAAGGTGCTTGTGAAATCTAAATAAAACTATAAAGAAATAAGCTCAACTGGTTATAAAGAACATTGCTGAAACACTGTGTATTATGAAACCTCCAATATGACAAGAAATGGTGGAACATTTCCAAGCAGATGAAGAAATAGATGTGGTTCTCCATAGGATTTCTGTAGAATATTGCCATAGACTGAACAATTCATTAATGAGGAGGCTTTAAGGAAAATGTGAAGAATAAAGAAGATTTATGCTTAGAATCAGAAATATAGTTTAAATATCTGGGAAACAATTTAAGGAAAGTGGTATGGACTTTTTGACAACATCATGGTATCTTGGAATGAATTTGAGCAGAAGGCATCATCGAGGAACTAGGGGAATAAAGTTGTTTAAATGGAAAGCCGAAAAAGATTTGAGAGGGAGAATAAAACAATACATAGATACGAGTTAGAAATTATAGGAATTTTGTGAGAATCATGATCGCTCACCCCACTAACATAATAATAATAATAATAATAATAATAATAATAATAATAATAATAATAATAATAATAATAATAATCATCTCAGACATTCACGATCAAGACATTTGTAATCTCTATTTTTATCATTTTTTTCATTTTCCACATTCCATTGGGTACACAGCTCATTACTAAATATTTCCATAATCAGACCTTGATTTGAATCACATCATTACCAATTTGCCATATATTGTCCAGTTTTCACACCATTACCACCAGATAATATTCTCTCCAAGTATTTATTGGTATTATAAATGGTTATAATAAAGACGCATCGAGAGATTAATAACTTCATGCGCTTTCGACTCGTCCCATATTTATATATATATATATATATTGCTGATATTCATATATATATATATATATATATATATATATATATATATATATATATATATATATATATATATATGACAATTCTGCTAATGAAAACAACTTCAACGAAACTAAAAATGATTATGAAAGAAAACTTATACATAATGTTTTTGGCAACATTCCCATACGCACTACTCAGTACACTTTGACCTATAGTACAGCAAAAACGTAAAAACAGAAGTTGGGTAAATATTCATTAAACACATATCAAGAACTCTCTAAAAGATATTCAACGGGAACACAACTATAATTCGAACAGAGAATATGGTACAGAGTATGAAAAAAAAAGCAGATCAGAAAATAACCAACAAAACATTAGCATGATCAAATCCACCATATTTTTGCAATCCGTGATATAAGAACGCGCCGAATTGAACCAAAATATTTACCACGAGTTCGTACAATCTGCGTCTTTCTTTGCCCAGTGTGTTAGTGAGTCGATATGTTTAACTATATTTTACATCCGAGTTTCTTAACAGTTCTGTCACCTTTTGAATCCTAATGCAAAAATGTTGACAAGGAATCACATAAGCAATCATACATATGTGCAAAAATAAAATATTTTGCATTACACCAGTGTATATTACTATAACCATGTTCTTACTACTTATACATGTCAGGAAAATCCTTTTTGAATCAATTGGCGCTTTCTGTATTTTTATATATTCAGTCTAGTGTGATGTTAGATGCCCTTATTCTCCCACAGATTTCGTCGAGTTTTCAACTGAGAAGTATGAAGATATTTTAGTGGCATATACAGACAGGAACAATACGCATAGTTAATATGTTTCTACACATTGAGATTAAAAGTGACGAAACACTACAGATTTTCAATGGGATTTCTCCATAAACCATAAGTGATGCTGTTTTTTTAAAGTTGATTTCAGCTTATGAAGTAATATATTAATAACAATTAACACCACGATAAATTAAATGCTACATGATAGAGTACCTGTTAATATTAAGCCGGCTTTGAATTATAATGACGTTAATTTATTTATGAGGAAATATGAAAACGGACAAGGAAAATAGAACGTAATCATAAATCTCTATCTATAAAAGGCAAGTTGTGTGTGTGTAACGAATGCACGGCCGGAATTTTCAACGGATTTGCACCAAAATTTACATGCACATGCTCCAAGTTAGCGGGAAGGCCAAGACCGACTTTGCATTTCCCAAGTCCCAACGATAGTGGAAATAATCGATTTTGACATGCTTCTACGGCAGTTTTCATGTAGTTTCTGGCCATTTTCCACTGGCCAGATTGAGATCCTATAGCTGGCTGCCACAAATAGGCAGGAGCATTCTATTGACCAGCGTGAGAGCCAACAGCTCTAACTAGCATGCTAACATGCAAAAGAAATCGATAGCTGCATTCGTTACAAGTGGAAAAAATTTAAATCTGCACGGCACTTTAATCCAATTGGCTCATTCGCTTACTTAAACTCAACCTTGATTCTGATTCCGCAGAACTGGGTTGGGTGTGAAAAAGTAGGGGTAGCACTTGATAGGGTCACAGCTATGTGCAAATATTTAACACTCAAACTTTTGTAGAAATAGTTTTTAATACCAGAATTATTTTGTAATTAAAAAAAATTATTGCAAGCACTAATTTTTGAAGGAAAAATTATCAGCAATACTTTATTTTTTAAAATACCAACAATAAAAACAGCTATATATTTTTTTTTTAAAATATATGAAAATCTATAAATTTCTTCACTGAATAACATGCCTCGAAAAAACAGATTTATTAAGAAAAACATTTCCAGCAATAAAAAAAATTTTCGGCATTAAATAACCCATTGATAAGTTGATATGCCATAAAACAAAACAAACCAAACAAAATTAAGAAAATTAATGGCGTGCCATAATATGCTCTATCGCAAGCCAATTATTGTCCGTCTTCTATATAGGCAGAAATAATGGTCGCACTAATGGATTAATCCAACCTGTGTTGACGGGAAAATAATTGTTGGCTGAAAAGTTATTTAGAAAACTCCTCTGACAGTAGGCATCAACTCGTTAGCTATTATGAGAGAATTAAAAACAACAAAAAACGAAAACCCTTATCCATTGACAACGAAAAGTATTTTCTTAAAAGTACTCAGCCTCATGGTAAAAGCAGTAAATAAAAATACACAACCAACAACTAAAATTATAAATAATGAATTAATGTAAGATACAGGAGTTAAACAATTTAAAAACACAAAGTTTCACTAAAGCCGATCTCCAGTCATAAGTAGCGATGCGAATGTATATAAACACAACACACCTCAGTGGGTGACGAATGCATGGTGAAAAGCAGTGACCGAATAATTTGTTAGAGCTGCACATGACCAAAGCCTATTCAAGAGCAACTTCCAGGCAAACAGGCTAAAGAATGGCGCAGAACCAATTTATACATTATCAGAAAAACATGTTCAGAACATTGATCACTTAATGTCTAGTTCTACAATCTTGACACTGAAAAAATGCAAAAATCGATTTTGATAAATTTAGGCACTATGGCAGTATTGCTGTTCAATAGATGCTGAGAAATGGTATGAACATCAGCCAAGGTACGAGCCGAAAAGATACCTACAAGAACATTAATAAAATCTCTGTTAGTCCTTCAAGAAAAAAGATAAAATTTATTGCTATCTGTGGAATTGCTCATCTACTTTTTGTTATTAATGCTACAGCGTTTTTTTGTGATTTTTTTTTAATATTTTTTCTACAAATCCACTTGTCTTTTGCTGCTCTTGATATTATGTATTTAGTCAGGTTGCTTCTCCACACAGAACGGTCAGCAGCAAGGTACTGCCAGCTTCCACTCTCGATATCATGTCCCTCTGACAGATATCACTCTAGCGGAAGTGAGGGGCAACATTGTCCCTTTTGCCATTTGCATGTTCCTCGTAGAGGATATCTATGGTTAATCAGGCATCTTCAATACGACGAACATAACACAGCCATTGGAACCTGCGCTCTCTGAGCAGAATGAATATAGTTTTCTTCTTTTTTTTCCGGCGAGAGAGAAACCTTCAGTATTGGACACTTTTCCGATATACCCAGAATCCGGTGAATACACCTCAAGAGAAAAATTCTCAGTGACTTCTCCTGCTTGATATATGTCGTTCATGACTCGCCCTCGTATGGAAGTGTGCTTATTGTAGAGAGAAAACGTCTTTTTCCACATACGCCTGATGAGTCGAGTGAATGTGATTGCTGCTTTCACAATCATCGTTTGTATTTCTGTGTCCAGGATGAGGTCGCTGCTTATCGTAGACCTGAGGTACGTGATCACGTTCACATCTTCCAGCTCGTTGTCGCCAGTGGAGATGATTGATTCCACATCAACATCCTTTCCTAGGACATTCGTCTATTTTAGGCTCATAGTGAGCCCTAAGTTACTGCAGGCCTAAGAGAAGCGCTTCATCAAAGTCTGGAGCGTGTGAGTTGCGACTGCAGCATCATCCGCCAACAGCATGTCTCTCAGAGCCTTCCGTACTTTTGTTTTGCAGGCGTGCGAGATTAAACAGCCTGCCATGCTGTGACGGTAGATCCCCTCTGTTGACGTGTCGAAAGCATGCTTCAAGAGTGAGCCGAAGAAGATTGAAAAAAGTGTTGGAGCAAGTAGACAGGTTTGTATATGCCAAAAGGCCCCGATATAATTCCGTCATACTGCACTGTCCCCGCCATATTTATTTGGAAAGCGTCAATGTGGCTCTGCCGTTTTGGTGGGAATCCTACCTTAGACAGGATCTTGAATAGACCCTCTCTCCTAATCAAATCGAACGCCTTCGTGAGATCATATTGTGCTTCCTGCATTTTCCTGTTACTGGTGGACAGAATAACATGTCTACTGTCGATTTGTTGGGATACAGGGTAGACACGTTCTGCTAGTTACTATCATCGAACGAAAATGACACGTGGTTATATTTTGCCAATATTTCTGAGGAAAGAGTTCCTTCTATAGCTGTGCCAGTCGCTTATCTCGCCCTTGTTTTTAGACGGTGATGACCTCGGCGTACCTCATGTTCTGTGGTGCAGCGCCCGCTTGCTGGAATTAGCGTACTACATCATGCTATAAAGGCAGTAGTTCTGTCTAGTGCTTGATCAAGTCGGGTGGTATTCCATCGCTGTCAATGGCCAGGCTGAGCTCACCCAACTTTGGTTCAGCATCCAGTACATCCATCGTTTCAAGCATTTGTTGGCATCGAGGGCTGAAGCAGGTACGATGTACTGTTTTGAGTAGAGGTTAGAATAATGTTTCACCCCCTATTCACCTGTTGGCTCTTGTCAGTAAGATTTGAGTGGAGCTTAGTCTTGATGCAATCGTACATTCTTCTAATGTTCCGTGTGATGGAAACTTTGGATATCTTCACTGAGCTGGGTCTAGTACTCACTGGTGTAGCGTCTTGGCCTCAGTTGAACATTGCCTCTTGCAGTTATAAGAATCTGAATGTTCTTTTTGTTAGGAGTCTTCTTGTGCTCAGTGGGAGCGGCGCGATTGGCTGTAATGATGCTCGTCATCTCAAACTACTTTGCTTTAAACGAGTCATGGAATTTAGTGGTTTTTTTCTCAAAAGTGACCAGTGCTGTAAGATAGATGGTATTTCGTAATTCTTTCCACCTCTCTGTTGCAGACATTCTAGACTATAAGATGCCAAGTTCCTTTTGGAAATTGGTAGCAAACTATTTTGTTTTGTGCATATTGATTGTGTCAAGTCGTGCCTGTTCTTGCTGTCTAGGACGATGAAATTTCCTCAGCTGCATCCTGGTCCTGCAACACACCAAAGAATTGTTTGCATCGCAGTCCGCAGTCTGGCAAGAACGGCTGAGTATTACGTTCAGGAATAAGATGCACCTGGTCAGGATCATGTCCATCTGGTGCCAATACTTCGATTGCGGTGCCGCCAGGACACCTTGTGTTGAGGTTTTGTGTGAAAATGTGAGATAGTGATGCACAGGTAGTAGAAATTGCTAAACTCGAGAACCCGCCGAGATTTTTCATTAAATTTTCCCACACCACATGGTCCAAGGAAAGATTATCAGGAATCATGATCAACAATTAAAATACCTGGGCGACTTCAGTGCCAGATTCGACACTGAAGTCGCCCAGGAGTTTTAATTTCTCACTGCTAGGGATGTTTCTTATTGTGGTTACGAGGTTTTGCCTCATGTATGGCGATTAGAGTGGGTACATAGCCACTGACGAGAGTGACGGGACATTTAGTGGTGATGCAGCAAAGTCTGAAGAGTCGATCAAAGCCTTTACTGGCCGGCTTCACTTTCTTAAGCAAAGTGGTCTTCACGGTGTAGCCCAATTACGCTCATCCGAGTTTTTCTCCTAGAATGTTTACTCTTTCTCTTTCAGTGTACCCGCTTTCATCAGATGAGTTTCCTTGAGAGGTGGCTATACCCACGTTTATTCTCTTGAGCTCATCATTTACAATGGCTATCTTCCTGCCATTGTCAATGTCTCGGAGGTTTTCTGTAAGACCCGTCATCATGGTCTGAACACTCCAAGTTCCCAGTTGGTCTCTTTTGTTTGTGTTTCATTTTGCTTGCTGCAGATTTCTCAGACATGACTGTCAGCATGTAACCCAGCACAGCCTTCTTCATGAGAGTAAATGAGGCCTTTTAGCATCGGAAGTCAACACATTTAGTAGAAATAAAACACTGATCCTAAATTTCAGCTGCCTTGTGGGATAGCCAGTCATAGGAAACGCTTAACCATGTGTATAAATCCGGTGTTTACTCCCTGTTGTGTATCGTGTCATTTCATGGGAATTTTCATTTTTAGGATTTTGTTAGAACATGCGTAAAATTATTCTTGGTTATATTATTCTTTCTTGCACAGTTTTATCGTTCATGTTTTCTTGTCTACTCTGCATTGTGATTATATTACTTTAAGTTATTATTATTATTATTATTATTATTATTATTATTATTATTATTATTATTATTATTATATTTTATTCCGTTATTTTTTTTTAATTCTCTTATTCGTTTCTTCAGCATTTAATGAGTAAATGATCGTTAAATTTTTCGTGGGAAAAACGTCCATACAAACGACGATATTTAGGACTCCAAATTCATACAGGCCGGATTCCTCTGTTATTCCAGACGATGACAAGTCGTGGGTATTTCGAAATTGTGGAATGCGATGCTGAGTTTCTTTCTATATCTGGGAAAGGTATATTCCCAACATGAAACGTCACCGTGGACTTGTAAGCTACTACTGGATGGAAGATTTAGCCTCTGCCCGGACTCCTTTGGCCAAGCTAAAATACCAACCTCCCGATTTGGCTGCTGTAAACAAACTTAATGACTGGTCATTCTCGTCACTCTTTTAACGTGACGTCACCAAGCGGCCTACAAGTAACCAATGTGACGTATCTCCACCAAAGGGAGATAATCGCCTTCTGTATCCATATAGTGTCAATTAAATTCATATAAAGATTTTTTTTTTTTAATATATAGTTATCACTGCCGTATACACACGGAATAACGCAGTTTTTTTTATATAAATATTTTGATTCCAGTGATGGGAGCTGTAAGAGCTTATTGAACAAAAAAAGGATAACTTACGGTTGAAATTTCTAAAACTCACTCATGGTCATTTTTACCAAACATATAATATAAGAAATAAGCATAAAATCAAATATAATATAGCCGTGTTAAACTTGCAAAAGTCGAATAAGGGTGAATAAAACAGATGAGAAAAGAGATTTGCCACTCAATTCTATAAACTTATGTTTGTTCAGCATTGCCTCCCAAAATCGTTATTTAAAGTTTCAGCGGAAAATTGAATATGGTTATCTGATTAAATGCCAAGACAAATAAAATGATGTATTTCGATTTGATCCAGGAAAAAAAAGGACTCGGACAAACCACCTATTTTATAAGATTTCATTTTCTCCTGCTCTTGTTTTAATGACACAACAAAATTCTCGATTTAATGAGATGCACTCAAATCACTTCGCCTACTTCGTCAAACCGCTGTCGCCTCTGCCCTGTGCAAACGCAATAACCAACTATCGCACGACTCTAGATTTAGAATAGACTGTAGATTTTATCCCCTGTTGCCAACCGTTAGCCGACTCACATCTCTGTCTATCCAATTTTATAGCCTGTAACACATTACTTTTACCATAAAACCTACGGGAGCCAAAATTGCTAGATTGAGCCACACTCTCCTTTCTTCAGCTTAGGATATCGTGCCAATGAATGAATCGTAAAAATGTACTTTCTTTGTCATGTTCAGCTTCCTCCTCATATTTCTTTCGATTATCTATTCAAATAAAGTCGAAGTAAATGCGAGCATAAGAATGAGTGTATTTCGTAGAATTATCTATTTCTTCCCGATATCTTTTAATTGATTCAAAAGTTCAGTATATAGATGCTGGTCTTCGTCTTTTTTTTTTAACCGTGAGTGAGAATAAAGTTCAAACAGCAAATCACTATGCGCGTGTGTGTAAGTATACAAGTATATTACCTCATCTATATGTAAAAATATTAAACAAATTTGAGCCCTGACAATAAAAATCGCAAAGCCAACACACAATAATTTTAACTATGAACACGGCCACAATATCCTGACCGTTTTCGAACAATAAAACACATCTCTAAATTTAGATACATACATAAAGACACATATTTATTTAAAAATGAAAATAATATTAATCTTGTGACCAAGTAAATGGTTAAAGAAATAACAAAACAAGAGTTACAGATATATCATATATTAAAAACTAAGTACAACATTAGTATATTACACGAGTAGTGAGTTTGTGCTTGATGAGTCAGCGTTCAATCTATTCGATTGTTAATATTTAACAGCCACACTCACGAGGGTGTATGTGGCACAAAGCCGGTTTAGTATATTGCTTATAATAGCTTTAATTAAATTCCAAAACCAAAACAAAACTGTTAAATAAGTGATATAAACAAATTTTTACTACGTTAATAAATAAATAAATAAAATAAAATAAAAAAAGCAACATAATTTGACCCAAATAGATAAACAAACGACTTCCGGTGAAATAACCGCCATGACAGAATACCCACAATGCACCACTAACCCGTATATATATAAATAGTCGAGAAAAATAACAGCATATGTGGCCTGACGATTGCATATAGCATGAAACAGACTGTCGCCTCTAAGTGTTGACTTCTATGTTCACTTTATATATATATATATATATATATATATATATATATATATATATATATTGAGCAAGGGGAAGGAAGAACAGATAACATAAAAACAATGGTATTATAAAATGATTTACATTTACCATAGCAGACGCGACGGGGATGCAGAAAGTTATTATTAACCTTTACTTCTCAATATATTATCTGTTTGTTATTTGAATCACACACAAACACACACACACACACACACACATATATATATATATATATATAAGTGTACTTCAAATTTATTCTTAACGGCCGTAGTAGTTAAGAGGATACCTACCTCATTAAAATTGGCTACAAAAAATGCAAAATTCTCATCACTTAAATTAATAGGAAAGTTATACTTAAATAAATCATAATTCAAATATGTTTATTATATAAGGAACTATACCCACGTAATTATCAATTTATAGAAATATTTTTTTACCTAAATTCAGTCTATGCAAGTTAATTTGTTAACAATATTTTGTCTCAAGTGATGTCACTATTATTTTAATATATAAACGAGGTATGGGATAACATAACGTAATTGGGTCCATTTAATTAGAACAATATACATGTATAGATTATATGTTTATATATATATATATATATATATATATATATATATATATATATATATATATATATATATATATAATTATTTATTTAAAAATATGATTCCAACTCGCTACATAAGAGGTCTCATGTTTCAAAACAAGAGCCGAAAACTTCAAAATAATATTGGAATTAACTTGAGTTAAAGTAGGCTCTGTTCCATCTTCAAGCGAAATTTTTTGGGAATGACTTATTTCTGAAATTTACGAGTTTTAATAGTATGGTCAGAATTGAAATCAAAAATTTCCATGGTAACATCAAGGGCGGATTGTTTAGAATCGGCAGGGGAGGGGTGTTAATAATTTGTATCAGTATAGAGTTATTTTCATAGATGCCGGGTCAGGGTAAGGTGGGGGTGGCTAAATTTACGACGGAAGAAGTTTTCGCATAGTCAGGCTTGAGCGTCTACGGACTCTTATGTAGCGAGTTGGAATCATATTTTTAAGTAAATAATTATATTTACGCTCTACTTTCGTATCGAGCACTATTTTTTAAAAATAATAACAAAAATACTAAGGAACTTTGGATTATTTAGCAAACCAGTTTCTTTCCTATTTTCTACAATATTTTCACACACACACACACACACACACACATATATATATATATATATATATATATATATATATATATATATATATATATATATATATATACACGCATGTATGCTCGTATGCATACTAGTGTGTGTGCAACCTCGAAATCGAAAGGATATTGAGTACAAATTATCATACGCGACATTAGGTAAATTAGCATAAAAAAAAAACTTAGCTAAGTAAAATTCTAAAAAGCTTAGCCAAACCTTTAAAGAGGAAAAACCCTTTTTGTCGTCGTCAAAAAACAAAAAAAAAACAAATTGAAATTCAATGCAATGCGATCTGTATATAATACACACACTTGAATAAACAAATAAATAAATAGATAATCAGATAGACAATAATAAAAGACAATTCTCCAGACACATAACGATAGTAGACGCGCCATAAAAATATCTTTCACTGGGAACCAACTAAAGGATGACCGCAAACATTAGCCTTGAAATAGATACCCTACCCACCCTTAGCAAAACCTCTCAGAGGATGATGAATCTATTGAGAAGAATTAACTCCCTGACCACTTAACGAAGGAAAATACTCTAGCCACTCCCACAATAACAAATTCTGTAACGGACCATGCCTAAAAATAGACGTAAACCGAGAGATAGCTTATTCCTAAAATTTCGCTTGAAGATGAAACGGGACTAAACACCACAATCCAACTTAATTTTAATAATTAATTGGATGATTTCGGCTCTCTTATGTAGCGAAGGAATCATATTTTTAAACAAAAAATATTATTATAATATAAGCTCTACTTCTGTATGGAGCACTGTCTTCTTAAAATAAAAACAAAAATACTAAGGAACCCCGGATTATACACCCAACGTGTTCTTTTCTATTTTCTGCATACCTGCACAATGATATATATATATATATATATATATATTTATATATATATATATATATATATATATATATATATATATGTGTGTGTGTGTGTGTGTGTGTGTGTGTGTGTGTGTGTGTAGAAATTAAAATAAATCCTGTACACATCGGGAATGTTCGCAGTATCAGGGATAGATTAATTGCGAAGAAAAATGCTGCTGATATATATATATATATATATATATATATATATATATATACACTACATATATATATATATATATATATATATATATATATATATACACTACATATATATATATACATATATATATATATATATATATATATATATATATATATATATATATATATATATATATACACTACAATGGGAAGCTTTGACGGTGCAGAAGCATGCGAAATCATAGGCATTTACTTACTAAACGAACTGAGCAAAATAATAGATAGAAATGACACAGGACTCTACAGGGACGATGGTCTCATAATCTTAAGAAACTGTAACAAACAAAACACAGACAAAACTAGAAAAGCAATAATAAAGATTTTTTAAAAATAACGGATTCGACATAGATATAAAAACTAACCTAAACGAAGTAGATTTTCTAGATGTTACCTTCAACCTAAGAGAAGGCACACATAAACCATATAGAAAACCTAATGACAAACCACTCTACATACAGACATCTTCCAACCATCCACCTTCTATAATCAAACAGATACCAAAATCGATTAACCGCAGGCTCTCTGACAATTCCTCCAATGAATCCCTATTTAACAAAGCTAAGAAAGACTATGAAACAGCCCTAAAAGATAGCGGATTGCCAGAAATACTCACATACTCACCACAGAATACAAAAAAGGCCAACAGAAGAAGAAATATCATATGGTTCAACCCACCGTACAGCAAGAACGTAAAAACAAACGTAGGGAAAATATTCTTCAAACTCTTACACAAACACTTCCCAGAATCAAGCACCTTACACAATATATTCAACAAAAACACTGTAAAAATCAGCTACAGCTGCACCGAGAGCATGGCACAAATAATAAAAAAGCACAATAGGAAAATTATCAACAAACCACACGAACAAATTAAACCCACGTGCAACTGCAGAATAAAGAACGAATGTCCCTTAAACGGAAATTTTTTACAAAACAACGTAATATACCAAGCCACGATAAAATCACCAGATAATGAAGAAAAAGTATACATAGGAGTAACTGAAGGACCCTGGAAACAAAGAAATTATACACACAAAACATCTTTCACAAATAGTAAATATCCAAACAGTACAATGCTTTCTAAGTATATCTGGGAAATTAAAAACAAAACGAACATCACACCAAAAATATCTTGGAAGATAAGGAAAAAATCATCAGCCTACAATAACCAATCAAAAACTTGCAAACTTTGCTCGGAGGAAAAAATAGCTATCATTACTTTTCCCGACCAAAATAAATTATTAAACAAAAGATCCGAACTCATCTCAAAATGCAGACATGAAAATAAATTTATACTACGTAACCTAAAAAATTAAAAACGGAAAAATAAAATAAAAACAAATAAATATACTAATAAGCAAAAATAACAAAATAACAAAAAAAAAAACATAAAAAAATACTATGTTACTTAAAAATCGAAAACCGAAAAGAGAAAATATACAAGTAAAATAAATTAAGCCAAATTCATCCAAGTAAATAAATAAACAAACCAATCCCAAATAAAGATAATCAATTAAAAACTGTTCCCGCCAAAATAATACTTAGAATGAACTACAACAATCAACCCTAAAACTGAACAAATAGTTTTAATTAAATTCCCAAACCAAAACAAAACTGTTAAATAAGTGATATAAACAAATTTTTACTACGTTAATAAATAAATCAATAAAATAAGAAACAAAAATAAAAACAAGCAATATAATTTGACCTAAATAGATAAACAAACGACTTCCGGTGAAATAACCGCCATAACAGAATACCCACTATTTACCACTAACCCGTATATATATAAATAGCCGAGAAAAATAACAGCACACGTAGCCTGACGATTGCATATAGCATGAAACAGACTGTCGCCTCTAAGTGTTGACTTCTATGTTCACTTTTATATTTACACACGCTCTATCTCTGATATTGAGCACTTTATTCCATAAATATAGCACACCTTAAGACTATATTTCTTTATATATATATATATATATATATATATATATATATAGAGAGAGAGAGAGAGAGAGAGCGAGAGAGAGAATATACACACATATATATATATATATAGAATATACACACACACACACATATATATATATATATATATATATATATATATATATATATATATATATATATATATACGGTGTGTCTCGGTACGAATACGCAAACATATAGGCAAGTTATATCTATCAAATTTTTATTGACATTATCAAGTTTTCGAATTAGTTCGTTTTACGTTTTTTGGTAAATTTGCCAAATTTAATATTTATTTTTATTTTATGTTATTTTTTAAGAGAATTTTTGAATGTTGCTACATTCAAGATTTGTTCTGTGAATATTTACGCAAATGTTTTTTTAATTCCGATTTTTTCATGATTTCATTTCAATTGTATTTTATGTGTGTTATATGTTTTCAGACGAACTTTAATATACGGCCATCTATATTGATTTTATCTAGAAATTATATATATATTATATATATATATATATATATATATATATATATATATATATATATATATATATATATATATATATATATATATATGAGATCAGATATTATGTACACTCTCTACATTATTCGGATTAATGTCCTCATATTTGTGGCGATGCTTATCACAACGTTTCGGACGTTGTACTCTCCGGCCTTCTTCAGGTGGAACAAGAATTGTCTACCACAGTGAGCGAAATAAAGGTTTCAGTTCTACATTCCAACCACCTGAAGAATGCCGGACCGTACAACGTCCAAAACTTTGTTATAAACATGGCGACAACGATGAAGAAAAGAGTCCGAATAATCTGTGTGTGTGTGTGTTTCTGTGTGTGTGTGTGTATATATATGTATATATATATATATATATATATATATATATATATATATATATATATATATATATATATATGTGTGTGTGTGTGTGTGTGTGTGTGTCCATGTGTCTGTGCCTGTTTCCGTGTCTGTGTCTGTGTCTCTGTGTATGTAGCGGTAGTCAACATCTTATCGAGCAAAAATTATTATTGCTTATATCTTATTCTGCAATCAGAATTACGGAAAGGCACACAATGAATCATTATACTTTAAGGCCTGGAATTACTGGCTGTCTATCGGAAAAAAAACATGTATTTATATGATACATGTTATACCACTATTTTACATTTAAAATCTCATTACATCCGATCAAATATAGCAGGGTTTCAACAGGGTAATTGATTCATGGTTGATAGTCACGTGATATATTACATAATGTGTAAGACTACAAAAAACACAAGATTAGGAGTACGAAGCGAAGATGGGAAGAGAAGAAGTTGAAGAAGCTGGAGAAGAAAAGCAAGGGTATTATAAATTTATCTAATTGTACATACATTTTTAACCAGCCTCATATGAGATAAAAATAATTTTTTTATATGTATGCAACTGCTCATGACTTCGGATCTTTGGTTCAAATGGTTTTTTGGATCGGGACTTTTACAAAGTTCAAACGTCTACCTGTTATTGACTATTATCATTTTCATTTTTTCGAATGTATATTGAGCACTTTTTGTATGGGCAATTCAACTCTCTCTCTCTCTCTCTCTCTCTCTCTATATATATATATATATATATATATATATATATATATATATATAGAGAGAGAGAGAGAGAGAGAGAGAGAGTGTGTCTTTATTGTCTTCATCTATGTTTCTTTAAGTAAAACACAAGATTCTTTACCTCCACTATTTCGTTTTATACCTGCTCTCTTAAACTCATTATTTTTCGTAGTTTTACAAATTACTTGTCGCTTTATATCATTAATCGTCTTTGTCGGTCAAAAAGTAAAAACAGTAGAATCAAAATTCATAGTGAGCGGGGAGATAACACATTCTCCTTTTCTGTAGGAAAGCTTAATGTTGGTGTATAAAAACAAATTGTAATGATATGGATTAGTCCTGAAGGAAAACGAATCGAAGCCAAAATTAGTGTTTTCAAGGCTTTTCTTCTCCCAGACTTATTGCCAACCAAAGCTATAGAACCCGTATAGATGTCATTCAAGATGTTTTACCTATAACTGGAAGGGAAAATAAATTGATTCTTTTGTCTGATATTTTGTCATTTGTACACATTTGTGAAACAGGCTTCTTAGATCTTCAGCATGCTACCAGGTAACAGCGTATGTGTATGCACACACACTCATTTGATCTTTTTAGTGTTACTCTCTTCACCTGAATGTCAGTTGAATGAATACTATGTGTACTTATATATTCTCGAAATAGCGATTGGTATACATCGATCACCTAATCAGCATGTAAAAGGCTTCAGTAATACGATTCTTTGGAGTCGCCAGACACAACTATGCCATGTTTGCTTCCAGTCAGCATTTTCTGCAAAGTGATAACGGAAGAAGATTTAACGCGAAAAGTGTCAGATGAGATAAAGGACATCTTGCAAATTGTAAAAGTTCCATGAGGCTTCTTTACCTCAGTCAGATTTACTGCTTCCGCTTTAAGCAATTGCTAAATATTTGTTCTATTTTCAGCGATCTGTAGTTTGAAGGCAGTTCTCCCATCTTTCATTCGGAACAGACTATTTTGGGCGAATTTACAATTATCTTCTATTGGAAAAGACTGAGAATATGATGGTCACTTAATAAAATGAATAAGTTTTAATTATTTCTTTTTCTTTCGCATAATTATATTTCATTTAGTCTTTACGTTTTTACACTTCTGAAATCCTCAGAGTCGATCAATAACATTTAGGAAAGTATTCAATTTTCGTTTGCAAGTGTTACTTGTCTAATATATAAATTTGTGCACCACTGACAAAATCCATTAATATAAAATTGAAAATAAATCAATAGAAACATATTTTGCTCATATTAAAATATTTACAAGTGATAGGTATTATCATTGGCATTAAGGAATAAGAAAACTCAATAATTTCTGAAATTTGTTTATTTTCCCTGTAATGTTTAAATTTATTTCGCAGTTGGGCAGATGAGAAGCCACGCTTCAAGCAGTTAGTTTAATAAAGAAAACAGCCATAGAGTATTTGTTAGAATTCGGAAATTGACAAAATTATTTCCAGAATAAGAAACGGAAATTATTTACGACTCACCTTAATATATTATATCTTCTTTAGTTTTATTCTGAAATGTATCTTAGTTATTTGAAACGGATCACTTGACTTTACTCACGCATGATAATCATCAGATATTTGTTCACCATACGAAAACGAGAAGTTTACTCATTTCATATTACAGGATATTTCTGGTGATATTTTAAACATAGCACAGACTTATTCTATATATACAGTGCTGTTCGATAAAAGTGACTCACCTGATTTTTTTTTACTAAATGCTCTCTTCTCCGATAAAACGAAAGTTAAGATAAATTCAAAAGATACGCGATCTAAAATCCGAAGAAGAAGCTTTGAAAGATCTTTGAATTTAGCAGCAAATACTGTCAAGCATCTGTTCAGTAAAATGTTCTGGGTTTGCTTTTCTTTTCATGGAACTGGTTTCTTAAAACCTATTGAAAAGACCCTCAGGAGCGAGCAGTACAAGAGAATTTTAGTGTCTTATCTGCTCCCTTCTGCTAAAAGGTTGCAAATCGACACCACCAAGCTCATTATTATGCAGGATAATACTCCCTGTGACAAATCAAATTTGATAAAGGAATACTTTGATGAGAAGCAAGTGAGTGTTATGACATAGCAGCACCAATCTCCTAACCTCAACCCCATAGAAAACTTATGGAGCATGTTGCTCAACTTCTTTCTCAAGAGCCTGTACTTTATAATGCTCCATAAGTTTTCTATGTATTTGAGGTCAGGAGATTCGGACGGCTATTTCATAACACTTAAGTGCTTCTCATCAAAGTATTCCTTCATCAATTTTGATTTGTGACAGGGTGTATTATCCTGCATAATAATGAGCTGGTGGGGTCGGTTTACACCCTTTCAGCAGAAGGGAGCAGATAAGACTCTAAAATTCTCTTGTACTGCTCGCTCCTGAGGGTCTTTTCAATAAGATTTAAGAAACCAGTTCTATGAAAAGAAAAGCAACCCCAGAACATTATACTGAACGGTTACTTGACAGTATTTAATACTAAATTCAAAGACATTACAAAGCTTCTTCGGATTTTAGATCACTTATCTTTTGAATTTAGCTCAACTTTCGTTTCATCGGAGACGAGAACTTTTAGTAAAAAACATCAGCTGAGTTACTTTTATCGAACAGCACTGTATATTGTCGTAACATAACACTACAGGCAAATAAACCTTTATAATATGACAATTCTCAATTTTTCTGCTATCATCTCTAAGCTGTATCCCTACAAAGCATGTAGACTTGATGGTATCTCTGCAATCGTCCGTCAGAACTATCATCTTTAAATGAGTCCATTTCTCCCTAAACTCTACTGTATGCTTGCTGCTTATTATTTTCCTGCTTGTTGGAAATTCTCTTCTGTAGTTCTAGTCTGATCGTTCTATCGGCGTATTAGCCTCCTACATCTTTTGGGTAAACGGGTAGACACTTTAATCAGCTCTGAATTGATCAATCATCTCACCTTTCAGAAGAGCAATATGGATGTCAGATATTCAATATGATTATCACTTTTCTAGTTCAACTGCTGAAGCATTAGCGACTAATGATGAAAGAGTCTATGAAGCTTTAGATAAGAATGCGTAAGCCCCGGTTGTTTTGTATATCTCGCCGGTATTTAACAAGATTTGGCATATCAGCTTCTTTACAAATTGCAAGATTATCTCTTCTGGATGTTTTTGCATTAATGCAGTCGTCTCCCAGGTCTCAATCCAGGAACCTACGTTATTCCTTACTCTCATCAACAACATTCCTATTGACATCAGTAATCAACTTGATATCTATACTGATGATACAAATATTTACTCCTGTCTTGATATCAAGCCTGATCCGTTCGATTGGCAGCTGTTCTAAAACATGACCCCGATTATGTCATTACCTGAGGCAGGGAACGGCTTTTCATTTTAACATTTTCAACTGACATGTAGTGAAAAGATTATATTGAACGAATTGATAGGTCTCTTGCTAGGAAATTTAGTTCACTGTTTCGTGCTAGACATTTTTTCCATGCGGATCTATCGTGCATATTTATAATTTTACTATTCGTCCATGCTTTGAATATTACTGCAAAGGTTTGGTGCTATTATTATATTATTTAGAGATACTTCATACATTTCAAAGAAGAATCAGCAATGTCACTCGTACTGAACTAGGATATTGGCTTTAATCACTTTCCTATCGCGTAATGTAACTCCAATGTGACATTTCAATGTAACATTTCAATGTGACATTTCAATGTGACATTTCAATAAATACTTTCATGCTAACTGTTCTGCTGAAATTGCATCTATGCCACCTACAATTTAGGACTTTACTTTAGTAGACTGACAGCTACGAATCACTATTTTAAAGTTTAAATTGCTAGATGAAACCATAAGTTCTATGTTAAAGGTTTATTTTCTCGGACATCGCTCTTATGGGACTCTTTTCTGTCTCCTTACTTTGCCTTCAAGTTTGATCTTCTTATGCAATATCAATTATTATCTATTGTTTTAGTCCTTGTTCTTTTCTTGTTCTCTCTCCGTAATAATATTTTTATTTTTATTTTTTCACCATCAAGTCCTTGTGTAATAGGGACTTTATTGCCTTGCTTGGGGTATATTTAGTGAACATAAAATACATATAATTTTTTCACAAATAATTCATTTACATTACATCTATATCACGATGAAACACCACTTCTTATCCAGTTACGAATGTTAAGCAACGATGAGCCTGTTCAGTAATCTAGATAACTGATCGCTTGGCAATATCAACTGCTCCAAGCTTGGATGAAAAGCGATGATCGCCCAAGTATGCTTCACCTATCGCTTGTAAGGGAGGAATTTTATTTTATTAAAGATAATTATGAATATAAGAAAATCTAAAAAAGAAAATATTTATTAATGGTAGGTGTAATTTCGATGAACGGAATAACATAAATAGACACGTGAAAATAAAATAGATGAAAAGAAAAAGTATATATTACCAAACATGTGAAGATGGAGATGCAACATTTGAAAACCACGTAAGAAGCAAAATTTATTCCCATAGACAAAATGTTGTCATTACAAAAAATAATATAATTGCTAATTGTATATGGAAACTGAAATCGTTCACAAGAGATTGAGCAATTTATTTTCTAATTCTCCTTGGAAATAAGAAAAAGGTTTCGAGCGAAAGTAATAAAGAAAATGATACAAATACTTTATTTTGTCTTCAATTTCACCTGGATAAACGAAATGTTACTTCCCATATATAACCAATACCTACACACAAGTGTGTATATATATATATATATATATATATATATATATATATATATATATATATATATATATATATATATATGTATGTATAGATACACACACACACATACTGCATAAAAATGAAACTTAATTGTACCCCATTTTGATGGCAATTTCGACCCCACCCTCGGGATAAGCTCTCTGGGCCTTGTTCCCTCCCTCTCTCTCTCTCTCTCTATATATATATATATATATATATATATGGGGGGGTAAAATGAGAGCGAAAAGTCATGACCCTTTACTAAAGACCGCATCTAAACTTTTGCTTCTCCCCTTACTTTAAACTTAGCGTAATAATTTCGAACAAACTCTGCAACCATCTCTTCTCTTTTCTTCATTCCTCTTTTTCTTTTTCTTCTTTTCTCTTGAAAAGAGGGTGTATCTTGCTTTTAAATATTAATAAATTGTTTATTCACCTGTTATTTACCAACGCCTGATGAGCTGCCTTGATTCGCATCGAGACACGACTGCAATTGTGTAGCGTTTTTGACAAGTTTTTGATGTAATATTCTAAAATATAGTGTGTGTGTATGTGTGTGTGTGTATATATATATATATATATATATATATATATATATATATATATATATATATATATATATATATGTATGTATATATGTGTGTGTGTGTGTGTATTGCTAGTTATCCAGATTGATGTGTAGGTGAAATATTCTTATTTACATGTGGGAAAATATTGCAAAATATCGATTTTAGAAGTATAGAATATATACTGTTTGTTACCACAGTTCGGCGATTTAGTCTCCTTTCTTGAACACTCTGATATTCCATAGAGACAGGAAACAGCCACGTTACTCTCTTACTTGCAATATCCATATTAGCATACACCACGAGACACACAATGATACAAACGCGCGCACACATAATACTTTACATGTGTTTGAAATAGATGAACCGGTTTTGGTTTCATACAGTGTGTATTATATTTATCACCCTGAACGCTCAAGAAATCTTAAGAAACTAAATGCGAATCCCGACTGGTTTCGAACTAGCGTTGCCGTTTATATTAGTTTTGGTGCAAAATAATGACGTAATAATGTCGTTTTTTGACGTTAAAAATAGGTCAAAAAACGACATTATTACGTCATTATTTTTACACCAACCTAATATCTGCGAACATATTTTGATTAGGCATGATTGAGACAGCTCGGCTAAAGAAATTATAACAGACCAGCAATGTTTTGTTTTAAAGATTGTACGTTACCTCGTTTAGATTTTTCTCGAAAGCCAATTTCTGTTCAATTTCGTATTTTCAATATAAAGAACATAAAATAAATATCTATATAATACGAAAGTTCTGTGCTTGTTTTTGTTATTGCCGCGCTTGTAGGGTGCGTGCGTTCATCGCATAATTATTTCATTTAATCTGATTTAAGTGAATAAGTTTTGAAAATACAAGCTATTTGTACAGTAAGTATTTTTTTTATTTTAACCTTGTTCAAAAAGGCAATTTTTTTAATTGAAATATATTTAAATTAAAGACAGGCACAAATAGATCACGATTTGATCACATTCCGTCCATTTGTTTGTGGTGTAATTATTTATATTCCAGTTTACTTTAAACAAACAATATTTTAAATGTATCTGTCATTAATTCTTAGATGAGGTATTATTTGCACTATTTACATTATTCGGACTATTGTTCCCATATTTGTTGCCATAGATATCACAACGTTTCGACCGTTGTACGGTCCGCCCTTCTTTAGATGGTTGACACGTGAAACTAGAACAGTCTAAACCAGCGAGTAAGTGGTTCAGGTCGACATTCCAGACACCTGAAGAAGGCCGAAACGTGCAACAGCTGAAACGTTGTGATAAATATGGCAACAAATATGCGAGCAATATTTTAAATATTTTAAATATATATTTCTGCGTATATTTAAGAAATGAAAATGACAATTTATCCCGGAAGATCAATTTCTGTTAAATACTGTAAACAATCAGTAAAATGTTATACTTGAACTTGCTAAACCAGACCAATAATGGCACGCACGAATTAAAATATTTATCGGAATCATAAGAAAAATTAACTTTCATTTTAATGCAAAGGTGAAATCACCTTCATTGTTTTATAACATGAACTGCCACTAATCCAACGGTTCACGAATAGTCTAATTTAGATAAAAAAATCTTCAAATGTTCAATTGAAATTGGAAAGACAAATCATAATCCTTAAATACATAATCCTCTATTGATATCATATATATATATATATATATATATATATATATATATATATATATATATATATATATATTAAAAACATTTTTATGTTTAACGTTCTTTTTATAGATACAAGTATTCAAGTAAATGCTCTGTTTATAATAAACAGTATTGAACAACATTTACCAGCCTTAACGTTTTTATTTAATACTGTTTATTATAAACAGATCATTTAGTGTAGTTTTAAGGTGTGCTATATTTATTGGATACATTGCTCAATTACAGAGATAGAGCGTATATAAATATGAATATAAAAATGAGCATTGAAGTCAACACTCATAGACTACAGGTTGTTCATGCTAGACGCAATCGTCAGGACGCGAATTCTGGATTTTCCCTCGAGAATTTATAATTTTTACTACGTTACTTAAAAATCGAAACTGAAATGGATAAACAAAATAATATAAAAAAACAAGTGAAATAAATTAACTACAACAAATGAAAAACAAATTAACAAACCACTCCCGTTAGAATAGTCGAAAAATAATAAATAAAAGCAAAAAAAGAAAAAGAAATTTATAAGAAGAACAAGTAAAAATAATCAATCCAAATAAATAAATAAAGTAAATAATAATAGGCAAATTAAAAAAAAAACATCCCACCAAAATAACAGTCAGAATAGGCTACAATAACCATCCAAAAATGTGACAGGAAAATAGCTATAACTGCTATATAACGATAAAACAAAACAAAACAAAACAAAAAACATTACTACGTTACTCAATAATCGATGATCATTAGAATAAATCACAATATACAAAATACAAAATCAGAAAATAAATAAAAAAAAATAAATAAAAATTAATCCAAATAAATAAATAAATAAAAAAGATCCACCTCCGCAAAAATAACCGTCGGAATAGCTACAATGCACCACTAACCCATATATATAAATAATCGGGGAAAAATCCAAAATTCGCGGCCTGAAGATTGCGTCTACTATGAAACAACTTGTCGCCTCTGAGTGTTGACGTCAATGTTCACTTATATTAGAGAGAGAGAGAGATAGAGAGTGTGTGTGTATGTGTGTGTATGTGTGAGATATAGACACTCTTTTGATAAATACCTTCATCTATCTGAATTTCCATACTTTACGAATCACCCTTCAATGAGCTGAGAACTTTCTTCAAAGATGCAGCATTATTCATATGTCTTAAAGTGTCCCAACCAATGTAAATCTACTAAACATTTGCATAGAGACACGCATCTTTCATTGACTAGGCGTAAGCCCCGTCTTTTGTTTTCATGTTTTTACAATTGTTCTTTAGAATTATTCACGGAGAAATACATCTTATTCACTGCTCCATTCATTCGGAATTGGTGAAAACAATTGTTCATGCGTTCAACACAAGAACCATATCCACAAGACATGTTCCAATGATTTCCACTTCAGCACTCAGGGCAAGAGACGATGAAGATTGAGACGGTTTGTTTGCTGTGAGCTGCCCATTCCGAAATTTAAAATACTACCTATATTATTTTTCTGTTTCTTGTTTTTTTTTTTAAATTCCCCCTTGATTCTCTTTTCGCTTGTATTGATCCAATTGTTATTTCTCTTCTGTACACTAGCGTGTTTTTAAGATCGAGCAAAAGAAATTCGTTCAAACAGCTCAAAATAAAAATGAAAAATACTTGTAACCCTCAAGCCGAAAATTGTAATTCCGTATTGAGTATCTACTTAACGTCGATAGGAACAATCCCAAATTTGATTTAGCGAAAATCCGCCTGGTACTTAGTAACTGATGTCTAAAACGGTAAATAACGATTGTATATTCGCTAAGTCCTGTCTATTATTAGAAGCATTTCACATTTGAGTTTTTTAAATGTCTAATCATTAAAGTAATAGGTAGTAATTCAGTGTTGGGGATAGAATAGAAATTCGGACCTCCATTTTATGTCCATTAGACTCTGATATTAATAGTCGTTACCAAATACCATACAAATGAGGCCATATTTTGTTAAGATCTGTATAGTGTAGGCAACCTTTGTTTGCTACTAACCGTTCTATTTTACAATAAAAGTAATGGACGTCAGTCAGACAGTGGTCAAATTTCATTGAATAAATTTCCATTACAGGCTTAAATCTTCGTCTGTTTTTTACAGTAATGCCATTAGGTTTTCACATGTAAGTCAACCTTTATTTTACAATTATTTAATTATTATAGAGGAATTCATTTGGATGATGTGTTATGTAAATAAAGATTATTATTTTGTGTTAAGCAATTTTTTTTTCCAAACGCATGTTTATATGTAAATTTTTCGTAGGTAAATGATTATACACTTTTTTGCTTTATAAATTGTGCTGTATTCAGAGGAGAACAACATTATGAGGCGAAACACCGATGGCGTCGTTCTGCTCCGATTTGTTTGTTGAATAAAACCTTTCTTAAGTTTATCACCATTTCGTCTTCCTGCTATATTGAATTGTGTAAAAATTCTTAATTAAATGTATTACTTAATAACAATAGTATATCGATCGACTATTTTATGTTCATTCGAGGCTGGTTTAAACTGTACTTTATCAAAGCCTTACAAAATGATGTCATAACTCCCTGCTACTATTTGAACTGCTACTACTTTTAAGCAAATTTTTCAGGTTTTCATTAATATATACTAATTCAGGATGAATATTTTCTTTTTCATTACTAAGAATACTATATTATTTACATTATTCGGACTATTGTACTCATCTTTGTCGCCATATTTTTCACAACGTTTCGGCCGTCGTATGCTCCGGCCTTCTCTCACTGTGGTAGACTGTTCTAGAACAGTCTACCACAGTGAGCGAAATAAAGGGTTCAGTTCGAAATTCCAACCACCGCCGTCGTATGCTCCATGCCGGAGCATACGACGGCCGAAACGTTGTGATAAATATGGCGACAAAGATGAGGACAATAGTCCGAATAATATAAATAATGTACATAATACCTCATCTCAGAAATATAGACAGACTCTAAGAATGCTATATCGATTAATATATAGGTATTGAAGAAAAATAGCAATAAAAATTGTTCACTCATTTTATGTATGGTACGGGCATGTTAAAACTAGTTTACACGCCATAAAAACGACGAATCTATCACTCCTTCAAACAGTTTGTGCGAAATAGTATGGTATACTAAGCACTTTACCCAGGGTTATGAAATGTATATTATTACGAGATTCTACTTAAATGACTGAAACTTCTTCGAGTTCTGTGTCATTTAGATAAGAGGCTTCCAATAACTCTTTAATGTGGTTGGATGTAAATTCATCCAGGTAGCTGCCACCAAAATTAAGCGAGTTGGCTAGAGAAATCAGTTGCTGTATAAATCTGCTTCAGAACATTCCGTTTACTACCATTCACTCACTTGATATGTAAACCGAAAAAAATACAGCAACCCCTACCTGTATTTATTTTGAAGTAGTTCTAACTTCTTGACGGTAAATCTTTACGATTTTAACCTTTTCATCCACTTATCATAATGATTAAAATTATAAATTAAAACATATTTTTGTTTAATATACATGTCACACTTGGTCTTGTTGTTCATTTCTCTCTATATGATGACTTTTGTCAGACACGTGACAATATATATATATATATATATATATATATATATATATATATATATATATATATATATATATATATGTGTATGTGTGTGTGTGTTTGTGTGTGTGAGTGTCTGTGTGTGTGTGCGTATGTGTTTTTGTATGTGCTTCATTTCTATCATATGGTTAATAATTAATAATTAATAAATGTTTTTCGTTCTCTTACGTTTGTCCTTGTTTTATTATCTAACATATTTATTTTACACAAACACACACACACACACATATATATATATATATATATATATATATATATATATATATATATATATATAGATAGATAGATAGATGTACGACGATTGCGTTTCACCCGATACAGACTGTTGCCTCTGGGTATTGATTCAAAGGCCAATTTTTACTTACAAATTCTCTGTATCTTCACAATGAGCGCTCTAACCCATAAATATCACATAATTTAAAACTATATTTTTCACACACACAAACACACACAAACACACACACATGTATATATATATATATATATATATATATATATATATATATGAGGATGAGGAATTTATATTCAACCTACTTCTTTAACATCCTAGTGACTATAGAAAGTACAGCTGCAAAATCTAGCTCTTTGACACTGAAGTTAGGTTCCACAGTGGAGTCGTCGTCGTCGTCATCGTCGTCATCATCATCATCATCATCATCATCATCATCATCATCCCATTTAAAAAAGATCCCAAAGTTATTATTCTTTTTAGAATGCGTTTGCATGTCTGTTTTAATTGTATTTTATTTAATTATTATAACTGTGTTCATTCGTATAGTGTGTCTTGTCCCATTCCTGTTTCGTAAGTCTGCTATTGGAATAACTAAAGCTAACATTTTAGCTTTTTCAATGTTTAGAAGATAATAAATTTTAAGTGTATCTAATATTGTTTGTTTCTCATTACTGCCCGATGATACACGTATATCTACATAGTAAATGGCGAAGCGATATTAAATGTGAAAACCGAACATAACCAGATTATATTCTTTGTCCGTTCGTTCTTTCATTAAAGCAGATAGCTTAGAAATAATGTACTATTACGTATTGCTTTGTTTATTACGGCATGTTGCTTATTTTTTTACGGCATGTCAGCATCAATGCGTTATTTAATGTCGACAACATTTTCACAAAAGGCTTGTATCAATAGATAATGTATTCTTTGTAAGATATCACTTTATGAATCAAGTTGTCATAGACGTATTTTTGTAAAGAGGTTTTTGTTGAGGGTCTGGTTTCATTGATACATTCTTTTCAGAAATACAGTTTGCAGAGAAATTGATTTTATTTACATTCTCATTTGGTTTATATTTTTGGTATACATCCGCTGTTTTAAGAAATAATTTTATGTTATGCACTTTCGCTTTTGCATCTGTGTTTCTTATATTATAGCAGATTTGTCTTGAGAGAGCAAACTCTGAACACATGGTTGATATATGTTTAATACTGTATGCCGTTTCACATGCTTGGTTTACTGATTGATCTTAGTTGTTTATCAAGTACGATTGGGTTATTCTCGTGTGGCCAATGCGCAAGCGGGCCAATAATAAATGTTACATACTTCTTGATTGGACAGAATTGCGAAGAGCTTATTATGTAGGTTCTAACAGTGGTGCTGTCATTTCTTTTAAATGGCTTTGTTAATGACCTCTTTAAAGTCAGTGTAAGAGATTGTGGTCTATGTCCATTTCTAAAATTGGTTTTGTCTTATCCCTTGTTAGCTTCCACGCTGATGTGGCTCGTAATCCAACATAGTTTTATGTCTTTATGTTTGAGAGTAGTGTTCATTTTGCATAATAGTTTAAAAATGAGTGTGTTGTTGAATTTTTATCCGTCGGTGCAATTAGGACGCATGGTGTGTCCGAAAATGTTAAGCGATATTTTTTCGTCTTTGCTTGATGATGTTCAAGGTTACCGCTGTTGCATAAGCCTCCGCCCTAAAAATAGACCTTCCTTTTGGGAAACACTTTTTTTTTTGTAATACTTTGGCTCATTTTCGCCCATTCTGTTTTGTCACATACTTTAACCCGTCTTTTTAGATGGGTGTATGTTTAGGTTGCTTTTCTAATATGCCCTGCAACCTTTTCTGGAAAGTAAGTGGATGCGTTTTTTTTTAGGAGGTTTCTTTAATTCGAGTAAATCTTAAGGTTGCTTGATTGTCCTTGGTGGAAAACTGGCTACATTCATTTTTAAAGTGAGATCCCTAAATCATCCGCAGTCCATAGAGTTGTATTGTATATTCTTTTTTTGGAATAGATCACAGTAATTAAGTTTAAGGTTACTGCTGTAAGCTGGGTTAGTTGCGTATGATTATAATTTGACATAGTACTGTAGTGCCAGTTTAGTGCGCCTTAAATATGGAGGTGTCTAATTAGCTCCCGTGTATCAGCTCTCGACTGGCGATGTCTTAATAACCACAAGTACTAGTCTGGGGTCTTCATGTTAAGTAGCGTTGAGAATTTCAAGTATTCTTCTAGTCGCCTCATATATGAAATTAACGTAATTCTTGTAGTGATCTGCATAATGAAATTAAATCCCCCCACATTCAATATGGGCTATCAAACGCATATATTGGAGGGCTTTACTACAGTTTAGTTTTAAATATTTTAGATGGGGAATGAATGATAATATTTTATTAAATATGATGCCAAGGAACTTTGAGGTACATCATTCCTAACTGGAAGCGCGAATTTGGAAGCCCAGTCTCATTTGTGCAGTTGTAGTGTACTGATGTTATTCTTTTATATGCAGTTTGACATTTTGCTTAAGGAATGTTTCCTGAAGGCAAGCAACTACTGGTGTCAGGTTTATTAGCAGAAACATCTAATTTATGTTTGCATTTATTCCAGGCCATTTCTTTTGAATTATTTGATCAAACGTCTTTGGTATTTAGCTAAGTATGTGGTTGACATTTCATTTTACAGGGTTTTGACTTTTGGAGCTCTTGGGAGCTTGAGGATTCTGACTTTCCGACTACATTCCTTCCAGTTTGTCAAATAGTTTTTGGGCAATAATTTGGTCACTGCGGATTCATGTTTTTGTTTTGCTGGTCCTGTTTTGGAGGGAGATAGGTTCTTTGGTCTATTTTTAATTATTTTCAATGGACGTAATGGAGATCGCTGTGACTTTTGCTTTTTAGGAAATTTTATATTTTTGTGGATATTGTTATGTTTGAGCGTAGGTTTTATTTATTTTTTTCTTTATTTACTATTTCCATTCTTTTAATACCTTTATTTTGGGGTTCACTCTGCACTATCAACTTGAATTAGATGTCCTCTAAGTAATTTTGAAATTATGGCCAATCATTTGGTTTTAAGTGTACTAACTTCTTAATGAGGGTTCCGTGTGTTCCAGGTTAATGGGAATTCGGTGTGGTCATCCCTTGCGTTATTTTTCCATAGGAAGCGCCATTCATGTAGCTTTCTAGAATTTGCTCTGCCTTTACGAATGAGACAATTTTTTTATGTTCGAACTCGGCGATCTATGTTTCTCTTCTCTGGAAGTCACATGATCGTCAGTATAGTGGATGACAGCTAGCATATCTTTCTTCCTAGTAGCATTTTTCATCCTTGTAGTCTGAATCACATTGGACATATTTTCCATACGTTGGGCTACTCCTGCAGCTATTCATATGATAACCTACATTTTGGCACTTGAAAGACCTTAGTGGAGGAGGAATATATTATACGACTAGCTCAATATGTTAGTTTATTTTCTTGTGTAATTAATGTGAGCCATAAGTAAGGATATATTTCTCATTTTTATAGTTTCTGCTTTCATTGTTATCGTAGTTTTACAGTAATCTCTTACTCCCTGACTTCCTAAGCCTGATATGGTTTCTTAAAGTTGTGGCAAGAGACACATCTCTGCTTCTAATATTTCCCTTTTAAATGTTCAGTCTTTCATTGGGGAATGTTTTATTTTGATGTTATGTATAGTCCTCATCTTTCTGGACGATTTCTATTTGCCACTTCTACTAGCAAATTCTCATATCTTGACAGACTTGGGGTTAATTCCACTGGATAATACTTTTTAAATCAAGAATGGGAAAAGTTTTGTAAAGGAGTTTCGTCTAGTGTCGCGAGTTCAATAAAACTTGGAAATTCAAGATTTAATTCTTTTTTCGCAATCAGAGGCTAAGAGATATGTTTTAGGTTTCTACTTTGTTTATTCATAATTTGATGGAGACCACCCACCTCGGAGCCCAGCAATGAGACCTGTCAAGTGGGAAAATCAGTCGACTTGTCATGGCTACACAAACCAATATACTCGTATTCGAAAGAGACACTGGGCACAAGTTAAACCTTTTGTTGGATCTAACCATTAAAACATGGAACGTGGAACTAGAACAGTCTACCCTAGTGAGCGAAATAAAGGGTTCAGTTCGACATTCATACCACCTGAAGAAAGCCGGAGCGTATAACGGCCGAAACGTTGTAATATATATAGCGTTGGTTAGATCCAGTGACAGTTCCCTAAGAGTGTGAGTTCAATACCCGGTTAAGGCAGTGGAGAACTTTCAGAGGGAAAATAAACAGGAGATATGTGGAGAACTTTCAGAGGGAAAATAATCAGGAGATAACTGATAACTGACATCCATTAAGACATGGCACGTAGAACAAGAACAGACTACACCATTGAGCGAAATAAAGAGTTCAGTTCGACATTCCAACCACCTGAAGAAGGCCGGAGCGTACAACGGCCGAAACGTTGTAATAAATATGGCGACAAAGATGAGGACAATAGTCCGAATAATGTAAATAATGTACATAATACCTCAGAAATATAGACACAATAAATTATTTGATCCAAGAAATATTCTATTTCTATATAATGCCAGATCTGAACTTCCAATGATTATATATACATACATGTGTGTTTGCGTGTGTGTACACATACACATACATATGTATGTGTACGTGTGTGTGTGTATCGTCATCAAAAGACGATAGGCAAAATTCGTTAGATAAAACAGTAAGCTGTTACGTAATTGCGGTCCTCCTATATGGGAGGGGATGCTGGACAATCCCCTTGAAAAATATTTTGGAAAGACTGAAACAACAAAAATATAGTTTTACAGACAGACGTTGTGGAAATCATGCACTGAGTATGTGAGCAAGGACAGAACACTAAAAAAAAAACGGTAACAATAATATACTTATAATTAATATAAAAAAGTGAGTTGAGATTTCTAGGCCGCACAATGAGGAATAATGCGTCGCAAAGAAGAGATTGAAGTGTCAGGAAACTTTTTGTTTTTTTCGAATGTTTATTAGAATAATCCAGAATTGCACCCCCACACGCAAAAGAACAGCAAACGAATTCAATAAATACACAAAAGAGAGATGGACGTAAGATAATGATGTATTTCCTCACTAAACATATTCAAACTTTACAGTGAAGCAATCCTACGAGAATTAAAATTCCTACCAGGACGCATTTGTGGCGTCCGTATTCTTAACAACATAAGATATACAGATTACACAATTTTACTAGCAGACAGAGAATGAAACCATCAGTAACTCTTCCAGAAAAAAGGAAAGGGAGAAAGAAAGAACTAAATAGCAAATATTAGAAGGGATGTATATTTGTCCGCAAAAGAAATAGCCCAATATGCGAATCACAAATTGCAGACACTAGAATCAATCGAGTACAAAAATGTCTATGAATTCTTTTAACAGAGGATGGAAAATATAGCACCGAAATCCGAAGAATCATTGGAATAGCAACTGGTGTGTCTGTCTGAGTAATACATTTTTTCACTCGAGATCTCTCCAATCGATTTTGACCGAACTTGGCACATACGTTGTACAATAAAAGATAAAGGTTCTTAGCGTAAAAATCGATAATTCTTAAAAAATCAATAACGGATAAATCCGATCAAATATCTGTAAAATAAACTTTGTTCCTCCTATTTCGTTCAAACTCGTTATTTAGGTTACTTACGTCATGATAAGCTCAACGATATCTCATTTTTATTTTTATGTCACTACGTTAAGCGAAAAACCAATAAATTGATTTCAACACAAATTTTAAAATAAAAGCTGCGTTAATTTTCGGGCATTTCAATAAAACTTCACTCACTTATAGCCAACAATAAGTTGATTGTTTAAGTCATTTAACTTGATAATTGAGTCCAACTGATATAATGAAAACCGCGTAAATTTCGAAAATGTTTTACTGTTTTTTTTCTTATTTTAGTTGATGTTTGGACTAATTTCGTCAAATTTAACAATTGCTTGATAAATTTATCCTGTTTTACACCTCTGGTAGCACACTGAAAAATTGAAATTCAAAAACTCTAAGATAATTCATGTCTTCGGCTAACTTCGATTGAATAAATATAGACTACTTCTTTTATATCATTAATTGTATTAAATCATTTTTTTTAATGAAAGTAGTTTAAAGTAATTGAAACGTGATGCTGTTTTTGCTCCATTCTAATTGAACGCTTTTTCTGCTCGACCAGCTGGTTATGACCGCTACTTCTATATAATATCAGAAGAAATCAATAGCTTTGGTAGATATCTACAGAGCGATTGTATATTTTCACTTTCGAAGTGTTGTGATACGAACATAAAATATGGGGAAACAAGGATCATAGCACAATATTATATTCAAACAACTATTTATGTTTTAAGATTTAAGATGCATTTTCATTGGCAGTCATTACGATTTTTTATTACATAGCCTCAAACAGTTTTATTATGTTTTTAAAATATTCGAGAACGTAAAATACAGAGAAAGTAGATATTACATTTTTTTTCTGAAATGATGGAACATATATTTCATTTAGATCCTTATTAAAGTCAAAATTATATTTACATGAAAATTACATTCAATTCGCCTAGGATAATAATTGAAGTAAAGTTTGATTTCCATAGAGATATAACTGCCAGTTTTCAACAACAAATATACATTTAAAAGCAAGGGTAGTAAATAATTTGCGACGTTTATTGTTCACTGTTGTTCTATAAAATTTAATCAAAATCTATCCGTAAGGATCAATGCAGTAAAAATGCATATTATGCAAAAGAAATATATGAAGTGATCCGCGTTAGTTATATAGATCGCATAGGTTAATTCATTTTGGTTCTTATATGTTTATTTTTTTTAATTAAAGTCTGTGTTAATTAAAGATCTTTTTTAGGTGTGTGGTAGTGTAAAGAGTCTGTTGCGACTGTGAAGGAGAATACCCAAACGATTGCTCTTGCATCACCTAGGGGAGTAATAGATGGAAAGGGGGAGGTAGGTGGGGGTAACAGAAATAAAACTGTCTCGAAAACAAGAGTAACTTGACCGAACAGCGTGCCCATTGAACTGACTTCACAAGAAAAAAAAAGTTTTACTTCTCCAACTTTTTATCGGATGGACGCGTCTTGCAAAGACATGGATCTCAACGTGTTGCAGAGAGGCGCATATCTAGACATGCCAAAATCTCTCTCTGTTAACGTGGGAAAAACCCGGATGTAACTGTTGTTGACATGCATGAATGCATGTGATCCGAGGCCCATTTTGTGTCTGTACTAAAGCGCGTTCGTTGCAGTGACCTTTCGGATTATTACTTGCCTGTTTAAATGGGGATATAAAATATTATTTTTAAAGATCTTTACTCTTTTTTTGGGAAATGAAATCCCAAAATAAGAAAGTATGAATTTGTCCTGAATCCGATCGTGTATATAGATTTATTCTTTATTGGCCAGGTCTTTCAAAACTCGTTCACGACAAACATTAGTCATCGATACGTCGCAGGTGATAGCGTGATAAGAAAACGTTTAATATGGTTTTATTTCATTAGCGGCATGAATATGCATGAACAATTGTTCGTTTATGCAAAAGTCTAATCAACGTGACAGCAGTTTAATGGATATAAACATTAAAATGGACAAAGCGACTTGATCTTTCATTTCACGAATCAGAAAAATGAAAGTCTTAAAGAAACCTGAAATATGATATAGTCAATTTTCGCAGGCGGAAATGTTTGATCCTTTTAAAAAACTCTTAGCTAGTAGGAATTTTGAGCTCAACATCATTCTGGACATATGGCCCAGTTAATTAAAACCTCTGTTGAATCCAGTGAGTTCAAAGCCTTGCTTTTGCAGTGGTAAATTAAATTTGGATAGTTGAGTTAAAGATTCGGAAGAGGCATGTCATGACGAACTAGAGCAATCTGTCCCGGTGGACAAAGTGTTCAATACGAAATTTCAATCACCGGAAGAAGTACAAATCGCGCAACGCCGTTAATCAACAATCTGAACAATGTAAATAGTGGAAATAATCCAAATAAAATGTTAGGAAGGAAACCCTCATCAGTACTGGAAATGGGGATAGGCGATTATGGATTTGAGAAATATGCTTTCTTGAAAAATGGTTCTAATAGAAAGTTATTATAAATTTCTTTACCCTGCATTTGTAATGGCTGCTAGAAAAAAATGTCCATTATTAGGTAATAGCGAATCATAAGATTATTATTCTGGAAATTGAACTGAAAAATACTATTAATCGTTGGGAATAAAATCACGCCTTTCTTCCAAAATAGTTGTATTCATAGTTGAGAGGTAAACATTATTTATGTTATAATTTCTCTGACATTTTATTAAGAATCATATAGCCGGAATCTTTTTTTATCAGAAATAATTACTCGTCTTAAACTTAATGATTTTGTTTTGAAAGGATCAGTAATTTACCGCTTATATTACCTAAGGTAAGATGTTAAACGAAATGAATTAAAATAAATTAAAAACGAATTGAATTAAACTAATTAATAATCCAATAAATTAAAACACGCTACTAATGAAATTTTTAAATGGGCAAGATGTTTTCAGGATTTGAAATTTGCTATTTTATTGTTAGCGTTGATTATCATGGCAGTGTATTATAGATAATATATTCAATGGAAAACTTAACGTAAGATATCAGATAATTATTAGGACTTCTTTAAAGAAGATCATTGTTGTTGTTTTCAAAATAATTATTAATGAAATATCCCCTCGCAGTTTATTCTCTAAATCCAAAATATATTTCGAATTTAAAAAAAACAAAAACCGATGATTAAACGTAAAAAAATAATTATACAATCAGAAAAGTACAACACATTACCACAAACGAATGCATCTAACAATATATAAATGGATATGGAGCATGAAAGTCCAGATATGTAAATAATAAATAAAGAAAATAAAAAAAGTAAGTATAAAGCAGACATAAAACGTAAAATATTTGGTAATGACTTCTGAAATGCGAATGTACTCAGCCAGGGGACGATTTTATATAAATTCATTCCAGAAACCATTAAATATTCCAACATACAAAAGTATATATATATATATATATATATATATATATATGTGTGTGTGTGTGTGTGTGTTTATAAATGTGTGTGTGTGTGTGCTCTTTGCATGTCGGAATATGTATATATATATATATATATATATATATATATATATATATATATATATATATATATATATATATATATATATATTTTCCGACACACAAAAGAGCACACATACATACATACATACATACATATATACATATATATATATATATATATATATATATATATAACCAGGAAGAATATTACTTGCTCTCTAAATAATATATATATATCAGTAAATGTATATACTCACTCAGACAATCACACGCTCGGGCGCACGTGTGTGCGTGTGTGTGTTTAAACATCATTGCGTTATTGGAAATAACGCAAAATTTTATTCTACGTAAACACACATGCGGGGTGAGGTACAATTGCCAATACATTCGTAAGTACGTCTTTCTGTCTTAAACGTAGGTATGACTCTGCATCTATGTGCGCCTCCTATCGATTCCTACATAATTGCTACTTTCAATTTCATATCTTCTCCCTGGAAATCGAGGAAGAAAATTGAAATAACTAATACGCTCGCTGAAACTAACTCGAATTGAAGATTAAAATATATCAATAAAGTTAGCATGATTGGTTTTGAATTTATGAAATATGCATATACGTTGAAAATCTCCCTGTGAAAATCAATTAAACGTTCCTGGAAGGCGTTAATATCTACAATATTCACTTTACTGGAGCACCTGCAGACCTTTCTATTGCGTTTCTATAAATATTCCCAAAAAAGCAACTTTAATAATCAACTTCGAATGTTTTGCTTCTTTAATCCTAATATGTCGTCACTTGCCCCTGGTCTTTGACTCGCTGATTTCTCGATTAGATAATCCTTGCCTCTCTCAATATTATATATCTAATTGTCAGAAATAGAGACACAGAATACAAACTGCTTCAAACAATTTCGCAGTCCCAAATACAAGTAACGGGGAGCTAATATCACGTCGTAGCCATTATTTATAGAAAGGATAGAGATGAAAAAAATATAGCCAGTTTACATTTTCCCTTTATTATATCAATTACTAGCAGGATGGCCCGGCGTTACCCGTGCTTGATTCAAAAATCGTACGACTAATACAGTAATCGCTATCACTTGACTTAAAATAATTTTGCCCTTCCTTTCCTGTAAAGGAGTGCTCTTTGCCGTGCTGATGTTGCTACATGCCTTACTTCTTGCCTATCTCACACTGCGAATTTTTTCTAAGCTCTATACAAAACCTTAAATCTGTTACGAAAAAATAACTAAACAAAATGAACACAAAACGATCAGCTTTAAAAAAGGATTCGTCACTGGAAAAACCGAATGAAAAAAGAATGTTAACAATAAATACTTTTTCACACACAACCCAGTTCTGCGGAATCAGAATCAACGTTGAGTTTAAGCAAGCGAATGAGCCAATTGGAGTAAAGTGCCATGCAGATTTAAATTTTTCCCACTTGTGACGAATGCAGCTATCGATTTCTTTTGAATGCTAGCATGCTAGTTAACATTCGTGTCAGTCAACTGTTGGCTCTCACGCTAGCCAATAGAATCTTACCGCCTATTCTTGGCGATTGGCTCTCACTCAGGCCAGTACAAAATGGCCGGAAACTACATGAAAACTGCCGTGGAAGCATGAAAAAATCGATTATTTCCACTCTTGATGCGAGTTGGGAAATCTTGGCCTTCTCGCTAACTTGGAGCATGTGCATGTAATTTTTGGAGAAAATCCGTCGAAAATTGCGGCCGTGAATTCGTTACAAACACACCTACATCCTGCCTTTTATAGATAGAGATTATGTCCAATAATTCTGTCTATATCTCTAAGATGAGTTATTATGATTATTTACACTATTTACATTATTCGGGCTGTTATCTTCATCGTCATTTCCATATTGACAACATTTCGTCCGTTGTAAACTTCGGCCTTCTTCAGATGATTGGAAATTCGAACCGAACACTTTATTCCGTCCACCGGGGCATGTTGTTCCAATTCCACGTGTCATGCCTCTTCATAATGTCTTAGTTATTTCACTTTAACTCAATTCACCATGTTTTTGTTTTTTTTGTTTTTGTTTTTTTTTGTTTTGTTTTTGGTTCAGCAGTGGATAAAGGGGCTGGTTAGATCTAGTGACTAGACACAAAGATTTTGAGTTCAGTACCATGCTACAACAGTGGTGAACCCAAAAACTTGGAGATTTGATTTAAAGGAAAATCAATTGAGGCGACCGAAAGAGGCATGGCACGTGGAACTCGAACAACCTACATCGGTGGACGAAATAAACGGTTCGGTTCGAAATTCCAAATGAAAGACGGAGAGCACAATGGACGAAACTTTGTGAATATGACAATGAAGATGAAGATAACAGTCCGAATATTGTAAATAATTATATCCATTAAATTTTTACCCATTAATAAGCAGACAGAACAGAATAGCCTATAGAAATGAAAGGACAAACCTACATTGTTCTCATGAAAATTTTTATAGTGCTAAGTCAAACAAAAAATTATTAACACATATTTAAACAAGTCCAGTACAGGGAAAATATAACTCCTGTATACAAGAACAAACAGTGGGAAAATGATGAAAAAACATCGTATCTTACCTGTAATAAATCCCAAACGGGTTTCGAGCTAGAGGAGGTTTATTATATATTCCTGGAAGTGTAATATTTTTTCCGACAGAGAAAAAGGTTTTTCAATTTATTGAGACAATATATATATATATATATATATATATATATATATATATATATATATATATATATATATATGTTTGCCAACGATAATTCTAGTGGGTGTGTAGGATTTATCGTATATGTCTCTGGTGATGAAATATTTCCCAAGTCCTGTGTATTTCACAGTGAGAAGACTGCGAGTTAAAATAGTTTCTATATTACCCTAACGGGAAACGCCGCTATCTGCATATGTACTGCCTACATGAAAGTTTCTCGAGCAGGCCAATTTAGCCTTGCATGTTTTTACTTTAAACTGTTAATTAAAAAGTGACTGCATCCGTAACTCACGAATTCACGTCACTCACCTGCCGTTGTCTTCTCATAAAAAGGGAGAACATTTTCTGATTCAACCGAAGTCAATGTTGGCAAATTTGATACAGAAATACATGGAAAAATAATAAATACCTTTATAAGCTATATCTTCTGAGCATGGTGATTACTATTAGGGCTTCATAAATACAAACGTGTTTATGTTATATAAGAAATTTAGTCCAGATAGATACAGACCAGGAAAGAAATATGCAAATATTTAATCTGGTTTAGTTTGTTTGTTTAATGGTATATCAACCTCCATAAGTTGTTTAATGCCGAAAAGATTTTTATTGTTAGTCACATTTTTTAAAGTATTTTTGTAATATTTTTTTCAAAATAAATTTCAATAAATTAGTTTATATGTTACGTATTATAGCGCATCGAAACTGAAATTGAAATGAATGCTGTCAAACTAGCCAAGCTAAAGGTCAAATTTTAAATATTGATATTCCAAGAAGAATTTTTACAAAGTGGACGATAGACTGAATGCTGCATACCTATTTTACTTATTAATTAACTAAATACTTTATACCTTTTCAAATTTTCAAATATTAATATATGCTGAATTAATTACTACTATAAGTAAAGTCTGATTTATTTTTAAAAAATAGCTCATTATTTTACAGTTTAAATAGCTAGATGTACCCGTAAGTTCTATGCTAACAGTTACTTTTCTTGCACGTTTTGCCCGTAGAAATCTCTTCCAGCTTTTTGTTTTACAGTTTCAACTTAATAGTATTTTTCCAATATACTTTAACAATCAGCAAACCCTTATTTCCCAGTGGCTTTATCATTTTGCTTGGAATGAAATGCTAAAAATACGAAATTTATTAATATACTTATTGGTAAAATTCGTAAAAAGTAATGAAGATAACAAAAAACAATGATATTTTTTCAAAACTATAGTTTTGAGTTAAAAGAAAAAAAAATGGTAGGCATCTGGTTTGATGTTTTACCAGTACTTAACTTAAAAGAGAAGATTCATTTACATTCCTAGCAAGACGAAATGCGTGACAAAACATTTACAGCGACAAAAAATGCACAATTTTGCGAATGTAGTTGTATTAACATAGATGTCCGTGTAGACTTTTTCTTAAACAAAGATGTCCTCTCTCGGAGACAGATCATCAGGAAATATGCATTAGTAAATTGCCTTTCTCGTTCGAAGGCGGGAGTTGACAAATGGCGCACTATCGTGAGTGAGATGAGCCAACAATCAAGAGGTCGAAAAGAATTCTGTGGCTACTCACCATACATTGTCATGACAGAGCCAGTGTTTTGTTTATTTTAGGTGAGTTTCATGTTTTTCGTGCTAATATCGAAGATAAAAAAACATTTTTACGTTTTCTTCTTCTGTGGGCTTTGTGAAGCATGCATTCAATTTTAGTTAAAAGCCATAAGTTCGGTCTCGGTTTCTGGTTTGTCAGCACACAATCGGTCAAGTATCAATATAAAATTTTCATTTTTTAATCATTTAATCTAAATCAAGCCGTGAATTCATTAAGAAGTAAGTGGTTACAGTGCGAGACAGAATATGGGAAAATGAAACATTATTAGGAGGAGAAAACTATGAAATAACACGAAGTAAGAAGACACGAAAGTATAGACATTGCAATTAATATTTGAAGAAGGAAGTTGATTGGAAAGCAAAAAACACGGAAGACATTTCCATGAGCGAAACTAGCAAGAGAATATAATGTTAGCATAGAACTTACGGTTACAATTAAGCCATTTCAAATTTAAAATGATAAGACTGCACTTAACTTCATAAAGTTGAGGTTCCAAAGAGGAAAGCGCATCCGGAAAATTACCATGAAGCCCTTTCATCGAACGGTGCAGGATTCAAGATTTCTCTGACGACCATCAGACATGGGCTGTAATAGGCCTTATTTGATAAAGTGGGCCATGAAGTACCACGATGGAATCAAATTGTTTTGTAATGTTCCGGTTTCCCTATTAAGCCTCCAGTGACCAGCTTTCTCTTCTCTTTTATTTATAAATGAGTGAAACAGGCTCCGTTCCAAGAGGCATTAATATGATTTGGACATTTTGAAAAATAGGTGAGCAAATAAAAAAAAGTCTTTTTCATAAATATTATAATTAATATTATTTGTTTTGTTTTTGTTTTAGTTTTTTTGTTTATTTAAAGAGGAACTAATTTAGTAAATTATTCATATCAAACAAAGTAAAGCAAATAATATTCAATCCAAGGCGGGAAATAAAATGTCAGACGTCAGATGGTGACACGCTCATTACAATTCTGATCTCTTTCAAGAATAATTGGATTTCGTCGTGTGTTTCGACTATAAAACTTTGTCAGGTGTTGTTAACATTTATGAGAATAAAAATAAAATCAATGTGACATTAACCAAGACAGATATCCGATGCAGATCTAGAATTTTAATCAGGCTTTCAAGACAATAAATTTATTTATTTTTATTTATTTATTTATTGCAATTTTCTAGTGCTTTGATATTATTATATCAACTTTGTGGGACTAAAGATTTCCTCATATCGTACTTAGTTTTAATAGACATTTTCTTTTTTGTATCGACAGACCCTCCTGACCACTTCAGTGTTGCATCTGATCAATATAATTTCCAAAGTATTTATTTATTTTATTTGTCTTATTTCTTCACTTCAACTAAAAAATCATACGAACGGATCGGACTTTGAACTCAGGCACAGCAGAGTTGAAGCACGTTATAATAAACTGAAGTGCAAACGGAATAACAACGTTACTAACAGAATAAAATACCGAATATTCCCAGCATCACACAGTTCAACCGAATTCAAAAAATGAATATGAAAGTCCCATTTTAGAATGAGAGAATTTACGAATATTAATGTCCGCGATACTCTTGAACAATAATGTTTAAGTTGAAGAGACAAACATTTGTTAAAAGCAGAAAAATCACAACGAGATTTTTATAGATGCGTATATACGGACATTGATTTGTATCATGGAGCAAATTAAATTTTAGATCAATAATATTTTAATATTAGAGACATGATACTAAACTAAGTTATATTATTTGTTGTTATGCCTAATATTTAATAGGTACCTATTAGTTTTATTCATTTTTGAAAGTAAACTTATTTGTTTTACCTGATTCGGATAGATCATGAAATTGTTTAGATTCTTATTGCTGACTACACGAGCCGTGACCCGTTAGATCACTGACGCTTCAAATTATAAAAGTGAATTCTACATAAAAAAAGAAATTGTCATTTTGAAGAAAGTTGAAATAAGAATATTTATTGTGTAAAGAACTCGTATTTTTAAATATTATATACTTGCAAGGATTTAAATGTGGTTTTTAATATACGAAAACTATTTTTAAATCGTATTTACTTGAAAATATTTTTTGACATTATGGCAGAATATATATATATATATATATATATATATATATATATATATATATATATATATATATATATATATATATATATGTCAGTGTGTGTGTGTCTGTGTGCATGTGAGGGTGTGTCTGTGTGTATATGTATGTATGTATATATATATATATATATATATATATGTATATATATATATGTATGTATATATATAAATGTATGTATGTATATATATATATATATATATATATATATATATATATATATGTATGTATGTATATATAGAAATGTATGTATGTATGTATGTATATATATATATACATATACATATTAGTAATTAAAAAATGTTTAAATAAAGAAAGCTTAAATATAAATAAGCACACACGAAATCACAGAGAGATGGAAAGAGGGGGTGGAAAGGTAAAGAGATATAAAGAGAGTAGGGGAAAAACCTTAAGTCTTTATGCGCCACGGCCGAGTACGCACGATTCACAAACTTTTAGTATTAGATCTATCTATCTATCTATCTATCTATCTATCTATCTATCTGGATAGATAGATAGATAGATAGATAGATAGATAGATAGATAGATAACAGAAAGAAGAAATAGAAACAGATGAATTCAGTATTGGTGGTTGTAGTGATGACGATGCTGATTGTGATGATAGTGTATTGTCGGTTATTTCTGAACGTTCTATATTTATTTATATATTTTTAATTTATATACATTTTTATAAGCCATACAATACAAACATGCATGGAATACTGCTGCTATATATGATCTGATGCCCATCCACTTCATCTCGATGTCCTCAACAAAATCCAGAGACGGATATGCAATGCGATATATCCTGATCTGGCATTTCATCTATAGGCCCTCCCTCAGAGACGTGCTGAAGGTTCCCTCTGTCTACAAGTATTTTCACGGCAACTTACTCTGACGAGCTATTTTTACTGTTTTCCAAACTGCATGAATTTAAACGTACTACTAGTTTCGCATCACGGTCCCACCATTTTACTGTCGAAAGGGTTAAATGTAACCGTCTCTTCTATTCAAAGTGCTTCTTATCTCGCAGTTCCCCACTGTGGGACTCCCTTCCTCTTACTTGTTTCTTTGGTATAATCTTCAACTATTCAAATGTAATGTTAATCGATATCTTCTAATGCCCTGATCTTGATCCCCGTCCTTCTCGTTATTCTTTCCCCAAACACCACACGTTACGCATGCTCTCACTCTCTGTAACCCTTTGCGGGCTAGAGACATTCCCGCCGTGCTTGGGGTGGTATGTTTAAAAAAGAGGGTTTTATTATTTGATACCTCACAAAGGTTAAGCAGCTGCAAGAATCATAAGAATTCTCTACTTTATGAGATTGAAATTGTGTCCATTGAGGCTGCTCTCACTTGAATGTCTTGGCGACCTACCGGTAAAATCAATGGATTAATGTTTTTAAGGCATGTACAGCGATCATAGTAAAGTTTTACTATTTTCAGAGATAGTAAGCAACTATTTGCGATAGTCTGTGACTTCTACAGAAGGTAAAATTTGTGGAAGAAGCGTAACGTAAATATTGAAAGAATTAATTAAGAATTGTCAATCATATTAGCATCCGAAAATATTAATATATCCTCTCATGCACGGTGCAATTTTGAGTCTAAAAAAAATTTAATAAAATAAAGGGTTTATAAGACAACAATTATTTTTCCCCATCGTGACCTTATCTGTGTTTTCATTTCTCTATTCTTCAGGATTTAATCAAGTATATGTTGAATAGTCGATTTATTTGTTTTTATGCAAGGCTTATCAAGTATTTGTGAATTATTTAAAGCCAAAACTTATTGGAGTTTCTTACAGTTCAAGGTATTCCTAAGTGGCTCCACATCTAAGTATCTACCGGATTCGACTCTGCCTAACTGCGGTGATTGAAAGAGAACCAGTGTTTTCAGTATGCTCGTAGCCATATTGTACAGAGTGAATAATAAACAAATTCTCTCCAAATTTATACGGGAGTATATCCATTATTTCAGTATTACGTGAATATCAGTTATCTGATACATTTCATCGCCATAATTATATTAATTATTAGTGTATTTTAATTTTAAAATAGAATACAGTCCACGATATTAAATAAATAAATTTCATGAAGACGAGAATATTCTCTCATGCGACAGTACAGTAAAAGGAAATACGCAAGTAATTATTATTTTCGTAAATGTTGTGTACGAATACTGAAGATATTTTATTGTTTTATTAGAGCTTGATAACTTATCACAATATTCTCATCCGTTTTAAAGTACATATTAGAAATAAAAGATGAACAGAAAAATATCTGATTTTTTAGTCGCATGATATTTTCAATGATGAATCAATAAGTGCTAAAATATATTTAATTAATTGAATTACAAAAATGCTGATCGGTTTATAATATTCCCTTAAAAATAAAATTTCGTCTCCATTAAAAATACAATAAAATAAAATGGATTAAAAGTGACGCTTGAAGTGATTACCTGTTCGAAATAATAACAAATTTCATTTATTTATAGAAACTTAAACAGATAGTATAGTTTAATGAGGGCACAACTTCCTCGACTAGCGTCTTTCGCATTTACCACGGAACCTCATTAACACAACAGAAACTAAAGTGGCTGACACTTCCCGTTTGGAAGCTGATAGCACGACTCCAACTAAAATCAATATTGATGCTTTCTTGCTTGCATAATTTCCCAGCGGGTTTCGCCTAAACTAACACTTATCAATAACTGAAGACGCACAAACAACAACGTGTAAAGAATAGAAGGAATTTGTTTTTTTTTTGTTTTTGTTTGTCTTTATAAAATTGAATTGTTCTGACTGAAATAACATTGCACACCATTCAATGTTTTTTCCTTGCTAGATTTTATTTTCTGAAAACGATGCTTCCATCGAATTTTCACTTTTATTTCTTAAAAGTTCTCTTCCTACGTTGGAATAATACAAATAACCCGTCTTCACAAATGTCCATTCTATCATTCTGGTTCACACTGTTTCGGTTATATTTTAATAAATAATTTATTTAAGAACATTTGCTAATCTATTATTTTAATTTTAGTCAACATCAATTTATCTCATAAATCACAGATTTGGAATTATCTAAATGGACTTCATAATAATACATTCATTATCGCTTTAAAGCTAATGACTCTCCTGTCAAAAGACGTAGTAGGATTTCTACTTCATCCCTGATATATCTAACAGATATCAATTCCGATAGGCTTCAAAAATTGGGCATATATTACATCTAATTCTAATGGGTAAACTCATAATGCTATGGAGTACTAACAACACCTGACATCACAATGCATTTCGGATGTGCTCTACGCTAATGTGGTAATAATATCGTAAGTTTGAACAAATATGGTCGAACCTAGGATTATAATCAATAACTTTGTTGGTGGCAATTGCTCTATAATTGTTTTCAATATAACATCAAATCCCGTGTTATATTCTGATTTTATAATTATGTTGATATCATACGATCGAAAATACTTATACACATAAATAATTCTTTCCTTTAGTTTCATAACTAGAACATGACTAAGGAAATAGCACTAAATCAACAATTAGTATATATAGTCGATGGCAGTTTTATTAATGAATGTTGGTTTTTGACATGATAAAAATAGCAAAAATATCTTTTTTCTAAAATCGTTAATACTTTTTGTTTAGGAAATTTATTTAAAGATAAAGCTTAGGTTAAATTTGGAGAGTAGGAATTTTGTTCCGGTGATAACTGAAAATTTCTATCACAACTTTATAAAATGTATAATTGGAATATACGCAGCTGGTTTAAAATTAAAAGGGATAATAAACTCCATAACCAAAAACTGTTTATCTTCAACATGATCCAGAGAATAAAGCAATAGTCGAGTGAAATTCTGATGTTTGCATTAAAAAAATTACAGCACAATGCTTTCGACTTACTTCCAGAAAATATGATTTTCTCAATGTTGAAATCAGATCAATTGGAGGTGAGGAAAGATGCTACAAAAATGTCTATTAAACATTTATTCTTACTGAATTAGTTATGTCTGTTTATAAGAATAATTCTTTGAATTTCGTTCAAATTAAATCACAGAAATATTACTAAGCTTTGGTAAATTTTCCAATAAAAAAATAAAAATACGTTTTTTTTTTTCTCTCAATAGTGAGCTAAATGAAAGAGAATTAAAAAAATAGATTTATCATCTCTGAAGCGACAAAGTGGTTAAATTTGATTAACCTATGAAAAAAGGAAGTTTTTGAATTTGCATTTGCTGAAGGTTTTTCAAATTATGAAATGCAAGATGCCCTAATTAATGAAACGACGTTGGAGTTGTCAAATTTAGCTGCACATTCGCAAGATACACATATGTCATATCCTGTCGATATTTCTGAGATGAGGTAATATGAATACTATTTACATTATTCGGAATATAATCGTCATCTTTGTCGCCATATTTATCACAACGTTTCGGCCGTTGTACGCTCCGTTCTTATTCAGGTGGTTGGAATGTCGAACTGAACCCTTTATTTCGCTCAGTTGTGTAGAATCTGCATTTTTGCTTAGTATAGTATTTCAGTATATGTGTTTGGCATTATCTACGTTACATGCATTGGTCCTGTGAAGCAAGAAGACATACCTTCGTGTGCAGTCGGTGTATGTTGCTCTATTTGAAATTTTTCACCGTTTATGAACTCCATTTTGAACTTGTTGGCTTCGTTTATTACTGAATTAAGTTTCTTCTTCCTTTCACGTATTTTGACACAAATCAACGTCTACTCTTCAGTCCATTGCAGGTATTTTGAAGTGCAATTGTTGTAGATTTGTGGTACAGTTCCAGTTGAACTAACCCTCTGTCTCTTTCGGAAGTGGGCATTTACAGACTATCAACATCAGCCATTGGATAATGGTTGCGACGGCAAGTGAGAAGCTTCCACGTTTTGGCGTCCATTCCATTAATGCTAGCTATGGTCCATTTAAAAATGCTGAAATTATATTGTGCCACAAGGTCAGCCAAGGCAGGTATTTATGGTTGATATTTTTGTTTAAATTCGGCTCGGTATTCATAACCAGACGCACGCGCCTGTTCTATTCCTTTCTTACTTTCAACTTCCTTTGGGTATTCTGTATTTCATATCCCCCAATAATTCCTAAAGTCTTCTTCTTGTTCCAGTTCCCTAAGTTTTGTGACAAAGTCTAGATCTTTCGAGTGTGTTTCTTTAATTCTATCTTTCTTGAATGTTACTTTTGAAAAATTTTCTACTCCGAAATTGATACCTATGTCATCACGTAAACATTTTGTAATATTTAAGAGACACTTCTACTCATTGTCATCTTTCGCAAAGTGCTTGAGATCATACATGTAGAGTAAGAGATTGAAAACTTTCTTGATTATTTTGTATCGACAGCTATTGTTTAGTTCATGAGGGGTATTAAGGAGAGAAAATCAGAAGGGGTGACTTGGAATCTCCTTGAAAGTTTCCTCCACGGATATTAAGACGGTTGGAGCTTTCGTTACATCTTGCGTGATTTAGGTATTATGTTGTTTTCCACATTATTTTGCTGTTTAAGGAAATTTATTAGGTTGGTGCAAAAATAATGACGTAATAATGTCGTTTTTTAGGTATTTTTAACGTCAAAAAACGACATTATTACGTCATTATTTTTGCACCAACCTAATACTATCACCTAGTAGGCTTTGAACATTACACATTACCTAATTCTTAATTATCCAAGTGTGTAGCACACTAGGAAAGGCTTGACGATAATCTCTGCATGCTGGGCTGAGATTTATACATCTTTCCCTGCAATTTTACAGGATCATTGTGTTTATCAATAGTTTGATCTTTGCAACCATTTAAACCACCACGGCATCCTTTCGTTTCTAGTGGAGTAATATTTTTCGTTTCGAGAAAACTCTAAGTACGGTTCATCAGGAAAGAGTTTATCAATTTTTATCTGCTGGACAGACATGTTATTGGCCTATATTTTTTCGGATCATTTGTATCCACCGTTTTGAGGAGGGGATATGGAATACCTTCGGTGATCCATTCTAGGACTTCATTGGGGTTATTAATAAGCAATAATAGAGTTTGTGCAAGGCCTTTTTGGATTGATTTCAAATGACAGAGCCAATTGTTGGGTACGTTATCATTTCCAGTGTGGGGATTTCGGTAGAGTTTGCCTAACATTATTTGTGGTTATATTTTCCCATTTTATAGCGGTTTATCCATCATTCATTCTTCTCGTTGGATCCATTCTGCATTTGTATTATATTCCTTTGATCCATATTTTCTCTCCACATTTATGTACTTTTTCAAAAGATTTTGGATTTTTGTGATGTAAAATTGCTTTTTCATTTTGCATGTACAATTTCTTAAGATCCGTTTTGAAATATTTTATTTTGGTGATATAACCTACAACGCTTTTCGCATTGTCTTGTCCTCTGCACCGTTAACTGCAGTTTCTATTTTAGCATTTCTTTGATTTGAGGTTGATTTAGGGTTTTAATTTTATATTTCCGCTTGATTTTCCTGAGACATTTGGACTTCTAATGAGATCATCAAGTATCGAAACCTTACATCTAACTTCCTCTATATATTGCATTTGATTTGCCTTAAGGCTGGCTATCTTAGGTGTTTGATCTTTTATTTGTCTTGACTCTAAGCTGGTTTGGTTTGTTTTGTTTTATGGCATATCAAACACAATGCCGACAATTTTTATTGCTGGTAATATTTTCTTTATAAATGTATTACTGTTATTTTTTTCCCTCGAAACTGTATCTCTGGTAATATTTTTTTCCTATAAAAATCTATCTGTGGTAATTTTTTTTTCAAAAATTGTATAGCTGTTTTCGTATTTCCTTGATTTCTGGAATGTCATTTCTGCTAGATTTTCCTGCATTTACGTGTTGAGACATTTGGGTTTATGAGATCTCATTTATTACCAATAACTCACAAATGACTTATTTTATTTCTCGTTTCAGTTTTGTCTTTCAAGCTGGCTCTTTTGTCTTTTCTTTGATCTTTTCATCAACTTGACCACCAAGACTCCCAATAGCTGCTAAAGTTGTTGTGTAAAATGATATTATTTCCACCTGTGTTTTTGGCCAGGGTTTTGTTTATTAAAAGATTATTATCGTTGGATACGAGATAAAATCTTTCAAAAAGAGAAGAACTCTCTGGCCTGACGTGTGCTAGTGAATTACTTTTCAGTAAGGCACGCAAACTTCAAATTTGCTCGATTATTAGAACTCCAAATTGTTGCCTATATATGTGGCTTATATACACACATACATGCATATAAATATATACAATTCAGCTAACTGATGGTGGTGAC
>OZ010571.1:143688375-143745875 GCA_963932145.1 Acanthosepion lycidas | reverse complement strand
CATATAAGACTGACAAATTCTCGCTTAAACACTTCAAATACAGCCGACAGTTTAAGGTGGTGATTTTTACTACATCAAATATGATGGGAATGGTTTCACAATTCTCAAGAGAAATGCTCGTACCTTGTGTCAATTTTATTTTATTCGGTATTTCCATCTTTGTTGGTTGAAGCCTCAACGTCAATAATCAGACTGATTCTTTTTTTTTTTTTTTTACTTTCTTTTTCACGCATATCTTGATCTGTTCAAATCTCAAATCATCAGAGTAATTTAATAATTATGAGATTTCGGAAATAGATTAGCATTCATTTGTTTCAGTCGACCTATACAAATACAATTCATTTTGACGATTTCTTGGATATCACTGTGTTTATTTTGTCTTGACGCTTCGTATATTTCCTTTGGGCCAGCTTGCTGTATTCCGTTGTCATATAGTTAGCTGTTTTCGCACAAACATCAAATCATGTTTTTGTCACCATGATATATGTTTTTCTTGACGTCAGTGGCTCTATTTTTACTCTAGGCTTCAATGACTTGAAATACCACGTTTCACTTCCAGGCGTTTTCGTCTGCGACATTCTCGATCTGAATTTTGAAAATCTCTGTGGACATTATTGTCAATTTTATTCTTTTTCTGGCAATGCTCGCCGCTCAATTGTTTTATCTCCTTTGCAGTTTCAAGTCGACATCAAATTAGTTACTGTGTTGTCTAGTGCATATTCCATAAGTTCTACTCTTATTTTAGACGAAAGAAAGACTTTGAATCCGATAAAAAAAATTACGGAATTCACTCAAGGGATATGTTTATGGATAGACTTACTCTTGTTATTATTTCAGTTATCGTCTCATCAAAATTTTCTGCTTGTAATAGCTTGCAGTCAACTGACAGACGCAATTTCCCAACTTACAGAACGATTTCTGCCGAAAACAATGTGTATATTTCATTACTTTTGTCATTATTTGATTTCTGTTAAAAGTCTTGTGTTTACGTTACTTACGTTCACACACTTGTCCTCATCTCTCTTCTTGGTATAAAAAAATGTTTCGTCATGGTGATTTCAGGCCTTCACCAATTGCTTGACGATCCGTGTAGACTTCGAGAAATTTCGAGCGGAACCCTTTATTTAATCTACGGGTAGAAATTGTTTTATACTGCACCTGTTTCTCCTGTTGAAGACTAGGTGTTATATATCTTTCTTTACCAAGTATGAAATTTAGCATCAGCATCCCTCATCATCAAGCAGGCTAGTTTTAAGACACCATGTTCCTCGAAACATTGAGATAACAATTACAATGTTAAGGATAATAGCCCGCATGGAAGTAACTTAAATAATTATAACTTTTCATACCATAAATGCTGAAAGAAAATAACATTCCATATTATTTTATTTCCTTTCATTTCCAGGGTGTACCCATTTATTTCTGGGTCCTGCCCAGAGAACTAAGGTCAGAAACGGTATCATGACATTTTCCACAGACCAAATAAAAAATCACATATTTTACATAGATTAGGTGTGGGCTGTAGTCATGAGAACAATTTTTTGTATTTCTTTAAGGCATGGGCTACAAGGAATCATTTCAGTAAGTCTATTGGAATCCTTTCCAATCAATCCGAGGGATCCAACTACAACAAGCATTGTTGACGTCCTCTTGTGCCACATTTTTGAAATTTCGATTTGTAATTTGGTAGCGTTTTAAATATCTTCAAACATACACTGCAATCTCCAGAGACTGACATGTCAATAAGGAGGACCATTTTGTCTTTGAGGTCTCTAATCCCGATGTCAGAGCGATTAGATTTGATTGTTCTGTATGTGTGTATTGTGTATGCCCTAAATATTGTTACGTGTCCTGTCTCCGTAACCTGATCTGGGTGGTGTTCATAACAATTTCTTTCAGTTTTCTTTCCGTGGAAATTGGAGATTTTCCAGTGAAGATATTGGCCAAATCTGTCGTGGCGTGTTTAATATTCAGTGGGTGCCAATGCATTGCAACCTGATACAAGATCATCAATTGTTTCTGAATATTTATCACAGAATCTGGATTTGGGGATAACACAATTATTCAGTATCTGTGCTTGGTAATTGCTACTCAGCAAGCTTTGGTCCTGCGCAGCAAGAATAAAATCCTCAGTTTCGGCTTTTAAACCATCCACTACGTAGCCTCTGATTAGTACGGAGTTTAACTACTTCAGCTTGTCTGTTACGGGTAGAGTATTGACAGTGAAGCGTTTGTATTGCCATCGTTTCTGTATCTGGTCGGTTGCATTCGCTACTGATTACTTTTTAAAGTATTTTCAGGTTATGTCTGTGTATTGTGCTTTACTTGTATTTCTACACCCATTTGAAAATCCATTTTGAATTTTTTAGCTTCTTTTATTACGGAATAAGTTCGCTTACTACTTTCCTGTTCTTTGACACATATCGTCATATAGTCTTCTGTAGTTTCCGGGTATTTTTAAAGGCCAGTTGTTGTAGTTTTGTAACACAGTTCTAGTTCAACTAATCCTCTTCCTCTTTCGGATCTCGGCATATACAGAGGATCAATATCTGCTTTGGCATGATGAATACAGTACGAAGTGATGTGCTTTCTTGTTTTGGCGCCCATTTGCTTTATGTCGGTGATGGCCCAGTTAAAGATGTTGAAACTGTATTGCACGGCTGGTATAGCCAAGGTGATTATGGTTGATATTCTATGTTTTTAGAATTCAGGTCGGTATTCAGAACCAGACGCACACTCCTGTAGTATTCATTTCTTACCGTGGTATGATGTATCCCATCTACTTCGCTAATTCCTAGGTACTTATAGGCTTCATCTTGTGTCAGTTCACTAATCTTTCTTCTTCTTCTTCTTCTTCTTCTTCTTCTTCTTCTTCTTCTTCTTCTTCTTCTTCTTGTCATTATTATTATTATTATTATTATTATTATTATTATTATTATTATTATTATTATTATTTACCAAGTATAACATTCATCAGGAGCAACAGCAGCAACAACCATCATCAGTAGGCAGGCTAATTTTATGACCCCATGTTTCTCAAACGTTTTGGTAGCAATAACAATGTTGAGTTAATAGTCCGCATGCAAATAACTTAAATACTGATGACTTCACATACCATAAATGCTGAGAGAAATTAATATGGATGTTATACTATTTCCATATTATTATTATTATTATTATTATTATTATTATTATTATTATTATTATTATGAATAATAATAATAATAATAATAATAATAATAATAATAATGTGTTACGAGACTCCTTAATTAGTTTGTAAGTTACATCCAATTTTTAACCAGGAGAAGCTTGTTTGAGTAACAGTCGGGTTAGTTGTAAATACACTGTGAAAATATATGAATCTACTACTTCTCCCTCATATATAGGTTAATTAGTAGGGCTACTCTCGGTAAAATATTGTTATTTGCCCGAAACATCTCACCATTTAAAAGTATTTTCTGGATTTAAAGAACCTGCAGAAGATTGATAAGCTGTAGAGACGAAATCAATTAATCAAAATGAATTTTCATCTTAAAAACTCAATCGACAATGTACAACAGTCCACGAATATCGGTACAGTTAGTTGGATATATACATGACACTTCCCGCATCATTTCTCACAATTAAATGATAACGTATGATTGTTTATATTAGTTTCAATTCTAATTAAAATGTATGTGCTTATGCACATATAGTGTATTTAATTTGTATAGTTATAATGCCATGCATAGTCTTTAAACGTATTATACTGTCACTAGTGTAAAATTAAGTCAACTCACAGATGAGTATTGAAAGTATTAATAAAAATATTTGTAATATTTAGAGATGGTATAAATTGAAGAATTTTGTGAAACTATTGCGTTCGTTCCTTTTTTCAGTGCGATTAAACGTTCCTGTTCAAAGTGTATCAGAATGTCTGAGGTGAAATGGCAACACTACATTTATATATTATAGCAACTGAAAATACAAAATACAGCAGTGGACAAAGTTATTTAAGTAAGAGGTAAAGTGTTTTAGAGAGAAGAAAATATTAAAATGAAGTAAAATCAGGGTACTAGAAATCTAACCATTTTGTATAATGAGAATGTATGCCAACATAGCGAAAGAAGCAAACAGTAATATTCCTTATATGAATTGCCGACATTGGCATTTTAGCTTCAATCAGTGGCCCATGATTTTTTTTTTTTTTTTTTTTTTTTTTGTGAGTACGAGAAATAAATTAGGGGAATTTGATTCGCCCATCATTTGTCTTATTTATTCCCGTGGGATATGTGATACGAAAGTTTATGTTGCTTCTCAAATTGGCTTCGTATTTCGATCTGTTTCTAGTACTGATAAATGTATCTGATGACAATGAATAAATCCTGGATTTTGATTTTAAGACTCTAGCTGAGAATTCTATTAATACATTCCATCTATCTATCTATCTATCTATCTATCTATCTATCTATCTATCTATTGTATATTTTAGCAGCAACTTGTTTCAATGAATGTGATAGATAATGAAAACATATGAGATTTTGTCTTTAATGTGCTTTCAGGTCTTCCTTGTGGAGGAGTTAAGAGTGTGTATGTATTATCAATAATGATTACTGACCTGCACAATTGTATAGATACATTACGTTGCATTTTGTTTGTAGGCGAATCCATATTCTTGTACAATATGCACATTGTTAGCATTCCAATGCCGCAAAATTATAAACAAGATTAATTCGCCATGTAAAGTATTGTTAAACAATATATTTCACCCGTTCACCCGGGCAAATTTATAAAACGTACAATGTACCATAGGAAATTAAATGTTGCTGACATCTTAATTATAAATAACAACTCGCCTATCAAATGTAAACAAAAATATCTAAACAACCAATAAAGTATATCCAATAAATTACGTATTAAGAGAATAGGTCCTTTGTCATAATCTGATTATCTACATTAAAACAATTATTATCCGAAGTTTATATAAGCTTTCTATATAACTCAATACAACACAAACCCCAAAGTTTCAGTATTTAAAAAAGGTTAGCAACGTTTTGGAGATCATTTAAAAGACAACTTGCCATGTAATGAAGGACAAAAGCGGAAATCAATACATATGAAAAGAAACATTGAAAAACTTAAACGAAAAAAGTTTAAATATGATAAAGAATTGACTGACGCAATAGGAATAATAAAATCTATCTACCTATATATATATATATATATATATATATATATATATATATATATATATATATATATATATATATATATATATATATATATATATATATCCGTGCGTGTGTGTATATGAAAAAGTTTGATAAATGACCCCGACAGATTTATACATTAATGACAATCGGCAAAAACGTTTATTAAAGGATAATGCTTTCAAAAATATCCGGTAATGCATTTCGCCAATTTTGGGCTTCATCAGATCAAAGACGAAAAAATGAATTGCGTATGTATGTATTTGTGTATATTTAAAATAATGAGATCATATATATTTCCCAATGTGGCGTTGCTTGTGATTAGAAAACAAAGAAAATGAGTGACTTATTCAAAAAAAAGTATTTAATATTTAATATTATTTGCGTTACTTGTCTGCGTTTAGGGATATTAATTATTCAATTTTTGTTTTCAATCTGATGAAGCCCAAAATTTTCGGATATTTTTCGAAATATAATTTCATGAACGTTTTATGCAATTGTCATTAAAGGTTTAGAATCGACTCCTTGAACTCCCATTCTCTCTTTATCATTCTCACTCTGACTCATTCATTCAAATTCGGCATCCTTGTTTTGTCTTCCATCTAGCCTCAAAGGCCAATCGCAGGAAGTGGGTGCAGCGATAAACGTCCTGTAAAAAATAATAGGATGTTAAACTGTTATTTATCATTCCTTACCTTATCATTAAAAAACTTAATTTAAGAATTTTATTTCAAATATATTGCTCTAAAAACCTCCTCTACTTTTTCTTGTCTGTTAAGCGTGTTCCTTCCGTTTTTGCTTCATTGGGGCTCAGTCACATGATCCCATGGAAAGCACAAATGCCATTACTGAAAAAGAATGAATATAACCAAAATGCAGACCATTTTTTTTAACGCTTCACAAATGTTTTAGTTTCTAGCAACAACAAAAAAGAATACCGGATAATCCTTTGTCCATTCTTGCTCACTATCTTCTGTGAATCAACGCCTCAGCCGCCAGACATGATTCAGGTCACTCCAATAAAAACATTGACCACTAAAATTTATCCGCCACCCATGTCAATCCAATATTCCTGCGGAGAACAACATTCCTTGACTCTTCACATGAGACTACACGAAATATACATACAATTTACAAAAAAAAAAAATACTGTTCCAAAGATCACAACCTACATGGCAAAAGCCCCACGCCACAGCCTCAAAGCTATTCCATAAGTGAACCACATACTTTCTACCTAAATTTTACACATTAAATATACCATGATCCACACTTATTTCCAACTCCCAGTGGCACAGCATGCATGGTCGATTATTACCCTATTTATTCAACCTCAACCAATTAATTATTTTTTTATTTGCGCATCACCACATTTAATTCAAATGCTCACCAATGTTATCAAAGACATATCGCACCATCACAGTTGCTTCTGCCCTTATCTGACCCATGGGTAAAACAACTACACCCGCTCGGTACCTCTTAACAAATACATTAATGTCTCTACCATGTTTACTAGGGTGTACTTCCCTAAAGTCTACCGCGACCTGGTATCCCACAATCCACGTGACCAATTGTTTTTTGGTCGTCAGGGATATTCACAGGCCCCGTGGTTATTTTAGTGTATATCCATTCTATTCTGAATATTTCATAGTTTACAGCAATCGTTCTACCCAACATTGTTTCACTAACTGTATGGTCAGGTTTGACAATTCTCCCACCCCAGGACACAGACCGAACGACATTCCGAATTTCGAAACCATGCAGGCCGAATCTACTTATTTTCACAACAATTAGTTAATTTAAGTTTTCCCCCAAAAATTAACTCCAAAACTTCACCTATTAAAAACTTAGTTATTCAACAAATGAAGACAAAAAAAGAAGAATTCACACTCTTTTACAAAAATAAATCATTTGTCAGTTAATTACGATTAACGAAATAATTGTAATCTTAAGACATTTGAATGCATGCAAAACCATAGTCACAAAAATGTTCAACACATTAAATTCGCCATCAGAAAATGCCGTCAGTTTTTCTTTTTCAAAGCAATTTTCCATTCTGTTCCCTTAGGCGTATCCAGGCCTCCACGTAGCACATCATGGCTCTTCCTCAAAGCTCAGCATCAGATAAATTTATTCACTACATCAACTCTCCTTCTTCAGAAAATTTTCTTTCAAAAGCGACACTTTCGTGGAAAGATTTTTCAACAACAAAATAAAAAAGCAGAGCGCCAATCATACAAGATTACAACATGTCAATCACAATAAATTAACAGAGCGCCAATCATACAAGATTGCAACATGTCAAACAAATTAAAATAAAAGAGCGCCAATCATACAAAATAGCAACATATCAATCAAAATAAAATAAAAGAGCGCCAAACATTCAAGATTACAGCATATCAATCAAAATAAAATAACAAGCGCCAATCATGCAAGATTATAACATGTCAATCAAAATAAAATAAAAGAGCGTCAATCATACAAGATTACAACATGTCAATCAAAATAAAATAAAATAGCGTCAATCATACAAGATTACAACATGTCAATCAAAATCAACAATAGATTTTCGCACTTAAGAATATGAGAGTTTACTTTAAAAATTAATTTTAACATTTATTATCTGTAACATTGACACATCGACCATTATCAATATTATGACCCGGTTGTATGAAATGTGCATCTATACTGAAAATTATACCGTTCTCTTTGATAGTTTTCTTGTTGTTATTAAAGGGCTAACGGAATTCCGTACAACTTTAAATGAAGTACATGCTATTGATACATAATTATTATGCGATGGATAAATTGTCCTCTAAATTGCACAAAAATGATAATAACTTTGTCATCTCATTCTAACAGTTATATTTAACAAAATTACAAAAAAAAAATATCTTGAAAAACTAAAGAGTAAACATATTCAATAAAATTGCCATTGGCTTCAACCATGGTCTCCAGACGACTTTGGAATCTCCTGCAACTTTTCAGGTTGGTCTCTTGTTTATGTTATTAAATACTGCCATAATCCTTGCTTTTAGGCCATCTTTGGTGTTACAAGAAGTTTTGTTAGTCTCCCGCTCAATTGTGCTCCATATTTGCAGTCTGGGAAGTAAGGGGGCCAAATATAAGAGGAGATGTAGTCTTAAAAATTTTCTGGCAGACACAACTGGGTTCTCCTGTTCGTGTAGCATAGTGGAGACTCCTTTGGCTAGCAGGGGCACTCTTCACCAAAGCAGCACTACTTCCTCAAGGCATTTGAAGTAAGTCTCCGTGTTGAGTCTGGGGCCCTCGTCAACAAAGTCGTGAGTTCTTTTGTTGTCAGAACGACTTGGATGAGTTTTTTCGAGCTGCGGTACATTCGTAATTATCTTAGACTCCTCCGAACTCTTTCCGAAACCTCAGCACTTATATATTGAAACACAAACAGTCTGAAATGTTCATATTGGGGCTTCCGGCGCGAATGACAGTCAGTACAGCATGTTTCTTCATGATTTCTGGCCGAGTGACATGCGTCATGCACTTTTTCTCTCAGACAGTCCCCAGCTGACCAATCAAAAACAAACAACGCGAAATTAAAAATATAAAATGTCGACAATTTACCCATCACACACTGTACTTTAAATAAGTAAATATATTTGAACAGTGACAATTCATGTGAGGACTTTGGAACACTCTGTGTATACCAGATAGTGTAAAATTACGATAAGTCATAATATGTTTACATGCTAACATCGGCTTTTCTTACATATTACATAGTATTGATGAGTAGTTTATGTAATCTAGACAATATAATATTTGGTTGTAATTTTGGATGTTGGCTTCTGATGAACAAAGGGATTTCGCTTAAGTGGATATCTATGGTAGCGTTACAAATTAGTGATCACATAATATAAGGGGACATAGTGGGTGAATTTTACAATTAGAATAAAAAAAAATATGTGAATTATGTAGTTTATATTATTGTTTCTTTTTTTGCAAGAATTGTAAGTAGTGCTTGAAAAGCGATGCACGATTGGAAAGGGAATGAAAGGTATCAAATTTAATTTTCTTCCCCAGCTATGGGTAAATATCAGCTCAGACCGGGTTCTATAATATTGGATGGAAAATAGTCGGAAAGAAACTGCAATCTACTGCGAGAAAAAATCACCCACGAAAGATACATGATCGACTAAGCCTGTATCACGAATGGCAATTAACTGACTGAGTGTTTGAAAAACTTAAAACTTCATATGATTATTGTTTTATGGGAATGTCTTCTATTGATGAGAGTTTAAAATATACCCTTGGGGATTTTCAAAATCACCATGTCAGAAGAATGATGCGTAAATATGACTATAGATTAATGCTGTTTATGTTGCTATGTTGGGGATTGCAGAAATTTAAATAGCAATGACTATGCGTTGGGAACTGCTCAAATTTAAGTACCAGTGAGTATACATTGAGAACTGTTGAAATTTAAGTAACAAAGACTATCAATTGCGGAAATTTAAGTAAAATCAATTAAACATTTTACCTGCTGAAATTTAAGTAATAATGAATATCTTTGGGAACAGCTGTAATGTAAGAAACAATGATTATCCCTTGGGAACAGTAGAAATTTAGGTATTAATGATTATCATTTGCGAACTGCTGAAATGTAAGCAGTAAGGACGATTCGTTTGGTACGTTGTAAAATAGTTTGTTAGAAGTATAATTGTATTAAAAACGGAGGAGAAATGTATGAATATTATATATGCAAGAACAGTAACATAGAGGTCAATTTCTTTTTTAATTCTAGATCATTGAGGACAGATATCATTATTGTTCATATTTATTTTCGGTCATAAATTTATTCATTTCTGCCTCCGTTATTAAACACAAAGTTAAAATATTGTTTGCAATTGAATAAAATAAAAAGTTTTAAGTGCCAGTCATCTTTAAATAAAAAGAAAGGAAAAAAGTAACAGAACTGCTGTTGAAAAAAAAAAAGAAAAGAAAAGAGAGACGAGGACTTGTGTTGCAGATAAGTGTTGCAGAGCGCACTTTTTTAAATTTGGCTGGGTGAGCAAAGAGAGGAAATTGATAGAATTAGGCCAACGCTTCTTTGATCTCGTGCGCATCATTTTTTTTTTATTTTTATTTTTACCGAGTCAACTCTCTGCAATGGAAGAACAGGCGACATTCACAAAGTCGGCAAGTAATTTTTATCATCAAACGTCAGTGCGGAAAATGCTTGCATGTACATATATTTTTAATATCTTAGCTTTGTTATTACATCCTATTATTTTGTTTACTAGATTCACCGAAGTATCTATGACCGATATATACTTTATATATATATATATATATATATATATATATATATATATATATATATATATATATATACAGAGAGAGAGAGATAGGATATTATGTATATATATATATATATATATATATATATATATTTATATATATATATATGTGTGTGTGTGTAAGCGTGAATGCAAATATAGTATTATAGATATGGATTTCTTTGCATTTGTTAGTGAAAGAGGTGGGACAGGAGATAAATATAAATTTTATAGAGTGAAAAAATGAGGGTATATATATATATATATATATATATATATATATATATATATATATATATATATATATATATATATATATATATATTCATGTTTAATATTAATTGCTTAATTTATGAAATATTTATTCGAATAACCATGAACCCCCAAAAATTACGTATTTATCTTCCATTAGAACAAAACATTATATGCGTGTGAATATGAGATTCATAAAGATTATGTTGTAATCTCGTTACCAAATGCTGCTGAAGAAATCTTTTGTAAATCTCAGCATTTATATTGCCATGTACTCGGATGATAGGGCCAACTCCTGCAGATGAAATCATTCCTCGCACCATCACACTTCCGCCACCAAACATACGGGTACCTTGACACATTGAGAATACAGTCTTTCACGTGTTCTACGGCGTACGTTAAGTTTGGACCTCAGAACCAAATATAGTAAACTTGGACTCCTCACTGAAATAAACTGTATCCCATTGTACGCCAGTCCAAACGACATGTTATCTCACATAATCCAGGCATGCCCTTTGGTTTCGCTTTGAAATGAGAGGCTACGAAGCTGGAATACGAGCATGCAATCCTGCATTTTTACCTGCGAGCAACCGTTTTCCTTGAGATTTTATTATCTGCCTCTTCATTAAATTTACGGGCAATTGATGTAGCAACGGTTTTTTTGTAGATATTCTAACAATTCTTCGATCTTCTCTTCTACCGATTTTTGGTTTTGCATCTAACGTTTTATCGGTTTTATACCGGCTAATTACACGATGAACGACACTTTTAGACCTATGAACAATATCAGAAATTTCTGAAATTGACTTTTTTTCTTGATAGTTAGCGATAATGAGGTTTTTTTCTTCAAAAGTGAGCATTCTGCGTGTAGAATTTGCCATATCATTTGCCATAAGAAATCCTAATTATAAATGAACTTTTACTTATTGCTGAAAAGCTCCATCAAGTTTTTTAACAATGTAAATTAAAAGTTTATGCAAATTATTAACATCGTTCCTTAACTTTTGTCCTGTAGCTTATTTCCTTTGCTCCATTTAATCTTTATTTAAAAAAAAAAAAAAACTGTTATGTAAATTTTTGGAACTTTGTATAATATTTATGCATTACACCCTAATCTTTATTCGGTAAAAATTTCATTGCTAATCATGCATTCCTTTTTAAGTAATACACATATTTATGCCTTTGTTGTTTCCGCTCCTTATATTTTGACCGATATATATATATATATATATATATATATATATATATATATATATATATATATATATATATATATATATGGGGGTAAATTCTGTGTATATGTGAAAAAGAGAGAGTGCGTGTGTGTGTATAAAAAATCAGTTATTGCATATGTGTACGAGGACAATATGTGTAATGTCAAAAAGAGTCTTAGCCAAGCCAATGCGTAATGTCTTCGTCTTCTGAGGTACTTGACGAAATATAAAAGATTTATTCAGCCATAATGTAAAATTCAGTCAATTCACAGATGACCCTTCGAATTAATAAGAAAGATCTTTGCAAAATATAGAAATTTTGTGCATTACAGACATCTGTGGAAGGATTGTGTTGGTTGTTTTTTTTTTTTTTTTGTTTTTTTGTGTGTTAAACACGCCGATCCGATGTGAGAGACGATGTCGGAGTTGAAATAGCATCAATACGTTTAATCGAAAAGCCATATTCTTTTGATCCGCCGTTAAATTATCAAAAACACTTTTAAAATTAAAAACGGATCGTCAATTTATGAAAACAGATTTGAATAACATATATATATATATATATATATATATATATATATATATATATATATATATATATATATATATATATGTAATAAAAATATGAACACTTAAAAAGCTATGAGATTTTATTTATTTCAATGAGGTGGGAAAATTGAACCCATGTCTTCAGATCTCGCAATATAAAAAGATTTGTATTACGAGATCTGAAGAACTCAATGAAATATATATAATCTCATGGCGTTTGAAGGGTTCGAGTTTTAAAAACAAAATTATTGTTTTGTGTCACCCTCTGGATCTATACCCTTTTGGAAATATCCACACTGATTACAAATATTATCATTATATATATATATATATATATATATATATATATATATATATATATATATATATATATATATATATGGTTGACGGATTGATTGTGTTATCCTACTTGTGCGGCATAATGCAGAGAAATTTTGACAGACACAGGGTTTTCCAGCAACCGCGCTCTTGACTCAGGCAAGCAGTGATGAATCTGCGGACCTGTTAGTGGATGAATGGAGGCATAACGTCGCCATTAACACATTCGTAATCGACATTAGACTCATACAGCTGTTTTGAAATCCTCTGCACTCTCCTTAGATTGACACACAAAACCAGAAATGCTCGTATTGGATCGTCCTGGGTGCATTCCAACCCGTACAGAATGAAGATTCTAAATTTCTGTCGGAACGAGTAGCCTCCTGATCATCTTTTTTTCTCACTACAAAAGCTACGATACCATGCATTCGATAGAATCAAAATCAACAAAAATATGCGCATGCGCCAAACAGAGACACACATACACACACGTGCATACATACATACATACATACATATATATATATATATATATATATATATATATATATGTGTGTGTGTGTGTGTGTGTGTGTATATATATATATATATATATATATATATATATATATATATATATATATATATATATATATATATTCCGATCACGGTTTTAAGCAAACGGACGTCTAGCCACACTGAAGACCTTATATATTACTAAGCCTACTTTTGGTGGGAAAGTACAGAAGTTCTTAGCTCTAATCGATAAACACTTTCCCACCAAAAGTAGGCTTAGTAATATATTCAATAAGAACACACTAAAACTGAGTTACAGCTGCACTGAAAATCTAGAAGGTATAAAAAGAAGACACAATAATAATATCCTGAACAAACTTCCTTACCTGAATAGTTTTAATAACTCTACGCTTAAATCAGATAATGATAGGGAAAAATTATGCGATTGTAGAAACCCGGTAGACTGCCCATTAGAAAATAAGTGCTGCATCAAATCTGTGGTATACCAATGCACTATATCATCCACGGAGAACCCTAACAATAATATGATATACATTGGGTCCACGAAAAATGCCTTTAAAACCAGATGGAGGCAGCATAAATGCTCCTTCAACAACATAAACTTTAGACATCAGACCTCTCTATCTAAATATTTTTGGCACCTGAAAGAAAAAAATGGGACACCTAAAGTAAAATGGAAAATCATTAACAGGACTAGAACTTGCAAAACTTGGGATGACCCATGACCTTTGTGCCTCCATCAGAAACTACACATTATTAAGCTTCTAAAGAATAAAAACCTATTAAACAACAGGCAAGAATTAACGGTTTTCTGCCGACACAACCGAACTTACGCTCTGAATAACTAGCTAGAAACAATGTTTACAATAAAATAAATTTTAAAATCCATAGCCCATATACATAGTTTTAATACCCTACAAAAACTGATAACCCTTTATGAAGTCGTCAAATAACAAACATTACGGCCTTTTCATATACACAAATCCCTTTCATAAAGAGATATAATAAAAGAATAAAATAAAAATAAATAAATAAATCTCCGTAGACGCTCAAGCCAGACTATGCGAAAACTTCCTCCGTCGTAAATTTAGCCACCCCCACCTTACCCTGACCCGGCATCTATGAAAGTAACTCTATACTGATACAAATTATTAACACCCCACCCCTGCCGTTTCTAAACATTCCGCCCTTGATGTTACCATGGAAATTTTTGATTTCAATTCTGACCATACGATTAAATCTCGTAAATTTCAGAAATAAGTCATTCCCAAAAAAATTTCGCTTGAAGATGGAACAGAGCCTACTTTAACTAAAGTTAATTCAAATATTATTTTGAAGTTTTCGGCTCTTGTTTTGAAACATGAGACCTCTTATGTAGCGAGTCGGAATCATATTTTTAAATAAATAATTATACATACATATATATATATATATATATTTATATATATATATATATATATATATATATATATATATATAGAGAGAGAGAGAGAGATAGCTGGCTAGCTAGCTTGCTAGATAGATAGATAGACAGATACATAGATAGATAGATAGAAGTGTCTTTATGTGTGAGTCTTGCTGTTCCATCATGTTATAAAATTTATGATATGCAACATACTCAGACTAATCCTCAATATAGTTTTATCTTTCTTTACATGTGTAACATTTATACTAAGAGAGTGAGAGAGAGAGAGAGAGAGAGAGAGAGAGAGAGAGAGAGAGAGAGAGAAAGTGGGAGAAATTGAGAGATATAGAGAGACCTTTAATGTGGTGTGTGTTCAAAACCGGCCTCATCCGGTTGAGATTTATAATCTATTTCTTTGGACATATCAAAAATATGATTTAAGATAATTTTCAAAACCTAACATAAAAGTATATCACAAAAAAATAAATGTTTTTTTTTTACGCTAAATATCAAGGCATTAAAATCGCCTGCCATTGGTTATTTAATTGACGTAAGAGCAGTTTTTAAGGGTATATTATTAAGATTTGTCGGATAGATAGAGCGTAAACAAAGTCCTGATTATGGTAAAATTTAAATGATCGGAAAAAGCAACCGCTCTGGAGTCCTTTACACAAAATCGATATTATTTGAAGGAAGCTCTCCAAATTGAACTACCTTCTCTTCATTTAACTCTCAAAGATATAAGCTTTTTTTGGCGGGGTGTACCTGTCATAGCTGAGCGAAATATAAAGGATTATACTGTTGGAATGAAGGAAAACATAACGTCTGAATATTTGCAATGGAAATGATGATAAAATAGCAGAAAGATTGCAATATCTCTTATGAAGGGCCGGAAAATATAGCCCCAAGAATTTGTTAAATTCTGGAGCAATCTTTATATATATATATATATATATATATATATAGATAGATAGATAGATAGATAGATAGATGTTTCCACTAATTAAATTCAAAATTAACCGCAAGGATACAGAAAAGTGTGTTTTAAAATACAAATGTAGTACTATTTATATTTGCCTTCACAAAATCTTTTTTTTTTTCAATTCAGTGATTCTGTCCAAGAACCATTAACACGCTACTTGTAATTTAATTTTAATACATTACACTCCAGTTCGACGCAAAAAAATACAACAGGCACATTCAGAGAATGTATATCGGTTAGCAATGTTTTTTTCAAGACTCGCAGACAATTGCATGTGTAGTGAGATATATCGATAAATAGGCGTTTCTGCCTTTTTTAAATCTTATCAGACAAAGATAAACAAATCTATTCTCACATAAGGTCAGTGCTGTTAAGAACGCAAGAATTTCCCAATAATCACTCGAGTAATGATTTCAATACACACGTTATGTCCAAATATTATGGAACGTAAGCTAAACTAAACAGAGAGCAGTCAGTAACTGCAAAAACAAGCAGACATTAGAGATGAAAAAAGTTGCACACGTGTATATCCGACAGATGGTATCAGAATTCTGTTTGTTTGTTTCGGAGTAAATGCTATTTGCATATGTTTGTGTGGGTGTTGAGAATGGCATGAACAACGCGCAGAATCGCGGTTGATCTCAAGTTTCTGAAGAAATTCTTTGCTTAACATATATTTAATTTTCATTTTCTGATTTCGATATTTGAAGAACAAGTATTGTATAGTGAAACAGTCTATTCTGTAGCCACGATTTCTTGCGATTGTAATTTCTGTTTCTATCCGCAAAGTTCAATTTGGATGATGTTGTGAATCTACTGCATCAAATCAGTTGTTCATCCACAGATAAACTGCATATGCATACATTACATTGATAAGAATTCCAGACTCTATGTACGGTAAGTATGTGTAGAGGTATTTCCCGATTAATTTACTATATCCAGAGAAGCACTCTTAAAAATACAGTAAATACCTTGAATTAAGATGAAAAAAATAATCATTAACTGTAACTGACAATAAAGACGACGATCTTATAAATATATCCACGTATGTAAGCATATTTGATGCATGGTTCCTTTTATATATATATATATATATATATATATATATATATATATATATATATATATATATATGAATAAATTATGTTTTTTCTTTTTCAAATTAAACAGTATTAAATAATGTAACTATCTGAATTTTTGTGAAATTTCCGAGAAAATCTGCGTCCTACGACAGGAATCAAACCTGTATCCTAAACGGAACAATCATTCAGCCTGACGTGCTATGAGCGTACAGACAAAGAGCCATCACACACCTTCGATTTTACGATCCGTCATAATTGCCCTGAAATTGTAGCCTAACATGAACAATGAAAACATATTACGTGAAAGGGATTAAATCCGACAAATATTTTAATATATTTTTCTGTGAAAAATGACGGAAATAGAGCGTAAAAATAACAGTAAACATGTCACGTGTCATGTCCACACTCTGTATACAGCCAATCTCATTATTTCGTTCATAGAGCACATTCTCTTTATATTTTTTTTTGTATATATTTCTCTTTCTCTCTCTTTAGATGTCAGTATCATTTTAATTTTTGCATTATTTAGACAACAATTTATACATCGCACACTCTATATAAAATATCGCTCAGTGAGTGATGGTGCTAATAGTGCTCGATGTATAATAACAGGCTCTATGTAAGTTTGCGTATATATTTATTATTACTGTGAAACTTGTAATTAAAATTAACTGTTCAACTATGATAATGGTATGATAGAAATATCAATATTTTCTCAACGCAGTGGTCACATTTGAATCAGCAATGATAATTATATTGTGCATAAATAACACTCAGAATTTTGTTACAAATTAGTAAAACAATCTCAAGGTTCAAAAGACACTCAAGTTAAAGAATCACTATGTGGTATTCTATGACCATAAAAAAAAGAATTTCTGTCCATTAGATAATGTCGTAAAGATGACGCAAAATCCTAGACTTAAAGATGTCAAGCGATCCGTAAAACATTCTCCTGAGCATTCTTCCCACAAAGCAACAGTCTTTATCAAGACACTGTCTGCTTAAAACTTCTCTCTTTTTTCATGGAATACGAAAATGAGAGCGATTCAGCCTTGGGTACGTGGCATGGTGAGCCCAGATGTAAATTTATTGGCTGCAGAATATTTTCGATGAAAATGGCGATTGGCCAGAGATCGCCTTCAGAAGTTTCGTCCGTTGAAAAATATTGTTGGGCGGAAAATAATTAATCACCAACAAGTGAGTGTAGACACGTTTGAATAACTATCAAAAGAATTTCTAAACCAGATATAGCAGCAATACACCATTTTTGTTCAAAAGTGTTTTGTTATAAAAAAATACTAAGGTGAACGACATTACTTAATGGGATGGTAAAATTAAACGACAATTTTTACAGCATCTTTAGCAATAGATAGTAAGTATATGTTGGTAAGTTTGTCTCTCTCGGTATATATATATATATATATATATATATATATATATATATATAGTGTCATCCACAGACAGACTGTTTCGCTGTATCAAGCTCAGTGTGGCTAGACGTCCAGTTGCTAGGATCGAAATCCGGCTAAAATGGCGTCAGTCGGAGATTTTACCCATAAGCCGTTGGCGCACGACAGGGAAGAAAGTGAATTTAAGAGTATTATATTTAGATAAACACACAGTGACTGAAAGAACTCGATTCGACTTACCGAAGAGTGATGCATTATTAGCCGCAATAGTCACTGTTTACGAACCCACACGGTTGGCTTGGCCTCGGTGCGGGCATCTATCCCCCTCTCAAGTGCAATGAGAGGGTGCGGTCTTGGGTAGCTATCCCTCAGGCCCACACATCTCAGTAGAGTTTTCCACAATGGCGACTCTGACATTCGCCGGAGCCGCAACTGAACTCACTCTGACCAAAGCCAGAGACGCAAATAAGAGATGATAAATACACTGTTACAATGTACGTTAGAGAAATTTTCATTTACTCAAAAATCTACGACGCCACGTTGTGACACAATGCTGTATATATACTCTGTAAATGCATGTAAATGCTCTGTATATATACACTCACGCTATACATATTGGATATATACAATATATATAATATATATATATATATATATATATATATATATATATATATATATATATATATATATATATATATATATATATATATATATATATATAATATATTATATATAATAAGACCGAAGCAATCATTCTCATCGTATTCTATTGGAGAGAAAGGTCACTCAATTGTGACAGATTCTTTAAGAGAAGCGCCTATTTTATGGAATTAAATTCTGTGGTGTTTTTTCACTTATCACTAAATTCTTAAAGTTTTATACAATAACCCTTTATATTGAGTGGAATTTGGCTCTTCTTTTGAGTGAACATTTAGCAAAAAAGGATAAGGAAACAAAACAAATTGTATATTGCATCTGTGTATGATTTATACTTAAGCAATTGATTTTGAGAATTAAATTAAATTTTTTGTAGGTCAAACGAAATCCTCTCCCGCCTGATGCAGATTCGGAACACAATGTATATTAGTTATTTTTTCCCTCTCTCTCTCTCCCTCTCTCTCTCTCTCCCTCTCTCTCTCAAGCACACACATACACACACACACTCAAACAAGAAGCTTAATTTATATTCGATAAATATAAATGTTACATCTGTGGAATTCATAATTTCAATTTTAACTATTTAAAATTTAAATGAGTACTCATTAAAACACACCGTTCAATTTTCGGTACGTTAGGCAATAATTGATTGTTCATAGAAACTTCTAATTAATACCTCTCTCACTCTCACACACGCACAAACATACAAAGACACACTCAACCAAGATGCCCAATTTATATTCGATAAATATCAATTTTATAACTGTGGTGTTCATAATTTCAATTTTAACTATTTAAAATTTAAATTGTACACATTAAAACACGCCGTCTATTTTTTCGGTATGGTAGGCAATAACTGCTTGTTCTTAGGATCTTCTAATTAATACGTGACTTTCATAAATTAAGAGCGGATATGTTTTTGAAATTTATAATTATTAAACAATTAATATTTTAATTATTTTTATTAATACTTGCATATACAGTTGTTCTTTCTTTGATGAACATTCGTACTGGCGATCTGAATTAATTACGCAATCAAATTTATTGACATGACATTTACCGTTAGCATATTTTGATTTGATATCTGTTGGACTTTAATTTTGATTTTATTAATTTAAACTTCATTATATATCCTATATTTCCCTTGCAAAAACCTTTTCAAAATGTTTTATCTCGAGTTCTGATTCATATAATCTTTTCAGCAGCTTACAAATAGCTGATTATTTGACTGACATTAATGTTAACCCTAGAAAACTAATCATGCGTATATAGTTCCCAGCGCAATTTTTCCAATTTTTAATTACAATTTTCAGTACCTGATTTTCTTACCTAAGTAATAGGTTTTCCACTTCCTATTAATATTAACACAAAGGAAAACGTTTGAATTGTCTGCATGTAAAGTATTTCCAATAAAGATTTATATTTAATATTTTGTTGATATTTTCAAAATCGGGTATGATATACACATGTTTAGTAGTGGTGTAACTTAAATTGATGGTTAGTATTCTGGAGTTAAAGAATATTTAAATTTCAAGATTCCCTCAGGTTAGACGTCAATTAACTTCGACAGAAATATTTTTATGTTTTAAAAAGGCATCTTATTTTGACAATACCTACTTATTATCTTATTCTGCCAGATCAATTATGTTTCGTATCGATCACTCTTCTCAAAATCTTTCCGATTTATATTTTACAATGAAAGCATGACGAAGTTTTAGGTCAGGATAACAAATTTATTTATTTTTTTCATTTTGACTAAATAAAAACGGAAAGATATTTTAATTCCAGATCTGTTATTGAATTAACATTTTCAGTTAGTATCCGAAGACTCTTCAATTGAATATTACATTTGTGTCATAATTCGGCAATCTCCAAAATGTTACTCTTTTTCTATCTGTTCATATCTATCAATCTATGAAATCTGATTCATTAAATATTAATGTGAAGTGCATCCATAAGTAATCGCTTGCTTCAATTTTGCTCTCTATTTAAGGCATCAACATTTCTAGAAAGTTAAATTATTGTAGCGACATACGAACTTGGCTATTGAACTCCCTGCAATTAAAAATATATTATTTCACTTGACATGAGCACTCAAAATATATCAGACGAACCTTTTTTTTCCAGAAGAATTGCTTTTAGATGAATATTTTATAAATTTCAGCCGAGAGCACCTGTGGCTGCATGGTCTATAAATACCAAGTGTTTCCTTATAAGGAAAGGGATATCAAAATTACCGTCATAACTTATATTATTTTGGTACATGTTTTCAACTTCCGTTTTCAATATTCCTCTAAACAATGTTCACTCCTTTATCGTGAACACATTATTTCTACGTAATTAGATTTTGCTTGCTTGTCCTAAAACCACAAACACCATGCGTTTAACGACAAAGCAACACCCTGTAAACCAAATGAGATAGAATTATATAATTCCTTACTTCATTGTATTTAAACATAACAAATGTCAGTTTTTTCTTTCCGAAACATTGCTGTTTTTGTTTTGAAAATGTAATAGAAATGACCATGAAGCAGTTGTTAATATAATCTGATAACAGGCACATTAAAAGTAAACAGCGTCTATAATGAGCTTCATATAAGATAAATAAAAACCAGTGGAAAATGTGCAGAAAGAGAAATATAATTTTCTTTTTATTATTTGTGAGTTTCAATGGTAAATATTCCGCTGAACCTCATTTCTTCTGGGTTAGATATTTTCAACATAATTTGGTATTAAATATGTTCCTATGTTTGGATTATCTTAACTCATGGTAATATCCAAATCCTGTCTTTTACAGATGAAAAAGAAACAAAAATTGCCCAAGATTAAGAAATATTTTCATCCACCGTTTCAAATGACAAATATCATTTTACATATTCAAGGTAATGTCCTCACATTGGCGGATTTAATTAGAGACGACTAACCATGAAATAATAGCAGATAGAACGGTCTAATTAATTCTGTTTTCCAGTGATTGGAAATGAGCGAAAATTAATCATTTTTATCCTTTTTGTCTAATATAATCCTACATTATTTACATTATTCAAACTATTGTTTTCATCTTTGTCGCCATATTTATTACAACGTTTCGGCCGTTGTACGCTCCGGCCCTCTTCAGAAGGCCAGTTAAAGCAGTGGAGAACTTGGAGAATTAAGATGGGATAACTGTTAACTGACATCCATTAAACATGGCACGTGTAACTAAAACAGTCTACCCCAGTGAGCGAAATAAATGGTTCAGTTCGACATTCCAGCCACCTGAAGAAGGCCGAAGAGTACAACGACCGAAACGTTGTAATAAATATGGCGACAAAGATGAGAACAATAGTACGAATAATTTAAATAGTGTACATAATACCTCATCTCAGAAATATAGACATATGATGTAATCCTAATCAAATATTACGTCGTCACTGCTAATTATTTCCAGAATTGTTGCGTTTAGAGTGTCTAATTAGAAGCATTATTTGCACCTTTTGTTTCATTCTTTAAAAGGTGCGCATAACAATGGATTTGATTTCTAGTTCCAGCGTCTATTCCCTGGAATAAAATTAAGCTTTTGTTATATTTAATTATGCTTCAGTTCGATTGCCCTATAATAATTTGTTTCCTAGCATGTTTATAAATTATCACATTTTTTCATCATCTGTCTAAGTTTGTTTCTCATACAATGTAAATTAGTTCCGTTGGCGTTATGAGTTTCATTCTGTATATTTCCTCCTTTGTTAAGACAATATTACTTTTACAAACAAATAATTTTGAGTATTTGACTTGTATTTTATATACGTTGACTTTCTTCTTAACTCTGAGTGATTTACAGAAATGTATTGGTTTGAATGTTAGCAAATTCAAATAATAAACAATAGAAATTATTCCGCATGGAAATTTACAAATATAATTTGACTAGAGTAGAGTACTACAGTAGAATCCCTCATATCCGGAATCTCTCATATCCGGAATCCCTCATATCCGAAGTGCCTCATATCCGGAATCCCGCATATCCGGGCATAATTTTGATGTGTATATTTGAACAATTTGGGTGATATGTAACTGATTTGAAATTTCTGTTTTACAGGAAATTTACTTTGGATAATTGCTTAAGCTCATTTCACCGTAGTGGTTTGTATTGGTGCAAAAAATGATGGTAATACAAGGAAAAGAACAACTTTGGTTAATACAAGTTATCGCAAAAAGAGGAAATTTTAAAGAGAGAAGACGCTGAAGATGCATGGGAGTCTGTGAAATGACAAACACTTCCAAAAGAACAAAATGAAATTGATGGAGATGCAAAAACACAAGAGACTTAGATTAAAAGCGTAGATTTATGTAACAAAAATGAAGAGCTACACGACCTGAAGGAAACTCTAAAAATTGCTAATACTGAGAATCAGTTGTGCAACATTCATTCTGATCAGTGGTTAGAATTGGTTAATACAGGTAACGACGGTGATTTAAATATTGAATCTTCCCTAGAACCCGATGATGATAACGAGACACATTTGCAAACAAGATGGCAACAAGATGCATGATTGTGATGAAACCTGGACAAATTGAAAAAGCATTTGAAAAGGTTGTCATTTTTATGGTAAGAAATCCAGCATTCTGCTATGACGATTGCAATAACGTAGGCAGAGTTAAATGTGTCTTTCGTTTAAAAATTTCAAGAACAAAAGCAAAACGAAATGCAGAAAAAGTTGTGAATAACATTAGAAGAGAAATAATCATTATGCAACAGCGCTGAAAAGTTCTTGTCACTTTATTTGGCATTTTTAATTTAATGAATTTTCATTAACATTACATAATTTATTTCCTTTTCCCTAAAATCGATTCCATTATATATCACTCACTATTAGCTTACTTTATTTACTATAAAACATTGAAAATAAATGTTAAACCAGATTTCAGTCTTTTAACTTAATCTAAATATAACCTCTTATATCCGGACATTGTAACAAATTCCGCATATCAGAAAGGCCTTCTTAGTACGGTTCTCAGGAATTCTTCTGTATGATTCCTATTGAAGTCTTCATGAATGGCACAAATAATTTTGGATTTGAAACTATTTTATACATTTATTTTAATGAGATAGTCTAAATTACTAAACATTACCTTTCATCTCTTTACAAAGATAGTATAATACAGTTAATCGATTTTTAAAAGAGAGGAATATGTTGACATTTCATGAGAAGGGACTTTTTAAAAATTGAACGTACGTTTCTGACTAATTTATATAAAAAAGATATCACTAAAAATAATCCGAAAGTCTATAATATCTAATATTGTTGCACAGAGACACATATTTCACACATGCGCCCATCACACATGTACGCAGGCAAAGTATCAGTTTGTCTCTCCCTCACACACACACAAATATGTATATATATATATATATATATATATATATATATATATATATATATATATATATATATATATATATATATTTGTGTGTGTAACTTGTATCAGTTCCTCTCTCCCTTACACACCAATATATATATATATATATATATATATATATATATATATATATATGTGTGTGTGTGTGTGTGTGTGTGTGTGCGCGCGTGTGTGCACGCGCGTGTGTGTGCACGTGTGTGAGGGAGAGACAAACTGATACTTTGCCTGCGTACATAAAATACTGTATGTTTTCATTATGTTAAATAAGCTTTTGTTTTTTTAACTCCTAGCGTTTTCTTGGTGAATGATATGTTTTTAAACCTGGGTTGCTTCTCTTTTAGAAAAAAAAAAAAAAAAAACAACCAAAAAAACACCGACGTTTAATAAAATATTGATACTTAGTATTTTTCATATCTAACTTTTGAACACGGGATTTTTATTCACATGTTTCAGAAAATTACTAAATATATACAGTTTAGAACTGTGAGTTCCCTACGATTTTCTATACGATGTAAATATAAATTGCGATTTTTTACGTTAAAATTGGGAAAGGAGGAATATTAATATTCGGCATTTGATGATAGTTTTATATTTAAGGCATCTAAACAAAAGTCTTGCCGTTTTTACGTCCTGTTGAAAGAAGTGCTCACTGATACGAAAATCAATGCGTCATGTAATGGGAAAGTGATGGCGTTGGGTTTTCTCCCTTCTCTTGAACAATACAGGTGTATTGCGCGCACACATTAATCGAGTAGCGGCGAGGTAACATAGCAGTCAGAAGGCAACTCGTTAGGGTTGTCTGCTTTATGACTTTATTCTCCGCAGCCCTATCAAGGGAACGATTGCTTCAAGCCTTTGCAGATAATGCTGTCAGTGAACGCACCACAAGTTATTAGTTCCAGAGATTTATATCGGGGGATCTTTCCCCTTGTGATTAACATCACAGTGTCCGCCCAAAGGCCCTGGATGATGAGGCCTTGAAGGAAGCGTAGAGGAGACAACAGCCAAACAAAAATGTGTAGTTCACACACTGTCGGACACCAACAAGCAACAACCAGCGCCAGTCCGTTCCTCGATAATATCTTGGTATCGCAACATAAACCATATTAAATCGAGTGCTCACTAGTGACTAAAAGTAGGTGATGTATAACATCATTATGTGTGCCACTCATTGTTGTCACCACGGGATCCTTTGCCTCATAATACACACCACTACTGACCCCACGCTCATGCTCTGTATCTGGTGAACTCATCGACACATTGTGCACTATAATCTGCTAACAACGGGTTAAACCTTCACAAAGGACATGTACTGGCAGTAGATGGAACGCGTCCAATAGGTACTGAAGCAGAAGAAGCTATCATTGGTTAATGGCAAAGGTGTACAGTTCTTTCATGACAATGCCAGATCTTATGTGGCGGGGGTTGACATGGATACCATACGGCTAATTGGCTGAGAGACACTGTGCCATCTACATTACTCACCGAAACAGGCGTGATAAATCATTCGCAAATAAGACAGATATGAACGAGGCACTCACAGCTATCTTTGTAACCAAGAAACCTGGTTTGACCGTCATGTTATTGCACAACTTCAGGCAAGTAAGCAAAAAGTTCTGGATGCCAATGACTTTGAGGACAAAAATTATATCATTTTTTTTATTATTTTTTCTTCCTATTAAAACAAACCTGTAAGGATATTTTTGGTTACCTTTTATATCCGCTGTGCCCTAGGACTCTTTTAAGCATGACATCACATTGAGTTAAGTCCAGTGATATAAATTCTGCCGAAATTTTGATAAAAAGAATAAGTCTGTTATACTAACAACATGCAATTCTTAGTCAGTTAAGTTTCCTATTTAATAAACGCTTGACTATCATGTGTATCGTTGCAACTCATAACAGACACAAGGTTTATTCTCAGGGTGAGACTTCTTCCAGATCGTTACCCACGAACTAACCAATGACACTTTTGTTGAAAAATGCAAATTTTCTTCTTTTGTTGTAAGGTAAGCGGGGATGGATAGAAGTGAGAACAGTAAAGTGAATAGTCTAACGGGCATCTTAAATTTCGAGTCGCTGCGAGGCGGTCTTCTCGTCAGTCATCCTACCGGTCACACAATTTATCTGTCGTATTGACCTCTGTCATATAGATAGCATTGTTCTGTCGCATGTCAATTTTGTATAATAAATGAGGCATCAAAGGTAGCTTCATTAAGTGATCATTGGTATGGTTGTTTGCCATTGTCCTTGTGAGATCCATCTCATTTAGCTGATAATCATCAGGACAAATAAATTTGTATGAGAGCTCAGATATTTCTAGTTAACAAGATATCAACTGACACTGATATTGTTACACATGAATCTTTGGTATCATGACTGACTAGGCAAGTGAAGATTTTCCCGCAGTAGATACAATTTCTTGCTGGTAGACAGGTTGCCAAGAAGAGGCCTTCTCTCTACAGCTATTGAACCCATATCCGGATGGATAGAAGAGAGATTGATTACATTCCCATGTTATTTGCGGATAAGAGCATACAGTGGATCGTATTGGAATTAGAACTTGGCTTTCCGATTGTCATCATAAAGTAAAACACATTGCACATCCCTAATCGAATGTACTTGAACAAAAACGGAACACAATATGAACTTGCATAATTTATATTATGATATGATGGCGACAGACCGTTTCATGCTTAAACGCATTCTTCATGCCTACTATTTGCATTTATGCATGGAACAGACTGCGCATATATATATATATATATATATATATATATATATATATATATATATATATATATATATATATATATATTATATGACAAAAATATAAAATATATGATAAAATATATTGATAAACATACAGTTTTAAGGAATGCTATATTTGTGGGTAAAAGTGTCACAAAATATAAAAGTGAAATCAACACCGATTGGCAGTATTGTGTTTCATGCTGGAACGTATAGTACAAGGCAAATCTGTTGTGTGTTATCTTGACTATTTACATATCTTTGTTTCAACATAACTCAATATAGCTCATATAGCCTGAAAAAGCGTTCTGGCCTGAAATAGACTATCAGGTAACCGGTATTGATGTCACTGTTCCACTTTATAATTACACACATATATATTTATAAATATAAATATATACTTCATTATTATTAATTAATTAATTAAATAATAAAACGTTAAATTTAGAGGATAATCATATTTGAGTAGACATTCTGTTTATTTATTAATCGGTATATTTATTTATTTTTGGCTTCCGGCCAGGATATTCGATAAAATGTATTGCTTCGTCATCAACGCACCATGTAGACAAAAGTTCAACACTCGTCCGATCTAATAACGGTTTATCCTAAGGCAAACCAAGCTCGAATACTGCCGGGGGCGCATATTTTTGTTTAATAAGGTCCGGTGAATATTCGGTCCGGTAGAGTATGATAAATATATTGTTTAATAAATAAACGGATATATATATATATATATATATATATATATATATATATATATATATATATATATATATATATATATATGTAAGTATTTGTTGTATATTTCATATACGACATATATATGTATGTATGTATGTATTGATTATACGTTATTTTTATGGTTATAGACTATTTATTTTATAAACAGAAAATATTAAATAATTTCAGGTCTTAATCCATTTTACCCATTCGCTGATTGAGCACTATGGGGAAAAGGAACTTTTAAAACTGGCTGCTCCTGCTTATGACGCATCGCTGTTCAGTTTTGAATTATCCGCTCTGGCTTCTGATTTTTCGTTTATATACATCACGTATATAATACGTTCAAAATTGCCTTCCGCTTAGGGGTAGAGTGTCTGACTGATATTAAATCAGTCGAGTTTCCATCACGGCTTGAAGCAATCGGATGCCTAGCCACACTGATTAGTTGCGACATATATATATACATATATATATATATATATATATATATATATATATATATATATATATATATATATATATGTATGTATGCATGTATGTATGTGTGTGTTCGTGTGTGTTATATAATTATAAAAATCACACCACTCGACCCAAGCAAAACTTTCAAACTAAATCTCACTTGTCTTCTTCCATTTCGACAACTACTCTACTGTGTCATGTTGTACCGTATTATATTGACTGCTGACACATACAGTTGTAAATGAGTTAATGCTGGAATAGCCGGGTAACAGAATTGATTGTCTGTAAATTAAGTTTCGCTGGTATGCAATGTGAAGATTAGTGGATAAATTCGGAGTCAGCCTTCGCCCGTTCCCGTAATTAATTGTGCTAATTAAAATTCCTGGTGAGAAATCTTATAAAATCTTTGGATCATTCTAACTACAGTGTATTGCATAAGGAATATACACTGGTCTTCTCAGTCGATAAACCTATCAATAGTGAATCGTTTTTTAAATAGCGATGTTTCTAATTTAAATATCTAAAATAAGTATACATGCTTGTAGGCATGGCCTATATTTAATTCGTTCTATGATCATAGTGTTGCATCTTTACAAAACTCGTGATTCTACGTGGGAATCATTCATTTTTCTTGCCCTTAAACTTCCCTTTGCAATGAATAAAATTAGGAAAAGAGGGTCAGATTATATCATGGGGGAATACCCGGAGGCAAGTAAAATAAAAACGACACTAAAAGTAAATCAATGGAATATATCTATTTCTCAGCCTATTGATTTAACTCTCTCTCTCTTTATATATATATATATATATATATATATATATATATATGGAATTTTGTAGTGGTTTGCATGCTTTCCATCTTATCTTGGACCTCCAGGTATTTAAGACAAGCTTCCAAATTAGAGCTACCTTGCCTAAGTCTGGAAATATGCATGTACATGTTGAGAACTTTGTTTGGAATTGATTCCTCAGTGGCACTCAACTGCAGATTGCTAATATTAACGATTACTCTTACCGAAATATTTTGGATCATGTTGTTGACCCCACGTAGTTCTATCATCTCTGCCAGTGTCCATATTTGCCAAGGATTGACCCTTTGGAATTCTTGACTGTACTTACAAATATAGTGTTCTGTATTTTTCTGATTCGAGTATTATATTATTAAGTAATGTCTTGATCTGTTCGGCGAGTTCATGTTTTATAGATAAATTGTGAAGAAGCATTTCCCTGGCCTTAACTTTCCACTATTGATTGTACTTTCCTGGAACTGACCGATGTATTCATTGTTAAGCCTGGCGGAACTAGCTTCACGTTCTTACATCTGCATAGGAATGTCAGTTTGAATGTCATCCGTGTCTATTTTTGTTGGAGTTTTTTTGTTTGTTTTTTTTTACGATCACATCCAGTGGTGTATCAAAGCGAATCCTTTTTGAACTTCCTGAAAGGGGTTAATTTATGTTAGTTATGACATGAAGAAATCGACTTGTACGAGAATTATCTCAAGGAATTGAATATTCCTATCTCGTTCACTTTAATTCCCTGTAAAATGTCATGGCGCCTTACGGGCAGCGCGAAATAATTTTTAGGGAACTATAAAGGTCATATCCTGAGACAAATACCGTCTAATGCAGCATAATATAAATCTGTATTCCTAATATTACCTCATATCACTGCTTGAAGGTTTCCGTGACGATGGAGGTGAAGTAATAGAGTGAACAGATTTCCCATCTGTTTTCCTTTTACAGCAATATTTTAAAATATTGTTCATTTCGTGGTCACTAACTAAAATTATATCCTGAAACATTGCATGTTTGGTAAAGCAAGACTTAGTGGAAACCAAGACAAGTTGTTGCCATAGTTATATTATCCCAGTGATGCAGAAACGATATGCAGCCTCTAGAATGTACATTAGCCTCTTTAGGATAGTACTAGCACTTATCACACGGTGGAAGTTACGTGAGCGAGTATATTTGCGCGTAAGTGAATATACCGAACATAAGACATATTCTAAATCGGATCTCAGATTTCTTTATCCGAAACTTTATCCATTCCAGCCCCAGACATCCCACCATGTCTAAAAATAAAACAACATGATTTTACGTACATACATCTGACTCAGTAAGTTATGCGACATGCGTGATACACATTGAGGCGACCATGTATCGAAAGATGCATGACTGACGAGGAAGATTTTATCCCGCGGTAGGTTGCCATTTTTTTTCTGTGGTAGACCAATTGCCATCGAAGTCTATAGAACTCGGTGTGTCCTGCTATTTACCGATAGCTGAGTGGGGGATAAGAAAGGGATTTATACCTTTCTGAAGTGTATTAGCACATAATTGAAAGTAATGGATTCGACTGGAATTCGAACATCTGACTACTATACTAGTAATCTGTGGATTAAATGTAGTATTTTACTCAATTATTTATTTGTTAATTAAGTCTTTTTTTAATTCAATTGCCGACATTCTTCAAAGTTGACGTTTTGAGCTATTTTTAAATATGAAACGCTGGTAAAAATTCTTTTAATTTTTATTCTTCCCAAATCATTATGTTGCTTCGACTTTAGAATACAGAATTTGGGAAGTTGACCTGGTCGATATTATTTCAGTATCCTCTCGGTAAATTTGTAACAGAAAAATCTATCCGTATCAAAGAAGGATAGTGTGACATGTTGTGGTGGCTAACAACTGACACCTATCAAGACAGAACTATGAATAATTCTGATTAAGACATTTGTGGTTAACTTGCAAGTCATATTTTAATGAAATACTGTTTCTTTTCATATTTCTTATGTAGCGATTTCCTTCTTTTCACGCTCTCGAATATAGAGTTACGTCACTTACGTCACTTGCTATCAAATGCCTACATTATTTCCTTGGTATCTTGTCCTGGTGTGTATAATTTCGTTCACTTGGAAATTCTGTATCAAATTATGTATCAAAATGATTGATTATTTTATATAACCGTGGCTGGTCGGTTATTTGCATTTATATGGATATTTCCCTAAATACATAAATTTAGAATTAAAAAGAATAAATATATTATTTAATAAATGTTTGCATCGTAAGGAGAAGATAAAACGAAGCTTTCAATAGTAGATTAGCATTTTAATTCCTGTTCTTCTTTTTCGTTTCGCTCCAATGATCACTTTTGAAAAGATTGGGAATATATTAAGTTTTAGATCGCCTACAGAATATTACGAGCTTAATTCTGTAGAAAAAAATAATAGTATTGAAAGTGTAAAGAATCCAATTCACTACTCTATTGAGTAGCAGGCAATTCGGATACGCCAAACATCGCCCAAGGGAAGAAAGTAAGAGATGTTTTCGTTTAAAAAAACATTCTTTTGAAAGCAATATAACTGTTAAAAGAAACATAAACAGAAAATAAATTTATATTTTGCAAACTTAGATACATGTAAAAAATACTATAAGCAACATGTAACCGATAAAATTGGGACGTATTTCCACAGCCTATTACGATATTCTCTGTTATATTAAAAGGACAGGGCCTTATCAAAGTGGTCCGCCTTTTTAACAAACAAAAAAAAAATTAAGGAAATAGAAAAGTTTCGTTCGAAATTTCATGAAATTAAATAAGTGTGTGTGTGGGGGGTAACATATTTAAAAAAAAATAAAGTTTTCTAAAAAAATTATTTCAAAAATAATTTCCTTCATTTGTGAATATGTCCTGAAAATTTCAATAAAATCAGACAATTACTTGATTTTTTACAAGAATTTCCAAATCAATGAGTTTTCAACAGAAAAAAGCGCGCAAAAAAATCTGTTTTTTGTCACCGCAATGACGTAAACAAACGAAGATTTAACAAAAATTTCGAACTTGTTAGAAAGGATTAAAAAATTTCAAAAAGTAATTCAAAAATACTTTGGTCGTTCGTCTTAATAACAAATATTTTGACGATAAACTTTATTTTCGTTAAACTTGTGACCTTTTTCATTACGCTGTCTGTTTTGCCGCAAAAAGCGGAGCTACCTAACTTATAAACCTTTAGAAAACTGATTTTCTTTCTTAAAGGTGGATTTATTTTCTTTTCCCAAGGAGAGATTCCCCACTCTTTCTCCAAACCCAGAATCAACATTAATTGCTATTTTCAAATGCGAAAACTCAGATAAGATCCATTTTATAGTACCAAAACTTCTGTCATTTACCCCTAGGACACGCCATGTTATTTCCACGTGTTCCAAATATAAGAAACAAGTTACATTCAGCATTTCCCAAGAACTATAATTTTGTCGATTTACGCGTGGGTGCGTGAGTGAACAATTTAAGTTGACCTCTTCGTGTCAAGTGTCAATCGTTATCTATCCTTCTGCTAATCCTAATAATTTCTTCTTAATTTCTCCTATTTCATTCATATCACACATCTTATTCATTATTAACATCACAACTGTAAGCATATACGTTAAATCATGAATGATATAATGTGTGAAATCTTTGTTTTTTTCAAATGCATACACCGAGAGAAGAAGAAATTAAAGTCCATTCTCAGGTTTCCTTTTTCCTTCTACTAACTCTAGATTCATGTACATGTAAAGGTCTACATTATATAAATATCTATACATAAGGCGATGGGTTTAAATTAAATATAAAAAAAAATTGAGGAAATAATTAATAGTTTATTATGAACGCAAAACAAACATTAAATCTGTCTATGGTTACTTACACTTGTTTGTTTGAAATTAGAAATTGAATTGTTTGTTTAATAACTAAAATCGACGTCTGTGACATATTGATATTTTGCTTATACTATTGTTTGCCCAGTACGATGTGCAAAAGCCTCTCATGATAGAAGGTTACAGAATCTGGTTGTTTTATGGACGTAAGAATTGCACGCGATCAGCCGTCTGTGCTGATGTGAATTGCAGGAATCAATGGACGTTAACACATCGATCAGACACTGCGTGGTCGAGATCCTATGACCGTGTGTCTCGTCTCGTAGAAAAAGATTTTTATGGTGGCTTTTTTTCACACAAAACAACTCTTGGTTTATCCGCTTTCCTGAGATGCTGGAGACCGGAACCTCGCAGGATAATCATTTCTTTCATATTCCGCTATATGACCACGTGGCCACTTCTCTGCAAGACCTTGAGTCGTCAGAAAAAAAATAATGGCGGTAATGTTGCCTTCATCAGCGGCACCATGCCGAGCAACGAAGGCATTTGTTTCTGTCCGTGGCCACCGCTAAAATGTTTATTGATCGAGTCCGTCCAAAACGTTTCATTCACGGGGTGTAAGATTATTATGTTACGCGAAATTAATTACTATTTTAAATGAATACTGGTGTATTCAGGTACAATGTAGTCCTTGGATAGTCTGAGGCTTGTTGAAATAATTGTTTTCTTAGCCGCATTGGAAGAACTCATCTTTTGTCAAATCCGGGGAACGGGATAGCATGTTTATGCCGCAACCTTGAAAAATTATTATTAACACTAAGATTTGACTGAAAAGCTGTAGACTTTGTCGTATAAACTGATGCCCAATCTTATTTACGGAAACAGGTTAATGCATTTAAAAATCCGTTGGAGTTATGTTCGAGAGATCCAAGCCTTTCAAGATTGACATCAAATTGATGCGTTCCGACCTTACTCTCAATTTCTCGCTCAAATAATCTTTCATGCCATGCGAACTTGGTATGACACATTGTAGAAAGTCATTTACTGAAACTTTACCGTTAATATTTCGGGATCTCTCACACCGTAATGATGATGATAATATCTTCATTATGCCTGAATTATTATATCCTTGGTTTTGCTTGAATGATTTTATTACAAGTCTTCGTTTATTTTACACGAATAATCTCTAAAGGCCCCCTTGAAAAATACGTGAAATAAAACTGAAAAAAAAAAGTTAATAAAAAATTACTAAACTTTCAGTCATTTTTCTGATTTTGGAAAACTGTAATATAATACTGTTTCCATGTGATGTCGAAATGCTAAATGTTAGCGACTATCAAGCTGAATTTCTGATACCTTGTTAAAACTACAGTAATCTTAAAAAAAAGTACTTCCTTATTTCGATTAAAAACTGCTTAATTTAAATTTGGAAATATAGTTCGTACCCTGTCAGATCACTAATTTTTTTTTTTTAACTCAAAAAGAATGGCTTACATCGATATCCACTGCTTATATGACAAAAAGAAAGATGAATTTAGTTCAGATCCTCGTACCTCCTCCCAGAATACCGGAAAAACAACACTAGGTACACAAAAGATCTTTTCTGATAAATCAGAAAATGTCCATGCGGTTTTCACAGTATCAGTTTCTGATCAAAGAACCTTGTCTGAAGGCAAAGCTGATTTTACCAATATGGGATCCGGTAGACCCAAAATCAGTTATCTTAACAGACGACTACAAAGGCTTTAAGAGCATAAGGAATACTAAATTTTATCACTCGCTTACGCGCCGGTTTATGCGACAGATTATTTCCTACTCCACCTCTACATGTCGACAACGTCGCAAGTCTACCAATAGTCTATCGCTATTTCTATAGAAAACGTGTCTCCATTCATTATTGCCACCAATTAAGACCTTTACAGCTAAGGCCCTTAAAACCATACAATCTTTGTGAAATATACTCGTCAAATGTTCACATCTAGGGTCAAAGTTTATCTATCATAGATATCATAATATAAAATTGTTACGCAAAAATCCCATTGAGAAAAGCTTTAGCTTGTGTGGTTAATGTGCTTCGTATTGAATGAACTGGATGGTAGAGAAATTATATCACACTTCGATTTTAATTCACATACGCTTTTAGCCTCTAAAGCACAATTAAAAGCCTAAAACAATTATTCAATATGACTAAGCATCAATTTATAAACATCAAAAAATAGAATAAGAAGAGAACAGTGATAAAGACTGATGTACAGAAGAAGAACTTTTCAATTAACAACTGAATGTAATGATAAAGCAAAATAATTCACGTTAGGCGGTAATATAATATTATTTTTTCGTCTGTAAATCAGCTCCGAAAATTTATCTTTCAGTTTGTTTGTATTATATTCCTATTATACTCTCCCACAGATTTGTTGAGAACGTCTTGTCAATTCTTGTGTAAACCCACTGAACATGATGCTTCACAATTAATTATATAGCTCAAGTATTATCCTCTAAATATTCCAATTTAAGTTTAATTTTGCTTAGGGTTAATCATTAAACGTAAGCAAAAATATTATCAAATCTATTTATTCCCTTGCACACACACACACACACACACACACACACACACACATATATATATATATATATATATATATATATATATATATATATATATATATATATATATATATATATATATCATAATCACAAATTTAACGACATAGAATTAATATATAACCTCACAAGTCAGGCCCTACCCATATTTCTCACCGAGAGAAGACAGACATGCTTTCGGAGGTGTTGTGGCCTCACACTTAAACACACATCCATATCAATATACACACTTATACATATCATACACATTCTCTCCCTAATGAGCTAAATGATAACACATACCCATAATAATATACACATTATATACACTCACTCCCTAAGAACCAAATAACACACACTTAACAGAGTCCCATTTCAGGAACCAATGAAACTCAAAATGACCAAGTCAATTCAGAGCAACATAAATCCATCCAGCCTTTATCCTAAATAACAACTTAAAAGAGCGTGTTTGACCTACAGAAGGTCTGACCAAAATTCATGATAAAAAAACAACAAATAAAAACTACAGATAATGTTCATTTTCTCCATGAAGTCAGTCATTTCTGTAGTTCACTGCTATAAACAAGCAGATTTTTTTGTCTCCTGATGATGGCCATGTTAGTTAGCTGAAACTACTCGAAATCTAATCTAACTGAAATAATAAAAACAAAAGAATGTTAATATACAACCCATATATATATATATATATATATATATATATATATATATATATATGTATGTATATGGGTTGTATATTAACATTCTATGATATATATATATATATATATATATATATATATATATGTATGTATATTAACATTCTATGATATATATATATATATATATATATATATATATATATATATATATATATATATATATATATATATATATGGGTGTGTGTGTGTATTTACTTAATTATTTTTACTTACATAAATATAAAAAATAGTGAGTATTATCTTTATAAGTCAACTCACTCAAGAAAATGAACCCAATAAGTGTTACTTTGCTTCCATTCGGGGAACCCTTCACCCATGCTGTGGAGTTCAGTCTCGGAAGCCTTCATCTTCTTGATGGCATAATGGTTGCATAAATAATTATGGAGCCCACTCTAACCCATTATGCTACGTGCCGGTAGAATTTAATGAATCTCCATCCCTCCTTTCTCAAAACTTGACATTTCTTTGTAGAAGTTAGTAATACATGTTCAAATATTTGATTTTATTGCTTGTAAAATAAAAGAGTATTGAGAGGCGTATTTTGGTTATTACAACCTATGAAAAAAAGTAAAACGAGAGAGAAACCACCATCTACGAAATACCATCGCCACCCGACAAAGTAGACACCAGGTGACCGAACAAAATATTATATCTATACCCTTGAGAATAGTTAAATAAAATTTAATCATTTAAATTCCAACACAATCAGCTGTCATTTTGAGGTATCAAAAGGCTGCCAGGAATTCAACCGTTTGTAGAGTTTTATTCTGCTTCGTTTGTATTCTTGAAAGGTGCCAAATATCTGTTTGCAATAATTTGCCTCGGCTATGCTGTCAGCAAATCGGCACATTCAGTGTTTATGTACAAGAAATCGTTGTAAATGTTTCAGCTGGCAACATTGTTTCAATTTCATGGATGAACGGCTGAAGTTGTTTCACGCAAGTTTATCAAAATGTTGACTTGCATCAGCACATAGGTCACCGGCTCACTTTTCCGTTTCTCTTTTCTTTTTCTTTTTTTTTTTTTTGTTTGTTTGATTATTAACACTGTCTCTCCCGTTTGAAGAAATCGATTGTTTTATTTTGAAAAGGTTTCGAAACAACAGTGAATAGGTTAGAAGCACTGTTTTGATGGTACTCTAAAGGCCGTCTAACGCAATTAATTTTGAACTGATATGCAATATAATGGTCGTAATAATTTGCAAGTAAGACATTTAATACTTTATATTTCATGCCTCAACTGGTATTCCTTTTTTTATTTTACGAGACTGTAAATATCTTTTGTTTGCGATTAGATGATGGCAGGATGAAATGGCTACTGAGATAGTGTAGAATACCCTCAATATCGTTAATACATATCTAATACGATGTGCCGCGTTCCTCCGGGACATTTTGATTATGGCTCCCCACAACATCCAAACACATGTGGATCGTATGTTTTTTATCTCTCTTTGCTAAACTCCATCCATTCAGACAAACTCATCAGATACGTGGCTCTCTGTTCTCCCCTACCCTCTTGCTCAATATGCCCTGTGAGTGCTACGTTTTCCAAAGACTCCTTCCACATTATGTCTATTTCTGATGCTAAGAGTTATTTTGTTCTATTTCCTTTAAGAATTCCTCATTCGATCCGGACATAATATTCTCAGTTACCTTCTGTAGAACTAAATTTCTGCTGACTCCACTTTTCTCTTCATCTGTGGATATATAGTAAAATATCACATGTATTGAATAAGAAAGATCACATTGAAATCCAGCACGGCGTTCTTAGTTTTTAACGAATTTATTCTGGTTTTCAGAACTTTGCTTTGCCTTTGGAATCCAACCATTGCTTTTCCAATGCGTGTTCGGATTTCAGTGGCGCATTTGATACCCGTTCAAAAATTTCCCATGTAATTAACCTTCTGCAGTTGTTTAATTTAACATCTCTAAATCGCAGTTCGAAATTTTAAATATTTTCCTTGGTGATCACCATATTTCCTGTCAGTTTTATACCAATTTGCCTCTCCCCATCGCAAGGCAAACAATATACTCACGTTAGAGGGTTACTGTATGTTGTCGTATAAACATAAGAAAAGACAACAACTACAGTTTATGCATATGTAGGAAATATAACTCTATACGTAAATAGGTTACGAGTTAGCGATCGGAAAGGAAACCTACAGGTAATATGTCACCCAGTAGTTCTTGGGAAGAAGCTATCTATTTCTTCCTAATGGAATACGAATTAAGGTTATTCAACCTCTGTAACTATAATGTCGGTTTCTAAATCCAAAGATCTGTACTGAGGGAACCAAGTATTGTAGTCCGGTAGCAAGCGTTCTTCCGGACTATCGAGGGACTTGCGACGATTGTCCGTCTGAAAGAAATTTTAGGTTAAAAATAATTCATCCCCTAATATGTAGTGTAGACGATTTTGGATTATATCAGTACAGCTAAGTGAGCATTTGGCAGTTTCTACCCAATTATGGTAGCAATATTCTATTTTTGTCTAATCAGGCTCTTCTAAAGATAGTGTTTTATGGACATTATATGACTGGGAATTAATAACCTACCTTGATTTGATAATTTAGAAACCTCTTCTAGACATTACATACATGGAGATTTTATTTAACAACCATGGATGTTACACATTGTCAAAGTCTGTTCTAAATCACTAGTCCTCGTGATGAATTTTTTATTTATTTCCTTGAGGAATCAGTAAGTATTTTTTCTTGCAAAGTTTACTTAGCTGATGTAATTTAAGCTCATTGGCCTCTTTTATTTCTGCCCCACCCACCTTTAGTATAATTCCCAGTCCCCCATTTAAGTGTCCATAGATGTCGGTTCTCTGATGGTTGCGGTAAGCCTTTTGTATTCCGGTTGTAATTTTTGTATTTGTTGTTGTGTATGAATGAGTATGTGTGTCAGTGATTGGTTGGACGAATCAGTGTTTTTAAACTATTAAAGCCCTGCATTAATTTCGTCCAGTTAACAGAAGTTTTCTGCCGCATTTAAGTATTGTACGTCTTTTATTAAGACATTTTTATTTTAGTTTATTGTAAATATCTTATTACATATCGTAAATGAAAATTGTGGTTTAGAATTTTTAAATTGTTGTTTTATTCCAACCCTCAATAGACAAAAATTGTGAATATGGTGGCTAGTTAGACCTTATTTGAGATTACGAGGTATTATTGTGGCTGTAGTAAAAAGGGTTTGCAAGATTGTCTTAATTTGGTGACAGGATTATTGTGGTATGTTTGGGTCACTAATTGTGGTTAGATAAGTTTAATTATACGGCAGAAGACTAGCGTTTTCCAATTGTAAATTTGGCCTTGCGCCATATCTTTGTATTTTAATGCAAAATAAATATCCCTTGCCTTCGTGATGCCTCGACCGAATGAATTTAAGAGTACGGCGTGATTGGCTAAAAATGTTTTAACTTTCTACTGTTTAAATAGCAAAATGTAACTTCGATGTTCTATTCTAACGGTTTATTTTCTAGCACTATTCACCCGTGGGAAGTTATTCTGGTTCTTTCCTCGCCTTGTACCAATAATACCTAAAAATTTAAAAGCAACCTCAGTCGACATCTATTTTTCCGATTGATGTGTTTGTTAATATAAGTTTTGGGTATATATTTTTGGTTATTTTATATAGTATCATTTGGTTTATTACGTAACGATATTGTGATATTCGATCTGCCATAGAAGTTGAAATTTTGCAAGAAACTAAACGTAAATTTGCTTGGATGATCTACCGATCAAAAAACTTAGTATACATTTTCGTCTTAGTAAATATATTTCTCTTTATATTAAGGTAACATCTTTTACTTCAAAACTATGGTTAAACTCATTACGGAGATGCAACGAAATAGATCGTCTGGACTATGTAACCAAAACATATTAAAAGAATTAACATTCTCAGCCTTCCCTATCTTTCTTGCATATCTGTAGTCGCATTAAAGCAACCAGCATTTTAGCCAGATGTTGCCCTAAATGCGCGTCAGAAAAAAAAATCCGCATTGTCATTGATTACCATAAAGTTGACCTGATATATACAAATTTATAAAATGTTTTCACATCTCTCTCTCTCTCTGTCTCTCTCTCTCTCTCTCTCTCTCTCTCTCTATATATATATATATATATATATATATATATATATATATATGCGCAATGCCGTCCACATACATTCCTGTTACGCTGCATCAGATGTCATCAATGCGGTTATACATCCGCTTGTTTCAAACTGGGGCCGATATATATATATATATATATATATATATATATATATATATATATATATATATATATATATATATATATATATTATGTTTAAAATTTCTCCATTTAGGGGCAAGACTCCTCAATATCGCAGAGAGATCATTTGTATTAGGTTGGTGCAAAAATAATGACGAAATAATATCTTTTTTCGACGTTAAATATACGTACAAAAACGACATTATTATGTCATTATTTTTGCACCAACCTAATAGATATACACAATTACCTGCTGAGTGATTCCATTGTTTAACGACCATCAGACCACCCGCATTATACAATGTATATTTGTGTGTATACACTTTATCTCTCAAATGTTCTTAACTTAGTATATAACAAATTTTCTCAAAAAATAAAACACATTTTTGAGCATAATCATTGCTTCTATGACTGTATCAATGCGTGTTTGTAGCCGTTCTTTTGTATGTCTTTGTTTATGTATCACTTTCGTCTTTCATACGTCATGTCCTTTAAGGGCCTGGGTGATCATGACACTCTACAACTCCACAACATCCTCTCTTTCTCTCTCTCTCTCTCTCCCTCTCTCTCTCTCTCTCTCTCTCTCTCTATATATATATATATATATATATATATATATATATATATATGAGAATCTAAGTAATTTTATTGGCGCCAACCTTTAAAAGCCGTCGGAGATCTAGGCCTTGGTTCTCCAATGTCAGCCGGGTCGTCAAATATTGCCGACATGATCACCATAAATCAGTCTATCTTTGAAGGTTATTTAAAGCAAAGAAGGCAGTGTTGTCTGAGACAGACTTGCCCCATTCTCAGTAAGCTAATATATTTGCGATCATTGAGTTTATGATGTGTCAGTAATCTATCACAGCTGAGCCCGTTCTGAAAACTGGCCGGTAAGCAATGGATGGTTGCTTTGGCATTCGAATCACTCATTCATCATTACAGCAGACTCTAAGTAGATAAACTTTGTGCTACTGTCAGTGAACACTGCAGCTCTGTTATCAAGCTTTCACTCGAGGTTTCACACTTGATTATCAATTCCTTGTAATTCCTCAGATAAGCATTCATTTTATTTCAATATTTGTCCATCTTTATTTATATATCATTTGCCTATTTCGTCTGGAAAAAAGGCCAATCTATTAAAAGTCGCAATGAGTAACGAAGTAATTAATTATGAATAGTGTGCAAATATAACGGATATTAGAAAAATTGTGTTTGATTTTATGGAAAATCAATATTCTATGGGCTGGAGGTGGACGATTATGACGTTCCACAAGTTTCTGTTCTTTGTAACCCAAAGTAATGTCTGTCTTTTTGATAATTTTCCTGACAGTTTGACAGAACTGTGTTATAAAGGACATACATTTGTTGAAGGTCATGTACGTTTATGTCTTGAAAAGCCACAGCACATAGGAGATGGATTTTTCAAAGAAACAAAAGAAAAATAGACACACATTTTCTGATCTCTATGATGAATATATAATTCGTTAGTTTTTTTTTTTTTTTTTTTTTTTAAATCAATACATGTTTTGGGTGTGTTGGCAGTGTGACTGTTATTGATGTGCAAAGGGAAATTGTCGAACAGATTACGAATATAGTCAAGTTCTTAAGTTCAATTTCACACAATTCCTTTCGAGAAAAATATAAATCCCTCATTTCACCCTCAGAACTATGGGTTAAATACCAGGATAAACTAAATTGACTTGCCCTTAGATTGCAACCGGTCTAGGAGAAGGAAAACCCTAAATTGAAAACCAGTATGAATTGGATTGAGTTCCTTCTAGCTAAATTGAACTAGTCACAGGAATCATGATGATGTGTCGGCTGACACATTCTGCATTGAAAAAACCTGTTTTAATCCAAGCCTGTGTAGAAGATACTCCCCAGAGAAAGAATTATCGGAAGAGATTATCTCTCGCGCACTTAGAAATTATTGCATGTATTTATTTTGCTGGAAAATAATTTATTAATTATTTTCACGTGTTTTTTTATTTCTTTTACATTCTCTCGGGATTAATCTTCATTCTGTGTGATAGTCAAGGAGACATTCACTAGAACTGCAGCACATATATACTATGATTGACTAAATTGTCTGATACGATTATAACTAATTGGCGGGTTATTTAAAATCAAAAAATATTTTAGTTTGTAAAAATGTATTTGAATTAATTAGAATTTACTGACACAAGCCTTAATAATGAAACCATAGCTGGTGAGAAGTCGAAGAAACATTCTTATCCAACGGGTATATTCAAGGGAGTCAATATAACAAACCTGGCTAGAATGATAAATCGTCTTCAATTCAAGCCTTTATTAATTATACCACCAGCACATCCAAGATTACAGCTCCTGGTATTTCCAAACAATCGGCCATCTGATTACTCACAACTTCGGCGAACTTACAAGAGTCGTTGTTAAAACTTGACATAGCCGTAAATTATATATATATATATATATATATATATATATATATATATATATATATATATATATATATATATATATATATATATATTTCAATAAAGGTGCAATTAATTTACAAATTCATGAATTATTCATACATAAAACAAATACAAAGATTAATGATTAAATGTCGAGAAATCCATCTTAGAAACAATTCAATAATATACAAAAACCCCGATTCTGTTTATGAATGAAAAGATCCTGTTTTATAAATTTCCGTTCCATTAGATCCTTTTATTTTACAAGCTTTCGTCTGTTCCTACAGACATCCTCAGGTATGAAATAGATTGTGTTCTTGTTTATACTCTCAGTAATAAGTGGACAAACGATGGTATCTTTCATGGTAAATGTGAGCCAGTGCATTGCATACAATGTTACTAAAATGTGATAATATATGGACCTACCATGGACAGTCACCTTCAATTCTAGCCCACTCATTTTTGAAAGGAAACATAACACAACCATAACAAGGGTTTAATTTCGCAGCATTTTTATTTCGGATTTTTTTCGGCAATTTTATTCGATTTTCGCTATATCTTGCCTTAAATTGACAAAATTCTGGCACTCTTCCGCAACAGTCTGTATCGTTAAACTTGAAACCTCTTCAAGTTTTGTAATGATTCAGAGAGTAATTCCACATCATTACTTGATGTCATACCTTTCACGAAGATTAGTCAATTAATTTTATCTAAGATTAGCTTTTCCGGTATAAATTTCTGACACAGTGTTGACTTTACCGGCATATGTGGTAAAATCTTCCTCTTTAGTACGGTTCATGAACTGCCAACATGTATGAACGAGAATTCATTCAGCATAAATTGTTGATAATATCGAAATTGTTTCGTTAAATGACACTTTTTTTGGAGTAATCAGCCAAATGAAACTCAGATGTTTTTCATGCAGAGCGCAGCGAAATTTTTGAAATAAAATACATACTTTCTTTCCATCCGAAAATAATTGAAAATCCTATTTGAAAATTCTCGTACCATCTGAAGTGCGACAGAAATGCAACGTTTTCTTGTAGGATGTAATTAAATTGACTAATTAAATTAGTGATAGAGTCCGGCGAAAATGAAATTGAAGCATTGCCTCATTCTTGCTTTTGCAGGATTGCCTTCAACTGTTCTCGATATTCAATCCGCTGCCACTGCATTTGTTGCAGGGTTTGCTGAATAATTATCTTAAACTTTTCTATAGTGTATTATTTTCGTACAAGAAGTCTTTAACTCCGAAGAAAATATCCTAATAACCGTATATTATAGAGCCTTGAAATTTATCGACATCCGCATCGCCATATTAATATACACGAACTTCATAAAATTATTTTCCGTGAAATGTAAATTTCTATGCCAACTATTTATGCTAAGCCAGGGTATTCTTTTCTTTATTCGTGTGAATTCGAATCCACTTCGCCAATGTTATGTGTACATTCCATTGAATGAAGATAACAGAATCATGAAATCTTGGAGTGGACGTTGTCATATTGATTTCTGTAGTAAAGATATCAGGCTCGTTTCCGTTTACCTCTTTGCTGACGATTCTAGGCTTCAGTGTATGTGCTGTTTTGACAAGTCCAAGTCTTATTCTGGAGAGGTGTGATCATCTCCACAACACACACACACACATGAATAAGGAAATATTTGATAATTATAAGATTAAATATATAAATTAGAACTAAGCAACTATAAAGTAAATTTAGTATATCAAGAAAAAACAAAATAAAAATAAACAGACATCTTAATATTACCAGCAATACATTATTACCAGCAAATCATTTTTGAGCAGAAAAAATATTACCCGCAATAAAAGTTTTGTCGGCATTTAATAACCCACTGATATGCCGTAAAACCAAACAAAACAAACTCAACCGAACCAAAAGAAATAACACAAAATTTAACATTGATATAGGAGGATATGATTCTGCGGAGGCATGTAAAATTTTTGGAATCTTGTTATTGTGGCAACTGTAATTAATTTTCGACATTAAGGACACCGGACTCTATAGAGATGATCGTGTAATTCTCCTCTGTAGAACAAGTTTAAGAAATATGAACAGATTGTGAAAGTAACTGATAAATGTTTTCAAAGATAATAAGGCAAATAACATTAATACTACCAATGCTAAAGTTATAAACTTTCTCGATGTAACCTTCGACTCGAAAATTGGTTATTGAAAACTATATGCCAAAGATATATATATATATATATATATATATATATATATATATATATATATATGTATGTATGTATATAACAATAAATAAATAAATGATAAAACTCCCCTTCATAAGACTTTAGTTAATTTATATAAATTATATAAATCTGTCCAAATTAGATTAACTATTAACTCAAGCAATAAGGAAATATTTCGTAATAACACAATTAAATATATAAAACTTTAGAACAAAGCTACAATAAAATAAATTTTGGGTATTTTAAAATAAAAACAAAAGAGGTAAACTCTAAGCAGAAACACAAGTCGTGACATAATTTATATCCCTGCTTTAATCGTAATATTCCAACGAGTACTGGAAATACATTCCGATAACGGTGTCAAATTTTATATTGGTTCCACTGAAATTGGGAATAGCATTTCTGCCATCATCGAATGAAGTTAGACAATGTAATATATCAGAAAAGCACTGCTCTCTTCAAACATTTCTGACATTAAAAGAATGATAATAACACAACCCTTATTACGTGGGATATTGTAACCAAAGACAAATATAATGGGAAAACGATAGATGTAATTTATTTCATGTAAAATCACTGAAGTAACTGCAGATTATTAAAGAAAGGAATTGATGGTTACCTGTAGACATAAAAATAAAAAAAATCTGTTGAAACATGTTGATCCAGATTAATTTTCAATGTAAATTTTAAGCTTTCTCTTTTTTTGTTCTCATACTTATTTTAATTATGCTTAATATAAAGTTAATATTCACAATATACAATTAAAAGGAAAATACATATGCGCACTCACAGACAATTTAACTTAAGTTGATATCAGATGAGATTGAAGCTACTAGTGAAAATAAAACATATTTGAAATAATATTTTGATATTTTCTTAATCAATCAATGCTAACAAGGAATTAATGCATGAATTTGAAAAGATCCCAACCAAAAATATTGAACCATACCTGTTTGAATGAAAAATATATAAGTACACACAGAGACACGCATAGCTATATATCCGTGTGTGTGTGCACGAACGTGTCTCTTCACGCACGAACTTGCGTGCGCACACACACACATATACAAGTATGTGTTTTGGTATATATATATATATATATATATATATATATATATATATATATATATATATATATATATATATATATGTTGGGATCAAGTAAATGGTTAACGAAATAATAAAACAAGTGTTACCGATATATCATATATTAGACAGTAAATACAACACGACTAAGGGTTGACCCATCATTCAATCTTAGAGACTGTTCCCCATTCCTCCTAATCTTATATTAGGCGGAAGAGTCCAACATAGACTCTTTAGAGCGAGGACACGAGAACACCTGCTTTTCAGCATGACTCCGTATGAAGTCTTTTTTTAAATAATTTCCACACAATACTTTTTATTCAAGCAAATAAAAAAAATCATATACAACTACTTTGATAAAGCTATATACAGGAATTAGGTTCATTTTTTTCTTTTTAGTTTTACGTGTTAAGAACGGTCCCTTTTATTAAGGTCTCTATTGATTATTCCTCAATAATGAAAAATTGGATAAGTTTAATGGTAAATTATAATGTTAATAATTTCAAAAAATCCAATACGTATTGTGCTTTTCTAGAAATTCAAAGTTCTTTTCCTTTTTCTGTACACATGGTATGAAATGAATGATGTTCAATATCTTTTACTTTTCGGGTTAATTTCTTAAGATTCCTTAAATTTCCTTTTTCTTTTGGGCCTTCTGAGCTCTGGCACTGATTGCGGTATTGTAACCTCAAATGTGTCAAAGATGACGTCCATATGTCATCTTCTATGGGATCCCTGTCGACTAATCTTTTATAGCATTTTGTAATTTGGTTTACATGATGTTTATGTATAAACTTCGGTCCCTGAATCATGTAAATCATGTTACCTATTTTCCTAAATATTGTACCTATCTCCCAGTGAACTTTATTATTCCCAAATACGCGAAAAAACCTTTTCGCTGACCTTGAAATGCTTTTTAAGTACTTTATTCCTATTTCCCGTTGTCGTTTCACTCGGAAGGATTTTGTCAAATGCCGTTTTCATCTTCCTGGCAAACATGACCTCCGCTGGCGTTTTGGCAGATGGAGCACTGCTATGAGGGGTTACACGATAAACCTGAGCAAAAAATTGCTGTATAGCCGTATCGGTGGGAGTAACCTCGCCTTCGTCAGTGCTCTCTGGAAAATGTCCACAAAACGCCCTGCTTTACCATTTCGTCTTGGGTGATATAGCGCCGTGTTAACATGTTCGATCAGGAATGAGTGAAAAAAAAAATCCCTAAGTTCACAGGATGTGAACTGTGTAGCATTGTCTTTTACGATACAGTCAACAACTCCGAAACGGGAAAACAACTCGTGCAAAAAATTTACGGTCACCTCTGCGGTCGGTCAATATTTCTGGCCACTAGGAATAACTGTCAACTACTACAAGGTAGTAAAAACCATCAAGTGGTCCAGCAAAATCAATGTGTATCCTTGACCACGGACGGTCTGTTTTAGGCAAGGGGTTGTATGTTATCTGGGTTGCTTTAGCAGCCAAATCACACCCTTTGCACGATCTGACAGTGTTTTCAATATCATTTTCCATGTTGGTCGAGTAGACGTAACTCCTCATCAGACTTTTCATTCTTAAATTCCTGGATGGACATCATGGAATTCCTTGAATGTTCTTTTCTCTAATGTAGATGGAATTACTACTTTGTATTTGTACATTAGTATATCGTTACAGAGTGAGTAAACTTCTGAAATATTTTTGTCTTTACTATTTAGTTTGTCCCTTACTTCCGCACGCTTTGTCTGTCATCTCGTTCATTGTTATAGGATGCTCCATGAGAGTATTGCACAAGGTACTTTTTATTTCGTCTTCTGTTTTTTTTATGGCAGCAATGACTGTGTCTTCCAGGGGTTCAGCATACTTAGGTATCAATCTAGAAAACCCGTCTGCATAACAGTCACTGGCTCTAATAAACGTCTTTATCCACTGTGCCATGTATCCTCAAGAATCCAGTGACAGGACCCAAAGTGTGCGAGTTCAATACCTGGTTAAGGCGGTGGAGAATTTGGAGAGGGAATTAAGCCGGAGATAACTGACAACTGATATCCATTTGAAATGACACGTGGAACTATAACGTTCTAACTCAGTGAGCGAAATAAAGGGTTCAGTTCGATATTCCAACAACCTGAAGAAGGCAGGAGGTTACAACGGCCTAAAAGTTGTAATAAATATTGAAACAAAGATGAGGAAAATTATTTGAATAATGTAAATAATGTACTTCTAGTGCTTTCTGCTAAAACTATGCGATTGAACATTTGACAACACTGATTTATCATTCGAGGTCGAATGTTCAAGCTGAGAGATTTGCTGACATCTACAAAAGGATATTCAAAAAGGCTAAGGGCTTGAAATCTAAAGAAACGTCATTACAAGAAATTTTGTGCGTATAACTAAGGATGTCAAATGCAAACGTCAACGCGAAATGTCACCTCAAAAATGTCACCTGCAGAGTTCTGTTCTATTCAGCGTATTTTCTCGGAGGACACTTTGTCTAATTTCTCACTATGTAAGAGGTATCCATTTGACATATTGCAAAAACATATTCTGATATATTTCCTATATCTAGATTAGAATAAACTGAATCCCTGTCTCTTGACCCACTATATATCTAAACAACTGACCAAATTCCATGTTGTTTAAACATCTCATATCACATTTGAGCATATATATATATGATCAGTATATATTTCACAAAAGTATATGTGGATTAATTTTGGTTACAAAAAGGCGAAAAATCAGTGCAACTATTTATTATTTAATGCATCATCATATATGCCAGGTGTATGAAAATACATCACAGATTCTTAATCTCCTAAAAATAATATCCAACCTGGAACAAAGGTCAGTTGGCACCCGTTCAGAATACTCCTCTTGAGCTCATTTTTATTGTATAGGCGTCACGTGTTTCCAATCTGGCGTGTGTCTGTGATTATAATTCTTGAAATGAAAAAATAAAAGACAAGAAATAATAAAATTTCTTTAAACATCATCCAGAACACATTAATTCAATCCTACAAAACATTTCATGTCATAAGGATATTTTTATTGGAAGGACAAAGAAAAAAAACAGAAAAAAAGTCACAAATCATTTTCATTACTAATGCTATCATTTTAAAATTAATATATATTGTCTTCAACTAAGCAGGTGATCTTGTGCCTGACTACAGTCAGTTTATACAACATTTATGCTCTTCAGTTTTACCAAATGCTTAATGTATATCTATGCGGGAAAGTCAAACATTATTATTATATATGCAATTGTGCATCTGGGCACCAATTTCCTTTTATATTAAAATTGGACATATTGGATTTCGAGAAAATCCAAGAAGAATTTAGTTTATTATTCAGTCTAGCATAGGTAGTAACTCAGCATTGAAAGTGTCAGTTTCACGCCATATTTCGTTTCTCCTCAAACGCGCTTTACATAAATATAATGTTAATCTTTATATCTGCATTAGACATAACCACAAATGCTATATCCACCATACTCAGATAAATTCCTTCATAAATACTGTAATTAAAATAAGTGTGCATATAATATATGTATGCATATAAGAATATATATATATATATATATATATATATATATATATATATATATATATATATATATATATATTTACATGTATTATTATTATTATCATTATTATTATTATTAGGGTCTTCCAGATAGATAGCTGGTGTTTTTAGAGCTCTCTTGAAATAAAAAAAATATTACCTATGGAATTTTAAACATTTGAGATTATTTAATTAATAATAATTTCGCTCTGTTCTTTGACATACAACTCTCCGGGATCTATATCCTCCTGGAAATTCCATACGGATTACCATATTGTATCATTACTAATATCTATCTATCTATCTATCTATTTATCTATCTCTCTCTATCTATCTATCTATCTATCTATCTATCTATATATATATATATATATATATATATATATATATATATATATATATATATATATATATATATATATATATATATATATATATATATATATATATATATATACGTGTTTGTTTGGGCACTTTAAGGCTTATGCGTGACATCTAGACGTGCATGGTCTCAAGGAGAGTGCCTGTGTGTTCGGACATAAATTTTGATAATGTGCGAAATTTGTTCCTGCGGTTCCAACATGGTAGTTAAGAGAATTGGTGGAAGAATTTTCATCATAGTTTCCATTCACACGTTCTGTATTCACTTTTAACTAAGATACTGATCAAACAAAATTGTTCATAAGTATTTCTCGGTACCACATGTTGCTTATTTGGCAAATACAACAAAGGGCACTTAATCTTATCTGCTTTACCTCGCTTTCTCTTTACACACATACAAAGTTCACCGTTAGCTCCATAAGCCAGCATATCATGGAAAATCTGCTGTCAGGTAACCTCATCCCTCCACTCGCAACATTCAAAATAAGTTGAAGTGGTTCAGAGATCCAATGGAAGCAAGTCATATTCTCAAACAAGTTCAGTTTTTCTCTTTTCCCAACTTCAGGGCTAGTTTATGTGTGGAGGCAGCCCAAAGAAACTTTCAACTCTGATTACTTTCTTCAAACAGTGAAGCATGGAGGTGGATCAGTGATAGTTTGGGCCGCTATATTATGGAAATATCTCAGTCCACTAGTTGCCCTGCATGGTAGAATTAACAGCAACGCTTACCTGAACATTTTGGGTGATCATGTTCATCCAATGGCCAAGACTTTATTCATTGATGGTGACTGCATCTTCCAAGACGATAATGCTCCAATACATACAATTCTAGTGGTTAAGAATTGGTATTAAGCGCATAAAAGTCAGTTGGAACACATGTAGTGGCCTCCCCAATCTCAAGATATCGATATTATTGAACATTTGTGGTGCATTTTGGAACAAAAAGTTAGGAGCCGCTATCCTCCACCGTCGTGTCATAAAAAGCTGTAGAAGGTTTTAAAGAAAAAGGACTGAAAATTTCTCTGTATGAAGTCAGGAAGCGGTATGATTTCATTCGTAGATGCATTAAAGCTGTCTATGAGGCTAAAGGAGGACCAACTCCATAGGAAATAAATTTCCTTTGAATTTATCAAATGTTCCAATTATTTTGTCCAACCCCTGTATGAGTGAATATATATATATATATATATATATATATATATATATATATATATATATATATATATATATATATATATATATATATGTATGTGTGTGTGTGTGTATATAAATATATATATATATGTGTGTGTGTGTGTGTGTGTGTTGAGTGTGTGTATATTTGTGTGTGTATGCATAACAGAAACTGAAATATTAAAATAAAAAAAATAACAGATTAAAAGTATAAACAACGAAAATGTAGAATCAACATATGTAGAACGCCAGAACGTATATCTGAAAAAACGTTAGAAACTAAAGCAAATGTTAGAATCGAATAGATGAGGAAATAGTTATTTATTCTAAAAAGAAATAGGAAAATATTTCGACTTCTGATGCTTGGTGTGCAGAATATTTTGCTAGAATTATAAAACAGATAAAAAAAAATGTCAAATATCTTTCAAATAGTGTTTTTCTTTTTCTTTTACTTGCCGGATGTTAGATTATATATCAGTCTCTTCGCTAGTCAATGGACATCTTTTGCATAAGTTGATGAAAGGTAGAATATAGAACACAGAGAAATGAATAGCTAAGCATTGGAACAATTTCTCTGAGTTCAATATCCTGGAACATTACCAGTTCGTTTAATCTGATATTTGTAGCGAATCACATTATTTTGGTGCGTCTAAACTTACAATGTATCATTTAGACAAAATGGCGCCCTTTGATAAATACACAGGCGTTGTTTTACACAATTTATTGTATTTGTCGGATGGTATATCTGAATAGTTTGTTACACATAGTAAATCTTTTGTGTTTATAATTAAGATATAGTAGATAAACATATTTGTATAAATTAATTGATCTACAAATATGATGTTTTGTACTCTGTGTAAAATATCGTGTGAATGTATGTTAGCTGCAAGACTTTAAGTGTGTGTGTGTGTAACGAATGCACGGCCGCAATTTTCGACGGATTCGCACCAAAATTTACATGCATATGCCCCAAGTTAGCGGGAAGGCCAAGACCGACTTTGCATTTCCCAGCTCCCATCGATAGTGGAAATAATCGATTTTTCATGCTTCTCCAGCAGTTTTCATGTAGTTTGCAGCCATTTTCTACTAGTTAGAGTGAGACCATATAGGTGGCTGCTACGAATAGACAGGAAGATTCAATTGGCCAACGTGAGAGCCAACAGCTGACTGACACGAATATTAACTAGCATGCTAGCATGCAAAAAAAAAAATCGATAGCTCCATTCTTCAAAAAAGGGAAAATTTAAATATGCATGGAACTTTACTTCAATTGGTTCATTCGCTTGCTTAAACTCAACGTTGATTCTGATTCCGCAGAAGTGGGTTAGGTGTGAAAAAGTACTTGTTGTTAACATTCTTCTTTCATTCGCTTTTTCTAGTTACGCGTCCTTTATTTAAAAGCTGATCGTTTAGTGTTCATTTTGTATAGTTCTTTTTTCGTGACAGATTTAATGTTTAGTATAGAGCTTAGAAAAAATTCGCAGTGTGAGATTGGCAAGAGGTAAGGCATGTAGCAACATCAGCACGAAAAAGGGCGCTCCTTTAAAGGCAAGGAATGGCAAAAATATTTTAAGTCAAGTGATAGTGATTGCTGTATGAGTCAAACGATTTTTTACTCAAACACGGTAAACGCCATGATGCTAGTATATATATATATATATATATATATATATATATATATATATATACATACACACACACACACAATCATACACACACACACACACACACACACACATATATATATATATATATATATATATATATATATATATAGATACACACACACACAATCATACACACACACACACACACACACATATATATATATATATATATATATATATATATACATACACACACACACACAATCATACACACACACACACACACATATATATATATATATATATATATATATATATATATATATATACATACACACACACACACAATCATACACACACACACACACACACACACATATATATATATATATATATATATATATATATATATATATATACATACACACACACACAATCATACACACACACACACACACACACACACACACACACATATATATATATATATATATATATATATATATATATATATATATATATATGAATTACGACCAAATCCAAAACATGTCATGCGTAATGTAACGGATTGATCACTGCTTTTTCTTCCATGTCTTTCTATGTGCCAAGTATGCGATCATGGCTCTCCTCTAATTTTTGCTTTAATTAACCAGAACAATATACCATCAATATCTGTCCTTATTACAACATCGACACACAAAACTCGACTTTCCCATATTTCTCTTGACTTCCGTAATTTATTTGTTTGTTATGTCCTCTAGGCCCACATACCTCATTATTTTTCAAGCCAATTTTCATCACTAATTCGTAGGTAGACGAATTGAAGTTTTTCAAAATATGTGATTCCTTATTTATAACTCAAATAAAATTTAAGTTCAAGTGACCTACTTTCTTAACATCATAATTTGATTTTTAATTAATTGATTTAAATTTGTTTTTCGCTACTCAATTCTAACTATGTTTCAAAAATGGAAGCTAAAAGATTCGAATTTAATTTTGTAATTAAATTAAATACATCAGTTCCATTTCATCCTCAATCGAACTTTTTTAGTAACTTATTAGATTTAAATAAAAATACATGCATAACTTATAAATAACCCAATAGCAATCATTTAAATATACACCCTAAATCAAATCGCCCCCATCTATAATTAAGCATATACAGTTATCTATCCGAAAAAGAATAAGTACAAATTCAGCAAATGACAAGATTTTCAGTGAGCATATCAATACCTATAATAAAGCTCTAAAAGAGATTGGCCACAAAACCCCAAAACTTATATATATAAAATGAAAATGGAAAGCATAGAAAAAACAGAAGTAGAAAAATGATCTGGTATACGCCCCCATACAACCAAATGGTAAAAAAAAATTAGGATAAAAATTGCTCGCATTAAAAGTCAAGCATTTTCCAAGTGAAAGTAAACTAAGTACTATTTTCAATAAAAACACACTAAAATTGAGTCACAACTGTACGGAAAACTTAGAAAAAAATTAAGAAACATAATGCTAATATCTTAAATACACACTTATAACAAAACAAAAACATTCAGACGATGGAAAAATAAAAATTAAACCTGTGAAGTTAAACAAAAATTATGTAACTGTAGAAACCCTCATAATTGCCCTCTACAAAATAAATGTAACACAGAATTATTAGTATACCAATGCAATATCTCATCGATTGAAAATCCTGAAAATATAAATATATATATATAGGTTGCACTAGCCATGATTTCAAAAAGATTCAACCAACATCAAAGTTCATTTAGGATGAATAAATGTAAAAATCAAACATCTCTCTCGAAGTACTTCTGGCACCTAAAAAATACTGAATCCGAGAAATGAAATAGCTATGTTATGCCGTCATTGTCAAAAATTTTCCTTAAATAATATTTAAAAATAAATTTAAAAACTGCGACCAAGTAATATACATACTTATATTTGATGTAAAAAAATAATTTTATATACTGTAAGGAATTCCATTAAATTTACTTGTCTGATATATATATATATATATATATATATATATATATATATATATATATATATATATATATATATATGTATATATATATATATATATATATATATATATATATATATAATCTATTAAAATTAACAGTTAGAATATTTTAAAATTGTATTTAAAATTGTAGTTAAAACGAATTCTAACCTAAACATCTTTTAAAATTGTAGTTAAATAAAACGTATTCTAACCTAAACACCTCTATCAAAGTACTACAGGCACTTGAATGAATCCAATAAAAACACCAGAAGTAAAATGAAATTATCATGAAAAGCTAGAAGATATAGGCCATTAAATGACCCATGTCCTTTGTACATACATGTGAAACTATATATTACTAAGTTTATAAAAATAAAGTTTACTAAATCAGAGAAATGAATTCGCTATTTTTGCCGTAATTGTCATAAATTTTGCTTAAATAGTATTTAAATATGAATTTTTAAAAAATTCTGACCTAGTAATATACATACTTATAATTGATGTGAAAATAATTTTACATACAGTATCACTTACTGTATGTAAAATTATTTTTCACATCAAGTATAAGTATGTATATTACTAGGTCACAGTTTTTTTAAACTTCATATTTAAATATTATTTAAGTAAAATTTCTGACAAGGCACAAATAGCTAATTCCGTTCTCTGATTTAGGAGACTTTTATTTTTTTATTTCTTATATTAAGTTGGTGCAAAAATTATGACGTAATAATGTCGTTTTTTGACGTTAAAAATACGTCAAAAAACGACATTATTACGTCATTATTTTTGCACCAACCTAATACATGTACTTGTTTTAAAAAGAAATATAGTATATTAAAAATTAAAAGTGAAAATATTTTTAAAGTCGTAGTTAATTTTTTTAAAAATCCAGACGACAAGCAATTAACGGATGTCAGAATTCATTGAAAAATACATCCCTATTCCTACCAAAACGTAACTAATAACTGATACGACAAAATACAGCGATAATGAACACGCAACCACCCCTTGTCTGAATGAATGGATTTCTCTGTATCCTTGGAAACATGAATTATGAATTTTTGCTGTGCATTTAAAACCTAGTAATTTTAAAAATAAGTTACTCCAAAATTCGCGTGAAGATGAAATGGAACTAATGTCTTTAATTTAATTAAAAAATTAATTTCGAAGATTTTAGCTTCCATTTTTGAAACATCGTTAGAATTGTGTATCGAAAAAAACATATTTTAAATCAATTAATTTATAATATTAATGCTCTGTAAATTTACATTGAGCACTTTTGTAAAAATAAAAATATCCTAAAGAACACCGTATTATATATCTTACTGTTCTTTCTTTCTTTATATATATATATATATATATATATATATATATATATATATATATATATATAAATACACACACACACACACACACACACATATATATATATATATATATATATATATATATATATATATATATGTATACAATTTTTTATTTTTTAATTTATTATATTGTATCCTAGAAATTTTTAATAAATATTTTATTTAATATTTATTTTATTATTATATTATATGTAATATTATTATTTATATATTACATAATGTTTTAATTTTAATTTTGGATGTCACTTTTACTTACATTATATTTCAAATTTAAAAAAAAAAAGTGTTCACAAATATTTTAATACTTTTATGTAATTTTCCTTATGTAAATTAGATGTTAATATTTTAAAATATAGCTCAAGGATATATTAACGGTCTTCTTGATTAGACACTCCCACTTCTACTCTCGTGAGAGTAGGAATCATTTCATGTCTAGATTCTATCTGCAAATTCCTCTTCATTTTTCTTTTTCCTTTCTTTTCCTCTTTCGTCTTTCTTCTTCTTCTTCTTCTTCTTCTTCTTCTTCTTCTTCTTCTTCTTCTTCTTCTTCTTCTTTATTCCTCAGATATTTTAATTTTTAAACTCTTACCTTATTTTATTTCTTTACTCCGCTGAATTAGCAAGACCCGCAAGCAAATCTCTGTGGATCAAAATAGCTATTCGAACGTGGGAATTTGGGATTCATATTCCATGTAATATATATATATATATATATATATATATATATATATATATATATATATATATATATATATATATCCGACAATTACTGTAATTGTTATTTTTATAGATACAAATATTTAAGTCTATATACTGTTTATAATAAAACTTATTAACTACATCTACTTGCCTAAATTTTTGCTGTAGCTAAATGGTATAGCACCACCGGCCAAATGACGGTTCCGTTTACGATACAGAATCGATTCCTGTCAGAGGACAGATACTTTCTATGGAACGTAAATATAGCTAATAATGTGTATTGTAAACAGAGCTTTTGCTTTACTTAAATATTTGTAATTATAAAATTTCAATTATAAAAACTGAGAACGATTTATCCAGTGATTGAAAATTTCCTGTCGAAATATGAACATTTTTTTCAGATTTTAATTTTTTGAAAAATGCTTTAATAATACGCAAATTTATTAGTAGCATATTTATATAAAATGCTGATGCTATTATTATTATAATTATTATTACAGAAATAAATTTAATTATTTAATGCATTTTATTTCATTTGATTATTATATATTGAATGGCAATTTGGAAATCGATTCGC
>OZ010571.1:143640875-143685875 GCA_963932145.1 Acanthosepion lycidas | reverse complement strand
CTTGACAGATGGCGCTGTCTGAAAAGATGGGTTCTTGACAGGTGTAGTCCATTGAGTCTTGTCTGAATTGAAGATATAAAAATACAATATAAAATAACTAAGTAAATAGATATTAAGAAAAAATAGAGTGTGACAGTTAATAAAAAAGAAGATAGATAGATAGATAGATAGATAGATAGATGAAATTAAGTGAATGAAATCAATTGTATATGACAGGAGAAAGAAATAATATCTCGCCTTGAAATAGTCGTTATCTGGCAGTCTTACTGAACATTCATTATTATTTTGAGTGTGAGTGTCACTCGCTAGGATAAATGTAAATTAACATTAGCCATTTCCTTATAAGCAAATATCCGGCATTCATTTAGCATGCACCCAGTACTACTGTTGATTGAAATTTATAAAATCTTCTATTGAAATTCTTTTGTAGGAAAATAAGTTTCTCGTGTCTATTATAGTTTGTCGCTCTGTTTAGTATTGATGGATGTTTCCTTCCTGACATTTTTTTTGAAGTAGTGTGGAATGTCAACATCTTGATTGTGGAATTATTTTCTCTTCAAGTTATATATGATATCCAATTTAGTTATTGCTGTTATGGAAAGTTCTCAGTTGATGTGTCTTCTATTACTTGTACATTTAAGGAAACTAATTATCTGTCTAATAAATTTCTTCTATCCTTCCCTTCCTTTGTTTTATAATAGAAATGCATAGTAAATAAAGCGGAGTTATAGACGTTTTATATGCATGTGTTCGAAAGAGAGAGTGTAAAAAATTAGCAATATTTTTTTAAATCATTTCGCACGAAGCAATTCAATAAAGTGACTAAGAATCCACAGGTTAATGAGTGTGAATGAATGAGAAAAAATACCATTATAAGCAGCGAGAACAATAAAATAGGAGGTAACAAGAAGATATATAACAATTGACTTGGCATTTAAACATTTGAACATCAAAATTGGATGAAAAGTAGGATGCCGTAAGAGAGTTCTACAGGAGAGAATTGTTATAGTTTTTCGGGTATATGTATGTATATATATAACTAGGAGATTTATTATGAAAAATACATTATTGTGGCACAAGGCCGAAAAGGGGAGGGGTAGAGGCTGGTCAACACTAACTATCTTATACCTAGCTAATCTGATTTACGACTCATTCATACATTACAATTTACCCATTCACCAAAAGAACGTGTCCATCACCAATCAATCCTCCTCCCACCATAATGCCACATACTCACAAGGGGGGCCTACACAAAACGCGCCCCACTCCATAAGAATATAATGATATATATGTAATTTAATATTCTAATAATGATAGAATGAGGGGGGAAAGGAGATGAACCCAATAATAAATAAAAATAACACTAAACATAATTGATGTTAGTAGGGAACTTCCAATGTATATATATAACTAGTGAGTTAGTCCAAATGCCTTAACTCACTTTATAGTCTACCAATAGAAGACGCAAAACATTTAATTCGTCGTGTATAAAGGCGGCCATTTTTGTTTACTCTACCCGAATATCCAGTCCAGTTCTGTTCGACGAGTGTCTGACTTTAAACTGACTGGAGGCGGCACGATTTTTAATACTATTTTTTATATTGCAGATTGACGATCTTGTTCTTCGGCTCACGAGGATTTTCCTTAATATTTTGACGAACTGTTTATTGCTTAATTGACGAACTTTCTTCGGCCCACCAAGTTTTTTTCTGTTTTAAGTTAAGTTTTTGCTTAAGTTTTCCTTTTTTCTTTCTTTCATTTCTTTTTTTTTTATTTTTTTTTATTTTTTTTCTGGGCTTCGGCCCACATTTTTATTTTTTTTAGTCCGGTTTGACAAATTCTTACCGGACGACTGCTTTTTATTTCTGCTTATTTCTTCTTAGTTTTTCGTTTTAACACAATAAGTACCGTTTAGGAAAAAAGAAAAAGAAAGTTTTGGATTTATTTCCTTTTCAGTTTATAACCTCCCTCGTTTTTATTTAATTAGTGACTTCGGTTACAATCTTTTTTTGGTTTGACTAGTTTGTGTTTCTTTTGATTTTAATTTATTTCTTTAGTGGCTTCGGCCGCAAACCTTTATTTTTAATTTGGTTTGACTAGTGTCAAACCAGATTTTTTTTTCTGTATATTACATTTGAATTTATTTGACCAAACAAGAGAGGAGTTACTTTTATTGTTTTTTCTTTTATTCTCGGCAGCATTTGGGGGCCATTTTGTTTTTTTTTTACCTGACTATTTATTCTATATTCTTTCTTTTCAGTTTGTAGTTTGTCTTTTATTTTTAGTTTTTAGTTTTCCCAGGTAATTTAATTAATTGCCTTTGTTTTAAAGTTTTATTGTTTTTGTTTTAGTAATTTTTTAATTTCCTGGTATATCCAGGTTTTCCTTTATTTTTTTAATTTCTTTGCCTTCTCCCAACTCCTTTCCCCATTGTTTGTCAAAAAAAAAATATATATATATACATAGACCCGCAGGTGGAAGTCTCCACGAACTTTCAATATGGCCGACGAAGTAAGTCGGTCATGTGTTAAAAAAGACCTCTTTGGGCCGGCTGCTAAGGCCGACCAACTGGATAAATCGAAATCCAAGAAACGGGCAAATGCAGTCCCTAATATTGAAGTCCATGCTAGTGTGAAGGAGGCTAGTAGCACTAACAAAAGAGAGACCAGGCAAGTCTCGAGTCAAGTTTCAAATGACCCGGTGCGAAACGAGGCACAAACTAAGAAGACAGCCGAGGAATTGCCCTCTTGCTGGAAGCCCCCACCCCAAGTTGCATTGTGAACATGGCGGATTTCTTGGAAAAGGCGAAGGGATATGCTCATCTTGTAAATAAAGATGGGCTCCTTGAAGACGTCCAAGAGCTCAATGTGTTCTCAAAGAAAATGGTGTCGGTTTTCGTGGTGGACAAGCGAACTCGCAAAATTTGTCACTCCACGAAAGATATAGTGATTAAATCACTTTTGTCCCTGAGGATAAAACTGCAAAGAGTCATTAAAGGTGCTGGGTTCTTCATGTGGGACATTCTGCTGCCCACGCCAGAAGATTGCCTAGCAATGGCGAAAAAAGAGTTGATCACAAAGGACCTAATTCTAATGACGGAATATGAGGGTCGGCGAAGGACCAGGGTGGCCGTTTTTGAGGTCCCTCCTCAAATTTCGGGATAGCACCTGGCTGCATTTTTTATGCAGTTCGGCCAGATTTTAGGGGCTCTCTCCGACAATTTGAACGGGAGATGGACTTTCGATATTATGTTAGACCAGACGTCCTTCAAGTCCATCCCCAATTGTTTGGATTTAGGCGAACGGAAAATGCCGGTCATTGTGACCGGTAGAAAACCTACTTGCTGGAGGTGTGGCGAGACTGGTCACCTTTCCTCCTCCTGCCCAGGGAAGAAGGCCCCTGGAGTTCCGGTCGCAGGTGACCAAAATCCCCCTTTGGCCGAGAATGTCAAACATGCGGCGCCTGTAATGGGCCTAACGACGAAGCGGACCGGTGTTGAAAATCCCTCGGTTGGGTCCTTACCCACATTACCCCCTAAACCGACCCCTCCCACAAGTGTGGATAAGGAGAAGGATAAGGGGGGATGGCGCCTCGTAGTTAGGGGCAAAGGGAAGGTTCAAACAGCGGGGCCTCTGTCCCATCATGACCCCAGGGATAAAAACACCTACAGCCCCATTCCCTCTACCAGCTCTGAGGGCGACGCCTAGGCGTCTTATGAGAAAAACGCTACAGAAATGCAAAAATTAAACGAACCAAGCTGGCAAAAAATCTTAGACTTAAAGAAATTGAAAGAGAAACTGGAGAGGGCTAAAAATCAAAAATCGCTGTGGCCACCGGGCCCCCTATCCTCTGCCCAGTCTTCCCCTTCATCATCTAAGAAGACATTCTCCAAACCACCTACGCCCAAATCTTTGTCAAACGCTCCGGCTAAATCATTTCATTCAACCAAACCTTCTCCGGTGAGGACGCCTTCTGGATGGACACCCTTCACAACACCCAAAGTCACACCTATTTCTACACCCTGTCATTCTCCTCAAAAAATAAGATTTAGAAGTCCAGATTCACAAACAGCTACTGACAAGAAAAAAAAGAAAATGAAGCCACCTTATCTCCCAGGGGAAGACGTCTGCCGCGTATCCCGGGAACAGGCAAAAAAGGGTCTTCGGGCAGATGAGGAACCCGAAAATCTTAAAATTTTATGGAACATTAAACTCATAAACGGTTTGGATTTCGAAAATCCCGATAATTTCCCATCTGCCAAAATAATTTTGACGGTAATAAGAACTGGCCCGGGTACGTGGGAGATTTGGGGCTTGATAGAGGAGGCCCAGTCGTCTCTAAAAATGGTGCCCCCTGCTGCCTACCTACTCGACCCAGAAATGATGGAATCAAATGAAAATCTCAAAGGGAAGGTCCCCGTTTTTGTTCACCCATCCCTTTACAGAGCTCTCAACTTAACCTATCCTTCGGACATCGGCGGCTTGTCTCAAGATGATACTGTCGAGAATGAGATGGCGTCCGGATCTATGGGACGAGCTGTCGGTGTCCTCACCCCAGCCATGTTCTATCCTGAAGGACAACCCTAATTCGATTTGACAATGGTGCTCTGGTTAGCTAGTTTGAATGCCCGGTGCCTGAGGACGGAGTCTCGCAGGGCGAGGCTCTCTCGTGATCTTCAGGGCCTCGGGGTGAATGTATGTTTTTTGCAAGAGACCCGGTTTTCTTCTCATGACCGTGGGGAGATACTGTCTAAGGGGTTCGCCCTTTATTCAGCATGTTTTGATGGTCATTCGAGGGATGTCTTTTGGTTAGTGAGCAGGTCTTTGAAGGCTGCATGTACCCTTGTCTTCGCGGATCCGGCGGGCAGACTTTGCGTGCTGGATGTTACCATATAGGATAAGGTTCTACGTCTCATTGGGGTTTATGCGCCCAATATCCATGCCGAGCGGCCTGCTTTGTTTCGGCAGATAGCGCCGTTCTTGACGACGTCTCGTCGGGTAGTTTTAGCGGGGGATTGGAATGTGGTCCTTGACTCCGATATAGATCAATTGGGGCAAAAACAAGGTACTAACAACCCGGACGTGAAACTGTTTCGGGACTTTATCGTTGAGTTTGATCTCGGGAGGTAGCACGGACTTGGACAACTAGTGGCAACTCGGCTCCTGGGACGCTTGCGAGCTACCTCGACCGAGTCTTAGTTTCGAGAGTCGATGTAGGGCTCTTAGGGTGTCCAAGCTTCCATTACATAGTTTATACGGATCATAGGCTTGTCCGGGTCCGTGTAAACTTAGATAAGCCTAAGGTTAGATTGGCTGGCTACTGGAAAATGAACTGTTCATTATTTAGTGAGCAGGGTTTCCGGGACCAGCTCTTACTAATGATACAAAGGGAATTGACGGGGGCGGTTGTGGGAAACGCCTGGTGGGACAACTTAAAATCTAAAATTAGAACGTTTGCTGCCGATTTTAGTCGTCGACTCAATCTAGATAGATTAGCGGCGCAAACGGCTTTAGAAAATAAAGTTGATTGGGCCGTGAAATCCCGTGTTAGTGGGGAAATAGCCTTAGCTAAGGCAGAGTTGTCCTCCTTGCTTATCAGGAAGGATCAAGCTCTGGTAGTTAGGACTAGGTTAAAAAGAATGTATTCTGAGGCGACGAATATAGCCGCTGAACTGCGTGCAGAGGAAAATCGGAACGCGCTTAGGCGACATATAGCGTGCGTCACATTGCCGGATAAGCGGACCGTGACTGCAAACGCTGGCATATGTGAGGTCATTAGGGATTACTTTCAGGATCTTTTCACCAGGGAGCCCGGTCTGAGCTCTGCTCAGTTCGACGCCTATTTAGCTGACTTTCCCTGCCTCGAGGCAGCTGAAGCGGATAGGTGCTAGGGTCCCATTACAGAGTCGGAAATCTGGGAAGCGCTGAAGCAGGTTGGCTTGGATAAGTCTCCGGGATTAGATGGTCTTCCGTACGAAGTGTACTTGAGGTTGTCGCACGTTTTTGTTTCTTTGCTGGAGCTGATTTTCAACCACTGGATGAAGTAGGGGTCTATACCTCAACGCTTCGCCAGGGGTGTGATCAAGTTGCTGCGTAAGGACAAGAACGGTGGTGATAGGTTAGGGATCTTTCGCCCTTTAACCATGTTAAACACTGAGTTAAAGATTTTGGCGAAGATCTTAGCCAACCGTTTGCAGCTTGTCCTGTCTAGTCTGATTGGCCATGAACAGACTTGTGTTGTGAAGGGAAGGACTATTCAGGATAACCTTCATATGGTACGCTTGATCTTAGAACAAGTCGAGAGTTAAGCCGCGGTGATTAATTTAGATCAGTCCAAGGCTTTAAATAGGGTTGACCATCGCTTTCTGGGGGCTGTCCTTTCGGCGGCCGGTTTCAGAGCCGACTTTCGCTCCTGGATCCGACTTTTGTATACGACCCCCGGTGCGCTGGTGGAAGTGAATAGGGTAAGATCGAAGCCTTTCTTACTGTCTCGCTCCATTCGTCAAGGTTGTCCGCTCTCGCCTTTGCTTTACATTCTTGCGTTGGAACATTTCCTTCGCAAGTTAAAGGCGAATCCGGTCCTGCGCGGAATTTCCTTGCCTGGGGCTTCCACCTCAGCCAGGTATTCTACCTATGCTGACGACGTTTCGGTTCTTGTGTCGAGCAGAGCCTAGATTGACGAAGTCAGCAGAGATCACTGGGTATGAGATGGTGACAGGGGCCAATATCAACCGCGATAAGTCTGTGGGCTTGCGGTTGGGTGCGTGGAAGGGAATTTCTCTTCCCGGACCTTTCCTCTGGACGGATGGGCCGATCAAGATACTCGGCGTCTGGTTCGGTCCAGATCTCCAGTTGTAAATGAACTGGTCGGAGGTACAAGGGAAGGCCGAGATCGCGGTTAATCTGTGGTCTCGGAGGAAACTTTCCCTGAAGGGAAGGGCGGAAGTGTGTGTTTCACACATCTATCCGATTCTCCTGTACCGACTCTCTGTACGTCCACTCCCGTATGCCAGACTAATTTTAGCGAGATACGTTGCCTTCATCCCTCTGAGGGCGGTCTGGGTATGCCTAGCATTGAGATTAGTCAACATATGCTTCGCATTACCTTTCTAGACTGAATGTGCCGCGGTTCGGATGAGGTGGCCACCTTTTGGAAAGAAGACGTCTGAAAACATTTCCCATCCCTGAGAAGTGTGCACTCGAGCGAGGAGGAGGCCGGCCGTACACCTCGAGTCGAGTGCTCCTTCTACCGCGAATGTCGACGTGCTCTGAAATTCCTTTTACGGACGTCGGATGGCCTCTCCGACGCCCAGGCGTTGTCTCGTAAGACATTGTATTGTCTGTTAGTTAGGGGGGGCGTTCAAGATGATCTGATTGACGAGCTCGATTGTACGAAGCAGGCGTCTCGCTCGATATGGCCTTGGGCGCCTGGGTTGAAATGTCTCAATAATGATGAGTCATCACTCACCTGGCTGATGATTCGTGGGGCCCTCGGTTTCGGCAAGAGACTTTGGTCAGCTGGCTTGGAGAAATATCCAAACTGTCGTCGCTGTACTGGGGAAGTCGAGACCATTGGTCACGCCTTTTTTCAGTGCAAGACGGTAGTGCCGTTGTCCGGGATTGTTGAAGGCCTCATGGTTCACATGCTGCAGGGAAAGTTCTTTGTCCTTGAAGCCAGTTCTGTTTGTAGCAATGTGGTGCCGCAATTGACGAAGGCTGAACACTATGTGTTCTGTTGCTTACTAGGGGTTATGAGAGCCGTGATTTAGACGACACTTTAGAAGGAATTCTATGATGGCGAGAAGTTCAACTCTTCCCAACTGATCTTGTTCTTTAAGCATCAGCTTAAAGTCAAAATTAGGACGGAAAGGCGGCGGCTCCCTTCATCAGAATTTGGCAAAAGGTGGGTAAATCTTGCGCGAATGTGTAGAGTGAAAGGGGCTGATCTGAAGTGGCACTTGGATGTCGGTTAGGCACAGGAATTTGTCCTAACAAGGTAGAACAGAGACAACCCACCCCGATATTAGGTTAGTTTAGGTTTTTGATTTTGAATCTTTAGTTCCCGTTTTCTGGTTAACTTCGCTAGGGTATGAATGCTCATTGGCTCCCTTTTATTTCTGTACCTATTTTTCTTTTGTTTAATTCCCCATCGCCTCCATCGTTAGGTGGTCAGTGATGTCAATTCTCTGGTGAATGCGGGGCGCCTTTCGTTTCGTGTGTGTGATTTTTTGTATTTGTTGTTGTGTATGAATGTGTGTGTGCCTGTGTGAATGCCTTGGAGGAATGAATGTTTTTTCTTATTTTTCATAGTCCCGCATTGATTTCGTCCAGTGAACTGATTTTTCTGCCACATTTAGGGATTGTGGGGTTTTATTATTACTATCCCTATTTTGTTTTGTTTTATGTAAATAAGTTTAACTCATATTGTAAATAATCATTCGGGTTTTTTAAATTGTTGTCCCCCCCCACAGACTTTTAAATGTACATATGGGGACTAGTTAGGATTTCATAGAGAATTTGAGGTATTATGGTTGACGCAGTAAGAAAGGTAGGTGTGAATGTGTTGTTTGGTGATAGGAATATTGTTGGTATGTTTGGGTCCGTGTCTGTGTCTAGCTAAGTTTAGAATTAAGACATAAGAAGACCGTCCTTCCCCAACCCCCTTTTAGGCCTCGTGCCACATTTTGTACATTTGTGCAAATAAAAATTGAATGTCCAGTTCAGCTTGTCAAGCGAAGAGAACCAGAAGGACGAACTATGCTCTTCTACTTTTATCGAAATATCCACTGCTAACCTGAACAACGCTTTCCTACTGTCTTCGAAATATTCACTGCTAACCTCTGGATTCTATACTCGAAGACGACCGTCATAATGAATAACAAGAATTGCGAGAAAAGAAAATGTTAGCAAAGAACTAACGGTTAGTGTAAAATGATATGATCTTGTTGCCAAACTAATACTGCACTTAAATCTATATAATCTAGATACCATAGAGTACAGCTCAAACAAACATTTACCATGAAAGTATTTATAGAAAAGGCACAGGAGAAAATACATTGCGGTAATTGGAAATTATTAAAGCCAGGATATCTGGACAGGACCAATAACATTGCAGATTCTTCATTTGACTTTGTCAAGCGGCTCTACAGTAGAAACTTAAAACCACATGTGGGAGCAATATTCGAAGTATGTACGAACGGAAAACTTAGAAATATTTAAGACGGATTCTAGTAAACTGAAAATAGAAAATATAGACAAAATATACAAGAAAAAAGTTAGATGGATAAGAAGATAGATATGAACAGTCTGAGATAGATCGATCGATAGACAGATAACATCGTTTCGCTTTATCCACAATTATGGGCGGCTCCATCATAGAATTTGCTCTTGCTGCAAAGACATACATTCTGTTGTAAATTTGAAGACAATATGCTTGTTTTTCCGGTAGGTGCTACTTTGTTATATTGATATGAAGTTTTAGTACACCATCTGAGATAACAGGAATTACATACTCGCTAGAAGTGGAAATTCTGCATAAACTGTAAAGGAAATAACTTCAGCTTTAATATATATATATATATATATATATATATATATATATATATATATATATATATTAGGTTTGTGCAAAAATAATGACGTAATAATATCGTTTTTTGACGTTATACGTCAAAAAACGACATTATTACGTCATTATTTTTGCACAAACCTAATATATATATATATATGGAATAGTGATATATATATATATATATATATATATATATATATATATATGGAATAGTGATTTTCTAAGCGAAGCTCAGATGTGGCACAAGGCCGAAAGTATGGGCACTCAGTGACGATCGAACTCACTACTCAGACTTAATTGTTCTAGTGAGAAATGTTTGCTAACCATTACACCAACTCGTGGTGCCTGATATATAAATGGAAATAAGATATGATGGGGATGTCTGGCCTTGTTGCTTTCTCATATTTGTTGTACAGTGGAGGTACTGATCTTAATTAGCCTATATATATGTGTGTGTGTGTGTGTGTGTGTATGTATGTGTGTGTGTTTTTGTGATTCCATGACAGTACTGGTTCGCTGTATCACAGCTTCTCAGTGCGAGTAGACGTTAGAAAAACTCAAGCTAAGAACGAAACCCGACTGAATCGGTGTGAATTTTTTACGCTTAAGACATCAGGTCCCGGCAGAGAGAAACTGCTACTTCTCGCGATTTTTTTATGAATGTAAACAAACGACAGTCACTCTGAGTGCTCGTAATCATTTAATGAAGATATTTGCGTTTTAGCATATGCGGCTGCTGTATGTAGAATTAGGCTGTCTCCCAAGAGTGCTCACATGAAATACATTTTCAAGAGCTACACACACACACACACACATACACACACACACACACACGCGTATATATATATATATATATATATATATATATATACGTCCGGTTGCTTCTAGCTAGGATCGAAACCTGACTGAATTGGCGTAAGTCGGAGATTCTACCACTAATCCGTTGGCGCATGGATGAAGGTGAATTTAAGCCTATTTATTTTTAGATAAACACAGAGTGACTGAGAGAACTCAGTTCGATTTTAAGAAGATGCTTGCATTATTAGGTTTAATAGTCACTGTTTACAAACTCATATATATATATATATATATATATATATATATATATATATATATATATATATATATATATATATATATATATATGTATGTATCGGGTGAATGACTGGTTAGTGGAAGTTAACTCTGTCTTTACTGGACAGGCGAGACGTCTAGGAGCAAAACTTTATAGCAGCGGGAGCTAAAGGGAGCGATAATCTGATATATATGGTGGGATTTTTTTCACCACCGAATTTAGCAAACAGCTCGCCCTAGATAGAGCTAACAAGGTGAAGGCCATTAAGGATAGTTTTTCCTGGTCGGTGTCTTGGGGAATCCCCTAGGGACAGCCTTATTTAAGGAGACCCTGGAGTGTTGGACTAGTGAGCGCTACTTGGGACAGGTAATTAGACATAGGTTAAGCAAGATGTCATCGAAGTTGTGAACTTGGGCGCAGAAATACGCAAAGAAGTGATCCGTCGGATTTCCGGTCGTTACATTCGTGAAATCAAAACACCGGAGGGGTATAATCTTCGGGTCACTGACGACATGTGCGCGGTGTTTAGCCGGCATTTTGAGGGCCGATTTACCTAGGAGGCTGGTCTCGAGGACGACGAGTTTCGTAGAACTATTTGGCTGACTTTCCTCGGTTTTCGCCGAGTAAATCGGCTAGCTGCAAGGGAGAGATCACGGAGGGCGAAGTCTACGCGGCATTGAAGAAAGTCGGAAGAGGCAACTAGCCCGGTATGGGTGGTTTGTCCTATGAATTGTACTTGAGGCTCTCGCACATATTTTTCCCGATTTTGACTGTTGTGTTTAACAACTGGTTCCGGCAGGAATCCATCCGCGACCGGTTCACCAGGGGTGCGATCACGATGTTGAAAAAGGGCAAGTGTGTTGGACAGAATTTAGATGGCTATAGGCCCATAATTCTGCTAAACACAAAATTAAAGATTTGGGCCAAGATCCTGCATGAGCGTTTACAGTCTGTTGTCGAGTCTCTTGTTTACGTCAGGTGTTTTATCGCTAATTATCATAATGTGTGGTCTTCTCAACATGGTCTCAAAAAATGAACATCTCCAAAGTTCCAGTCGGTCTGTCGCCTCGAAGAAAGAAAAGAAAAACACATTTATTTTCTTTCGGCACAATTCCTGATAACAAAATTTTATTATCGCAGGCCAAGGATGCTCGTGGGTGTTTTTTTTTTAATTTTTCATATCTGTCTAAGTCTTTTTGTCTGTTTTTCGTCACTTAACGAAATAACATTTTCATTTGAATTTTTCTCTCTCTTTCTCTGGCCATTCGGTCTGTAGTTGATAATAAGATGTCTTCCCGTACCAATAGTTTGTTTTCATACCTTTAGATAACACGGCCGATGCCAAAACATATCTGATTCTTTCCTTCCTTCCCTTTCTTTTTATTGTAATGACACTCTTACGCCATTTGTTACTTATCAAAATATCCTTTTATCCATTGTCTCTTAGCTGTGTTTGTGTTCTTGCTTATCACTCACGATTCGGTTCTTAGCCTCTCTTTTTCTTCTTTTCTTTATTTTCTTTTTCTGCCTCGTTAAATGGTGCCACAATCTGTTGGGTCCGGAGCAAACCTGTGCTGTGATGGCCGAACAATTCAGATCAACCTGCATCAGATCCGCACGACAATAGAGGGTGTAAAAGACGACGAGGGAGCCGTGCTGATCAATTTAGATCAGTCCAAGGGATTTGATAGGTTTGATCATCGCGACCTTGCTGCTGTCCTGAAGGCCACCGGATTCGAAACCGATTTCTACAGGTGGATTAACCTGCTCTATCGCTCACCCAGTGCTGTGGTACAGGTGAACGGTAAGCTGTCGGGTGCTTTTGCGCTGTCTCGGTAGGTTCGTCAGGGCTGTCCACTGTCGCCCCTAATTTACGCTTTGGTGTTGTAGCATCGCCTTCGCCGGGTAAGGGCGTGCAATCCGGCACAACGTGGAATTGCTGTCCATGGTGGTGCTCGTACCAGGGTTTCTACGTACGCCGATGTCGTATTTACTTTCGTGTCGTACCGCAGCGATATTGAGTTGATACTGAAGGCTCTTGATCGGTACGAAAATGTGACTGCGCCCAGGCTTAAGCAGGACGGGTCTTATGGCTTGCGGTTAGGTGCATGAAATTGGGTCGATCTTCCGGTGCCGTTTGGTTAGACGCATTGTCCAGTCCACATTCTTGGGGTGTGGTTGAACCCGAACTCCAGCTGGAGAAAAACTGGTCAGAAGTATGAGCAAATGTCGACGTGGTCGGTGAGACTTGGCGCCGACTGAAGATGTCCGTGAAGGGCAGGGTTGAGGTGTGTGTCATTTACGTCTTTCCTCTTGTCTTTTATCGCTTGGTCTTTCTTTCCTCTGTGTAAATATTATAAGATTCCACTCGAACGATCGCTATCCTCCATTTTGTGTAGGGGACGCAAGCATCATGTCGAAAAAGAATTCTGTGCACAACGTCCGTTTCATCTTGTGCTGGAAATGCCACACTTAGCGAGTCACAAGCTAGCCTCAAGGTTGGGTTTCCTACGCGCGTTGATAGGAGATTCGATTATGGCGGGGATTGTAAGGGACGTCTTCCCTTGCCGTACAATCAATACACCAGGTCGTGGGATGGGTACCATCGTAAGCAGCAGGTCCTATCAAATTTCCTTCGCGAGTGTCGACACCCTTTGAAGGTTATTCCTCGGTTCAGTGAATTTTCTCAGCCTTAGAAGGTCTTCTATCGTTATCTAGTGGAGAGGGTCGCGGAGGATCCTCTACGTAAGCGGCTTGAATTGTTAGAGGAGGAGTTTCGCTGCTTTTGGTCTTGGGCGCCAGCGGCGGCTTACCCCAGTAAATCTGAGTTTTCGCTTACCGGGCGAGTGGCTCGGAATAGGCTGCCTGTCAGTGACATTGCCTTCCTATGCGGCGTGGGAGATTTGCCAGACTGTGAATGATGTGACCTTGGCCTGACAGAAAGGGGTTCGCACGCCTTCTATCTTTTCCCTCGGTTTCGCCCCTTATGGGACCATGTCGTCGAGCTGACAGCTCATATCGCACCCGAAAAGCTCGTGCTCATTGCTCGTGCATACGCCTGCGACAATATGTCGCCCCCATATTCTGGCGTGAAAGGAATGGTGTATCTAACGCTGCTGGCCACGGCACGAATGGTGATTTTGACGACGAGACTGGTGGAAGTCATGCGAGGCGACCGTCTTTCTCGTCAGGACCTGATCCAATTCTTTGAGCATCAGCTCAAGATTACGATTAGAACTGATAGACAACGCTTGCATTCGACTGGTGACTGAGGCGAGCTTGGTTGGTTTCAACGGAGCTAGTCTTTATTTTCTATTTTAAGTCAACCTATATTACATCGGGGTGGATTCTCATGGATCCCTCCTCTGGTTAAGTTAGACAATCTTTTATGTAACTAGTTAATGTAAGTGTTGTTCTAGGTCTGCTCCCGGCAACATCTTTGGTTATGATCCAAGATGAGATTCCCAACCTCCCCAGTTAGTTTTGGCCCCCTTTCATCTCGACTGGGTCAGCTTTATTGATTCCTCTAAACCGTTTATATTTTATCTTTTTCCCTCTCAATGAGAGAGCTTCTTGGTTTTGTTCAAGGTACAGAATACATCGGTCTCTCATTTTTGAGGGTAGGACGCTTTCTACTAACATCGTTTATATTTATTTTGCCTTGTTGGATATTTAATTTGTTTTGGGTCACATCGCGCCTCTCATTGTCAAATATCAGATTTTTTTTATCTAGGAAATAACTATTATCATTAAATTTTAAAATCTCGGGGTTCGTATTGTAGGTCCCCCTGAGAGGATGCGGTATTATGTTGTATGGAGGATTGATTGAGTACGGACGGGTTTTTGTGGTGAATGCCCAAAATGTAACGAGTGAATGGGTCCTGAATCGGATTAGCTAGGTATAAGATAGTGAAGACCAGAGTCAACCCCTTTCCCCATTTTCGGCCTTGCATCATAATTGTATTTTTAATACAATAAATATAAATATAACTATCAATCTCTCTCTCTCTCTCTCTCTCTCTCTCTCTATATATATATATATATATATATATATATATATATATATATATATATATATATGTGTGTGTGTATTTCTGTGTGTACTTTTATGTGTGTCTGTGTCTGTGTGTTTTTGTGTCTTTCTGTTAATGTCTGTGTATATGTGGATCAATACAAAACCAAACGACAACATAATTATTTGAGGATAGAGAAAGGGTGACAAAGAGAAATGTTTAGAAACCTTTCTACGCTGGCTCATACTTTACAATTGGGAGGACTTTCTAGCGGACTTGCACACCGTCATCACCTTCGATCTCTCAGTTAATAATCTATACGTCCTGGGATATCTCATTATCGCCAACATATTCTCCTAACACAACTTACCCATTCTAAACCCTTAATTAAGTATGACGGATCACTTTCGATCTCTCATTTTCTAGTATATTCCTCTCGGGAAACTCATTATCGACAACTCCTCCTCATAGAGCAACTTACACAATATAAGCCCTTAATTAAATATCAGGGATATTTTCTCCGTTACTTCACATAGTACTCCAGATCACTTTTCATTTTTCTTTTAGTTCCAAGACAAAGAATTCAGTTGTGTTGTATTCATATAATTTCCAGGTTAAATGATGTTATTTGGTTGAAATAACGCGAAATAATTGTTCCATCATTGATGAATATCTTTACAGGGTGATTTTCCAGCCCTACCCTCCACCATGAATTTTCTCAACAAAAGAGACTTTGCCGCATTTTGTGTTACATTTCTCTGTATTTTTCGTCATTAATTTTCTGCACTATTATTACCTTTTCTATCTTCTGAATATAACTGTATCTAATTTTTACAGTATATATATTTTGAATACATTATGTAACCTGGAGTTTTGAGAAATAGTAGTTTAATAACATATAGAAAGTTAATTTCTGTTTTCATTTTCACCTCTAATTTAAAAGGAGTTTGAACAAGACTATATTTACCTTTCTCTTATTTTTACAAATCGTCTTTTCGGATTGTTATTCTTTTTAAGAAAATAAGCTAGATTTATGCCCTTTCTCACATAAAGATGGTTCATAATTATTCTTGACCTTTTAAAATCTTCTCATATTTGAGAAATATTTCGAAAATCCATAGAAATCTTCTGTTGAAATGTTGGTAATTACATTGGGATTATTCCATTTCCTTTTTACATAGAGTAAATTCCCGATTGGCACTACGCGAATAGAGACGCATTTAATCGTGATGTTGAATCTGCATCCAACAATTGGATAGCTTTTTCAAATTTTATGAAAACAAATCTACTTACATAGCTTAGATATATTATTTATTTATTACTTTGTTTTATCTATCTATCTATCTATCTATCTATCTATCTATCTATCTATCTATCTTATAGTGTGCTCATATCTATTTATCCATCTATGTTAAAGATATAATTGAAGATATGCTATTTTTTATGAGTATAATTGCTCAATATCAGGATAGGGCGCATGTATCTATAAAAAGTAAACTTGAACACTGAGGTCAACACTGGGAAGTAAAGGTCTGTTTCATGCATGAAGGCTATATGCAATCCATCTTCAATAATTCCATAGAAATAAGTTTGTGTTCGAGCACACACACACAAACACACACACACACACATATATGTGTGTGCGTGTGTATTCGATTCTATATTTCTAAAACATCATTTGAGACACTTTCGTTTTGAATAATATCATTTCGTGTCCCCCATAGCTTCTTTAACGTTTCCGTTAAACTTATGAATATTTATGTAAATTCTCAAGAACAAAATTTTAGAAAAAAAAAAAAAACATTTTACTCATGTATACGAATACTTGTCACAATATAAATTCCAAGCATTTAGCTCGATAAAGTGCCACAGTTTTTCTTTCATTTTTATTCATATGGAACTTTACAGATATAACCTATCCGACAATTTTACATTGACAGCACAGTTCAAAAGTTTGAAGACGCCACTGGATATTTTTTAAATTAATCCCCAAAATAGTTGTCTTTTACTTGCAAGATAAATTATATTACATTGTTTGAAACAAATTAGACTTGATTTTTATTTGATATGTTATTATGACAAGAAGAAGAATATCATTTTGTAATTAAATTTTGCTATCCACAATATATATATATATATATATATATATATATATATATATATATACACGATCTCTTGTGTGTGTGTTTATATATATATACATATATATATATATATATATACATATATATATATACTTTAGAATTCTACTATATATATATATATATACATATATATATATATATATATATAAACACACGCACACACACATACACAAACACACACACACACACATATATATATATATACACGATCTCTTGTGTGTGTGTTTATATATATATACATATATATATATACATATATATATATATATACTTTAGAATTCTACTATATATATATATATATATATATATATATATAAACACACGCACATACACACCCACACACACACACACATATATATATATATATATATATATATATATATATATATATATATATATATATGACTACCGCCTCCAATACACAGCTCACACGACGGAAACATTTCTGGCAGTGTTCGTTTTCATGCTTCGGCAAATAGTGATTCAAGCCTGCTGGGTTCTAGTTGAATTTATCTAGTGGCTAACTCTATATTGGTGGTTGCAACACAGTATGTCATACTATTTATCCTTAGCTCGGGTAAAGTGTTTTATTTTAACATTTTCAAACTTTTTTATCGTAACACACACGCACACACAGAGTGACTGAGAGGAAAATTCCATTTTACGAAGAGTCTTGCATTATTAGGTGTAATAATCACTGTTTACAAACCCATATATATATGTGACGTCACCCTGTGCCACTGCCCCCGTGCTATCTTGTGACGACCAATGTGACTTGGTATAGGTCGCGGCGCCAAATGTGACGTTCTAACCCTTGGCTGATTCGGATGGGAATCTTGTTAGATTCGGTATCAGCTTTGTCGTTCCCAGCTCGCCTCCAACGTCTGGTTACCGAAGTAACTGCTTTGACTTCTAGTCTAACCTACCCACGTTGAGATTTGATCTTAGGTAGACGAAATCAGTCAGTCGTCGGGCCTTAGTCCAAGCCGAATTCGAGCAGAGGTGACACTGCACAAGTATATGTAAAAGAAAATAAAGTAACAACTCGAAAGATTCAATTGTGTTAAAAAAAAGAATAACAAATATCTTTATATCTGGTTCCTGAATACATGACTGTTTTTTGGTATCTTCAGGCGATATTCGTAAAACTTGTTTTGGTGGTCTGAGTCTAAGTCGTTCTTAAAAATAAATGTTTTTGGTTAGAAGTCTAAGAATGCGTGGAAATCTTTCAGTCCGCTCCTGCGAGGCTGGTCTCTGAGCTCACAGGTCAACTGTGTGCTCTGTCACTCTGCATCTGCCCAACTGCCACCGCGACTGCCCTGTGACTCCGTTTCTATGGACGCCGACCAAAACCGGGTGGGGGCCTATCGTGGTTTGGGTTCCTCGCTAATTCCAAATTCGGACAGGAAAATTTATCACATTCCATTTTTGGAAGTCCATTACTTTCTGTTTTAGAGGGGTTCTTAAGGGAATTGTCCTCCCAAATTCTTCCTTTCTCATATTGGTATCTCACACCAATCCCCTGAGCGGGCGTCTACAGGTTTCCCTTCTTTCTCATAGTGGTATCTCACATCAATCCCCTCAGAGGCGTCAAAAGGTTTCCCTTCTTTCTCATATTTTTACCTTCGCCCATCGCTTATGCCACCATTCAGCCAATGAACGTTCCGCATTGTGGGTGTGGCTAGTCTGGCCTCAGTTTACAATTATCGCTCAAAGAAAAAAAATCTTCATTTTTTCTTTTCTTTCTTTTCCTTGACTAGAACCCCCACGACTCGTAATGTGGTCATTAAGTCTCTATCTTAACGGAATGTCATCTGGAATTCATCAACGAGACTTTCGTCAAGTAATCATCGGGTGGTCAAGTGAATCTCTTTGTAACCTCAACGCCTTCGTACTTCTATCGTCAACAATCTGTTCCGGTAACAAACTTTTATCATGGTCTGGACATAAAACGGGTAGTCTCTTTCCAAAACTAAATGATATCTCCGAAAGATAGTTAATGGTTTATTCTTTTCCTTTTTCTCTTTTCCCTTCTTTTTTCTTTGGGGTGGTCTCAGCTGATCCTTTTTCTCGGTCGCATCCACGACCTAATTACGATTATCTTCCATCATTTCGCCCTGCGAGCCACTTGACCAATTTGAAATGTTCATTATTGCGGATTGCTATCTTCTATTCGCCGCGTCATAGCATGAATTAATTCTGACAGATCCGAGATCTGACGAATTTCCTATCTTCTGCGAAAAAAAAAAAAAATTTCTTCGCAAATGAAAATAAAATCTTTGCCACATTTCTTTTGTTAAAAAAATAACTTCGCTCAGTATGTCTTTCGTGATAGCTTCTTCTCGCCTTAAGTATTTCTCGCTTTTAATTTTCACGCTTAATTAATTAGTCAAACGCTAAATAGTGTCTTATATATATATATATATATATATATATATATATATATATATATATATATATATATATATGTCATAACTTTTAAAGACCTTGATGCATTTGCAACTAGCATTATATAAACCTCTGTATGTTTTTCATAATCCAAACTATTACCCATAACTTCAACACCCATTTTATATCATGCCAAATATATCTGCACTTGTTCATTTACATTTGGCCAGAAATATATATGCAAGATCCGGGAGCATCTTTATATATATATATATATATATATATATATAATATTTAACTGAATCCAAATATATACTATACTATTTAAACAATATTATCTGAATTCGAATGAAAGGTGAGCATCGTTTGATATTTTTGAATCGACAGACTGATATGTGTTCAAATACTTTATACGTATTTGTTAATTTATATGATTTCAAATAAAATGATTCTATTTTGCAAGAGTTGTAAGCTTTTCAGTCCGCTTGTGACATTTATCGCTAGGATAAAAAAAAAACAAAAAAAACAAAAAGAAACAAAAAAACAAAACAAAAAAAAAACTTATTCTCTAAGGATCAACGATCAAGTATAAATGAGAGAATGGTTTTACCGAAATGATAAAATCAATGGTTTGAATGAATTCACCGATACTCAGTACGCAGTACTGTACATCATCATATTCCAAATGATTTTAATGTTAATACCTCGTAAAAAGAAAAACATACATACGTATATAATTGCATGTCCGTGTGTGTGTTTTTGAATGTGTGCACCGCTGTGTGTGAATGTCTGTAAAAATAAAGATGTATCGAAAAATATATCTGTAAAAGCAATATGAACAAAATTTAAATGAAATAAGTTCAATATTACCAACCTCAAAATAATTGCTCCATTATCCAAGTCAGATGTGTACAATCAGAAAGAAATATCCATAACAACAATAATTCTGAAGCGTTTATATATAAAATAAACAGGACTGTTCTCTACATTATATTGGGGAAACATAAAGTAATTACAAATACGTATCTATGAGCATAAAATAGATCTTATACATAAACTTTATCAAATCCTTTAGTCATGCATAATAATAACTTCAACTACATGTATGATCTAAAGTTAACTAGGCATATTAAACGCGGAAGTAACTTATTTAGACGGAACTTTCTTCAGAGTTCCACTATCTCATCTTACCAAAATCTATAGCTGAGCTCTAGAATTTTCCAAATATTTCCTTTCCTGAAATATATACCTCTTTCACAAGCCACAAGATAATAATATATTAAATTAAACATGTGGACTAAATTAAAAACTAAATTATTTAAAATACTTAAATTGCTCAATTAATTTTTGAAATTAAACAAAAATATTAATTATATTAGAAAAATTCAACAACAACAACCATCTCCAACTGTCTTTTATTAAGGATTAAATTCCATCACTTTGTATTGTTAATAGACTTCACTGACTTTCAGTTAAACTGAAATGTATTTATGAGCGTTTCTAAATTTAAAAACACTCGAAAACTAAGATATTTACTTATGTTTATATATATATATATATATATATATATATATATATATATATATATATATATATTGCTAAAAAAATCATTGGCATTTTTTTAGCAATATGTATGTTTATACATATATATTGCTAAAAAACATCCTTACATTTGCACTGATAATGTCCATCAAGGGACATACCGAGTCGGCATATATAAGTTTTTCTTTTGCTTTATGCACACACACATACATACATAAAAGCAAATAAAAATAAGCTAAAATACAGAAACTCAGTGAACAATTTACTAGGAACATTCAAATACAGCTATTTAAATAAATGAAAATCTTTTAATCTTTAAATTCTCCTTTTTTTTCTTCACGTTTTGTATAAATTTAAATCAATTCATTCGGGTATGGCAAGAAGTGGAATACCGTTTCCATATTTGTCGGGCAACACTTGGTGCTCATGCTGCGTGCATATAAGTTGAGCAAGCCTAAAATAATAAACTTTGAACATTTTCTGTCGTGTAATGTGCTGAATGTGTTTTTGTCTCTTATCTATTTTGATTAAATTTTCGATGTGTTCTTTCTTTTTAATAAGCCTATATCTATCTATATATATATATATATATATATATATATATATATATATATATATATATATATATATATGTGTGTGTGTGTGTGTGTGTGTGTGTGTGAGTGAGAGAGAGAGAGAGAAAAAGAGATCTATGCCTATTTCCATACAACGACGTTAACATTTGTGCAAAAGAGAGTCTTCTCCCAATACACCCAAATAGATGTGAAATAGAAATTAATTCTTCCTCTGTAATCAGACTCAATTCACGCAATCATGTCGGGTCAATGTTACCCTTGACCTTTTTTTTCCATTTGACCTCTCAGTCCAGTGAGTCAGTCGCCAAACTGTCTCGTAATATATACATGATAAACATTATTCGCCGCATTCATGAAACTCAAAATACATTTTATCTGCTAGGATATCCTTCCTGTTCAATTTACGCCTTTCTAATCCCGTTCACTCTATTTGAGGCTTTTCCAAATGACCGTTGGCTCTTCTTTCTTCTCTGATATATCATTTCGTTGATGGCTGGTTCAGGATTATGTAAAATAAGCCACGCGCCCACGGATCGATGCCTTATTGAAGCCCGAGGATAATTTACATATGAAAGTTGATCTTTTTGTTTTCTTTCTTTCTTATTTCTGCAAAGGTCGTGACCGAAAATGTGCTGTCAAATTCGACGTATTTTGCTCCAGGAGGAGTTGTTAATAATAAAGTACTTGCTTGAAGTTGTGGCACTTTACTTGCTCATTTCTCTTGATATTTAATCCCGTGCGCCATATTGATTCTACGTAAAACGAAGAAATAAAGAGAACCAAGAAAAAAAAAATGGAACTTGTGAGCTTGGGTAATGAACAAAAATATGGTCACAGGATTCCAAGTATAAGAAATGGGCCTAAAGCTTATTTGGCATCTGAATTTTCCGCTGCCATATTTGAAACATTGTTATTGCAACACATCGTTCGTTATGGCATTCAATATTCATGACTATTATTCCTTGGATAAGTGATTTTTTTAATGAATAAAGAATACAACATCGGTTTTTATATTGTCTTAAACATCGTTTGCATTCAAATATAATAAAAATGAATATATATAGAGTAGCAGTCAGTCAATATAGTAGGTTGTATATTTTCTATATATGACTGTCGAGACAGATTTTTCCTGCAGTAGTTTGTCATTTATTTCTGTGGTAGACCAGTTGCCATGCAAGTCTGACCTGCTATTTACCGATTAAGAAGTTGGGAGAAGAAGAATATTCATACCTTTCCGAAGTGTGTTAATACATAAATGAATGTATTTCGAACTCGGCTCTCCGATTATTCAATCCAAGCCGCTATCTTTTACTCCACCGTGCCCCAAGGAGTATAGACATCTATTTATTTCCATAGTAACTAGCGATTATGCTAAAATGCTATAATAATTGTTTCATATAGTTTGACAATCTTTTCTTAATGTTCATATTTTCTTGCTATCAGATTAAAACGGAACTTTTCCAACCTATTTCAGAGAAATTTACACTTTCTGGAATTAGAGTTCATAATACAAAATTAGTTACAGAAAAATAAATAAGAGGTCGGTTATCATTAATGCCTGACAGATATATATTAATTCAGTTGTCTCATTGAAGGCCCCATGATAATCCGATTTTCTTTCTTTCCTCATGGGGAAAACACTTTAAAAATTATTAGGGTGTGTTACTTGTTTCTACCCTATAAAGGCCGGTAACTCAAAATCCATTGGAGTTACGTCCCTTGTCCGCAAGTTGGACTGCTGCCTTTCTGAATTCAACATGGTGATAAGCTGACACGCACGTGGAACTCATGTTTTAAGTTCAATAAATCCTTGCTTTTCTCAGGCTGTAAAACAATAAAGATTATTTTATTTTGTTAAAATACACTCGTCTTTTAACTAATTCGGTTTTTGTTAATCCCAACAACCTGGAGTATAACAAACACAAACTGCAAACGTAATAAATGACTTTATGCATTCTCCATTCTTAAAACGATTTTCTACCCCAGATCTTGCGTCGTTAAAATATTAAATGTATTATTAATAATAGTAATCGTTTTATTAGACATTTCAGTTTAAGGGATAATTTGGCCTTCAATAGCCGAGTATTAAGTTCTATTTTGTTTGAAATTTATGAAATTTATCTCTTAAAATAAAATTGGAAATAGGTTTCTCATGTCTTTTAATGGTTACCATTCTTTCCATCATAGAAAGTAGAGTCGAATATCAGCATCTTGGTTCACGTTATTATTTTTTCCTTCAGTCACATGTACTATCTATTTTAGTTGTTGCTGCTGCTGAAATACCGCAGGAGATGTTTTTTTTTTTTTAAATTAGTTTACTACTGTTTTGTGATTATGTTATGCAAGTTAAAATCTTTCGATGTTTTATGCTCCTTGTTACACTTTTAATTATTGAGCTGAGAAAGCATTTGCATACGTTTAGATATTTCTAAACGTGTTTAGCTTCATTGGTGCTATGCATATTGAAAGACTTCATTTGACGACGCTATTTACGAATATGATCCGACTTTACCTGTTAATGTTTTGGGTGTGTCGCAGTTATTAGCGTTGTTTAAAACTATCACAGGCTCTCATATATTTAACTTCCTTATTTGCTATAATATTCATTTTTTAAATGATCAATGCAACCGTATATTTGATATGTTTGGTATTTGCTAATAGTACATCATGAATTCCTATGATGGATTCAGCTTAAGTGGCGACTCTGCTGTCGTTCAGCCTCCGGATTTCTATTTTGGAGATATTTAACAAGTTTCATTTTTCTTGGAATAAATAGTAGAGGATTTTGATTCTACATCAAGATAATTCTTATCCCTAATATGAATACCCACGTCATCAAGATAGGCCCCATCTGTACACTCGTCTAGAGAGGGAAAGCAGGGTCTTTGTTTTCTATTAGTAGATTGTTTCGCGACCTGATAAGGAATGCTTAGATAATCAGTGTATATATATATATATATATATATATATATATATATATATATATATATATATATATATATATATATATATATATATATATATATATATATTCACATCCGTGCTTGTAAAGTCCAAGATAATTATCTAGGAAAGGATTAAATGTACTAGCACTCATATTTCTCCCCTGTATTCCTGATGAGGTGTGAAATCTTTCACATATCTAAGATTTTGTTGGTTCATGTACTCCTTCTATCAGATCCAGACATTCGATCCCAATTTGGAATGCAATTTCATTTGGGTTAGAATAGGAAGTTTTTATAGGTGTGGCCATCTATTTCTGTGAGTTTAGTGTATCAGGCATACATTTTTTTCTGTTGGAGCTGTATACACGATTCTGGTGTTTAATGATAGATATGACCACATTCAATGTCTTACCAGAAATATATCCAGCAAACCCAGTTGACTTCATAATTGATGAGAGCCTAGTTCAGACAATTTTCAATCGTTCTTTCACAATAATGCACCCAAATTAGATACATGTGTATATTTGTGGGATATGAGGACTAAATTTCTCTTTCGACGGTGAAATAATTTATGATAAAACTCATTTATTTCCGATGAGAGTCTGATTATAGAATTTTTCCATCATGTAATTGATATACTTATTATTTAATTCGAGAAGGAAGAAGTAAGTTATTTTTTAAATGTCAGCATCAATATCACTTGAGGCTATGTAATTCTTTGTTGTTATTTAACAGCCATCTTAATGTCCTCATCAGTATGTTCGTCATTGTTTATATTTGTATGTATATTGCCATATGTTCTATTTTCTCGGTCATATTTAGTTTGGTCAAGATTGAAATGTGACTCATTGTGTTTGTTGAGACTAGGGCATTTTTGTCTATTTTGGTTTGATCGTATGATTTTTCACATTTATCCATATTTCAACACATTGTCTATGATGTATGTATTCATTAATTCTGTTTCAAATTTTCCGGATACATCGGTTTTTCAGAATATTAAAAATAAACGTTTAATACTGTTTAAAAAAAACAAAAAAAAAACGATCGTCTACTCATGTACAAGTATCTACTATAAATAACGTAGAAAGTCATACGAACCAGTCGGTTTACTAAAAAATAAGAAATCTAAAAAACAGAACTAAAATTGTCGTTAAGTTTAAATACAAACTCAACAGATATGAAAAAGTCCAAGAGTTCCTGTGACGGAAAAAATATCCCTTGAAGGCAGAAAAATTTGGCTTCGACTCACTGACTGCTCTTATTCGTAGCGCTTCCACTGAGGAAAACACGTTCAAATCATACCGGAGAGCGCGAATTTTCCTTTAAAAGATTTCTCAAACATTCAGACTATTAGACGAATAATAAATAAATATACAGCGGGCCTACTCTAAATATATAAATATATGTGTGAGTACTTACGTGTCTGTGTCAGTATATATATATATATATATATATATATATATATATATATATATATATATATATATATATATATATATATATATATATATATATATATATATATATATATATATTATGAAATGGATAAAGTCCGACAATTATTTAAAGACATTTTTATATTTAACATTATTTTTATAGATATAATTATTTTAGTAAATGTTCTGTTTATAATAAACATTATTAAATAACAATTACCGGCCAGAATGTTCGAGAAATTGTCATAGAAAATATTCTGTCGAATTCTATGAAAATTTCTCGGACATTCAGGCTGGTAAATGTTATTTAATACTGTTTATTATAAACAGACCATTTACTAAAATACTTGTATCGATAAATAGAATGTTAAACATAAAAATGTCTTTATATATATATATATATATATATATATATATATATATATATATATATATATATATATATAAATGGGGGGTTGAAAACTTAAATAATTTTTGTGGCGATGAAAATTTGATAAATCAGTATTATATACAATCGGATATAGTGAGAACAATTTTATTAATTTAAATTCCGCTATATATAGAAAAGATGGTATCACGGGAAGTTAACAGATAGAATTATTAAACCTAGAAGTTTTATTGGTTAATAAATATATTTTTATAAAAATGAAATATTAACATTTAAGAAGAGAAAATTTTTAATCATTTTCCGGGAATTTAGCTTTCATTTTTAAAACATAACATACGTATGTTTGTCTGCTTTGTCAAACCCTTAAGGTATGTTTAACACAATTTCGCTGACTTATTAATAAATGCGGAAATAAGATTTTGATATTTGTGCGGTCCTGTTTTTGAACAGAATTAAGGTGATGTATACTTGATCCTGCCTTTTGTACAGAATGGAGATCTCAATTATACTATAGATTTTTCTATTAGGTTGGTGCAAAATTAATGACGTAATAATGTCGTTTTTTGACGGATTATTTAATGTCAAAAAACGACATTATTACGTCATTATTTTTCCTTATTTTTCATAGAATTCGACGAGAATTTAGATATTGTACTGATTCATAAAATATTTAAAATGTACCTAAGTTATATATATATATATATATATATATATATATATATATATATATATATATATATATATATGACAAAATGGACGAAACATGTTAAAAAATCTGATCAATGATCATGTACCGTTAACCAAACGTGTTGCTGAAAAAGAAAAGACTTCTCTACTCAAAATTTGAATTTTTAATTTTAAAAGGAACCATTATTTTGTAAGTTCATATGTAGTTATGTACTATATTTATGTATCGTTCTTTTTTTAGAGTTGATAATGACCAGGGAATGTCAATGATCCCGTAATGAACTAATTAATAGTAAATATAAAATTAAACGGGCGGATTGCCTTGTGCAGTTTAAAATCATTTGGATATTTATGTAGCAGTAAGAGCATCTTTAATAAAAGAAAGGTAAAAAAGTTATTTTAAAAATATTAACTCGTTAATTATTCTTGATAGAATATTCTACAATTTTTGTTTAGCCATTATTTTGTAGTTCATACATAAATAATTTCACACTGTTATATAATTTTTTTCTTGTTTTTTTTTCAATGAAGTTTGGGTCATTTGTCATATTTAGCGTGAATTCCAACAAGCTGCTAAGAAGCTGGAATAATTCAGTTATTTATCTGAATAATATTCTTTGCAAGACTTGTTGTAAATATCTCATTAATATTTAATCAACATACACATCGTTCTTAAAAGGTTGATAGACAATAAAATGTCTGAGTAAAATATAATTGAAAAATATGTATCCAAATATTCTGTGAACTCGAGATCAATGGGAAAACAGACAGCAATTAATAATCTGGAATTAATACATATTTTATGTAGAAAATAAATAATTTCAAAGTGAATATGTCGTCTTCCAGACATTCTATAATAATGGATAGCATAGAGTAATGAAAATAGGATATTAATATAATTTGTAACTCATATATTAGCTGATTATCATGAAATGATTTAATATTACATTTAACAGAAGATACTTTGTTGAAAAGAATAGGATATAATAAAAGTGACCTCCATCACTATTTCTGGACATATTGATCAGAACTTTCGTAAAGAATGAGATTTCCAAATATTAAAGTTGATAATCAATATTGGGTTAAGTAATCGAAATCTTACGCTTGTCACATAAAGTCATGTCTTTATTTTATTTGTAACAGCTTTATAGAACAATTTATTTGCCATTTTGATCAGTTATTTTACTTTATATCTGGCCATTTCACCAACGCTCACTTGAATTTTCTATCCTACAAACCATGCAGCTAATGATAAACCGCTCTTTCCCCCAGACATCAAAGTATTTTAGAGATAATTAAAATGACCTCACTAGAAGGCATTGCTCACCTGCTAGAAGAAGAAAAAGAAGTGGGGTATGAGCAGAAGGCGGATGTAGAATGAAAAAGGAAATAAAAAGGAAGAGGAAAAATAAGGAATGAAAAGAAGAATAAGGAATGAAAAGAAGAATAAGGAATGAAAAGGAAGAAGAAGAAAAAGAAAAGAAAGAAGAAGAAAAGAAAGAAGAAGAAGGAGAAGAAGAAGAAAGAAGGAGGATGCAGAATGCAGAAGGAGGCACAAGAACAGGAAGCATAGGAAAATGAAGAAGAAGAAGAAGAAGAAGAAGAAGAAGAAGAAGAAGAAGAAGAAGAAGAAGAAGAAGAAGAAGAAGAAGGATGAAGAAGAATTCAAAAGTAGTAGGAAAAAGAAAAAGAAGAATGTGGAGGTAGAAAAAGAGGAGGAAGGAAGAAGAAATACAACGAAAGAAGAAACTGTTTTTGATCATTATATATTACATAATTTATTTTTTCTATCTTTTCATTAATTACCTGATTGTGGATTTAATACCCGTCATATATTTTCCAATAATAATAAGATAATTGCTGCTGAGATAAGATTCTTTTGAATTTGATCAATAAGTGTTAAATACTGGAATATATTAGATCATGTATGGTGGATATGAAAAGAAAATCATTTTTATGTAGAATTTGCTGCAAGTGCGAAATTTTTTGCTTTTAAAATGATTTTTATTCTGTTTAATATGGTAGAAATGATTTTCCATAAAGAAAACACTTCAAGGATTTCCATCAATACGAGATAATATCACTTAATAATTTCCTGATATTTCCCACTGAAAAAAGATGGGAAATCACGTTGTTGAACGAGAGTCAGAATTGGCTTCTTTGCGAAAATATTTGAAAACATTTCTTGATTCAGAAAAGAAAAAAAATACAGTTCTTCTCAAATGCATAATGCCTGTACACATTAACAGATTGAATAAATTAAGATGAATTAATATCTATTACAAACGATCTTTTGATTCCTAGTGCGCGCATTTCAATTTCGTTCGCTGTGTCGGAGATTTGTAATAGTGACGTCGACGAAAGGTTCCACCCACTGTAAGAGATAAAATGGAATTAAAACAATTAATGACCAAGAAAACCAATTGAAAATTAACCAAAAAAGACTTTAAAGAATACACAGAATATTACATTTTAAACAATGCCATTTCAAATGTATTTTATGTTTCATAGATGACGTGGAAGCATTTGATCAGCTAAGATGCAAAGGCCAACTGAAATACTAGAAAAGTTTGACTTACATGCGAAACATATTCGATAAATCCATAAACATTTCTTGTAAGAAACAAGTTTCATGTGAACATATAAGTCTATTGAATAGACACAAAGAAATCTTAATTGTCAATCTTCTGGATGGTATAGTTGATTGAATAATTTGTTTTTTTACGATTTATCAACTCTTTCTGTATTACTTAAAGTGCAAACATAAGTAGAATTGTAAGAATAATTATTTGGCTTCTTTGTGAGTGAATATTCCATTAACAACATTGTGAGTATAACAGTGATTTTTCTACATACATATCCTACTATTTAACCCATATCTGGGAGGAGAACCTGAATTTATGCCTTTGTCAAGAGTATATACTCGTAAGTGAATGTAGTAGAGAAAGCCGGAATTTGAACATGGCTCTCCGTTACACTACCTGCACACTACCTTATGTTGAGTAATGAATGCCGAAAACATGTTCTAAGTGATAAAAAAAGAGATTTATAGCGATAAATGTTCTAACGTGTAATCATAAGGAAACTATGGAGAGAAAATGTGGAGAATGAACAGTTTTAGGGAAAAAGGAAATCTAGAAAACAACTAAAATGAAAAAAAAGTAAATAATTGGGACATATAGTGTGGATGGATGTCTGGAGAATTTTACACGCATCGTACACATTAAGAAGCAAATGGAAACAGTGACTTATTTAAATTTTGTGAATGCAAGAAGAACAATCCGGTATTTTGAAGTTTAAGGACATTACATGAAGCAACAAAAGACACGAGATTTTTATATGTAGATGACAGAAAATGAGCTTCGATCCCATCTAAAACGTCGGTTTTCAGAAATTCATGTTAATATGAACTAGTCTAATTCAATTTAAAAATTGGATAACACAATATTTCTTGTCACAGTTTTGCTAAGAAATATTTACGAGTTATATTTTCTTACATTAAAGAAGTTACTTCGTAGTAAATAAATTTTCTGTCAAAGATGTTGGTATAATACAAAATTTATTAAATGAAATGTCTATCATCTGAATTAACATAAACTAGGATCCTATCTTTTTAAACATATAATAAAAATACACCAAGGAAACTTACAGTTTTCGAGGTAAGTAATAAGACACTTTAGTGCAATATTTGAGTGAACTGGTAAACATGCCGCCCTAGGTATGATTATAAACTACATACACGTCCTGCGTAAGACGATAACATTCATCCGACAACCATGAGGTTTTGAGGAGCGTGGAACCACCTCTTATTTGCTGGCGTTCCTAGATCCACCCTGAATCGGGGTGCTAGCACCTGTTAGGCTCCCAGCTATGGGCAAATAGTTAACCTCCCCCAAAAGCGTCAAAATACTATGAAAGTGTAAAAATAGATTTTAGTATTATCAGTATATTTTTGTAAAAAAAAAAAAATATTACCAGCAAAGAATTTTTGAAGGAAAAAATTATTACCAGCAATACATTTTTGAAAAAAAAAAATTCCAAGAAATATATTTTTGAAAAAAAAAATTACCAACAATAAATTTTTGAAAAAAATTAATAAAAATATTACCGGCAATACATTTTTGAAAACAAACATATTACTAGTAGTACATTCTTCAAGGAAGAAAAAATTTCTGGCAATAAATATTTAAAGGAAAAATATTCCCAGCAATAAATATTTGAAGGAAAAATTGTTACTAGCAATAAATATTTGAAGGAAAATTATTACCAGCAATAAATATTTGAAGGAAAAAATATTACCAACAATAAATTTTTGAAGAAAAAATGTTACTAGCAATAAATATTTCAAAGAAAAAAAAATACCAGCAATAAATATTTGAAGGTAAAAATGTTACCAGCAGTAAATATTTAAAGGGAAAATATAACCAGTAATAAATATTCGTAGGAAAAAAAATGTTACCAGCAATAAACATTTGAAGGAAAAAAATTTACCAGCAATAAATATTTAAAGGGAAAATATTAACAGCAATAAATATTTGAAAGAAAAAAAATATTAACAGCAATAAATATTTGAAGGAAAAAATATTACCAGCAATAAACATTTCAAGGACAAAATATTACAAACAATAAATATTTAAAGGAAAAATATTACCAGCAATAAATATTTGAAGGAAAAATATTCCCAGCAAAAATATTTTTGAAGCAGAATATTACCAGCACTAAAGATCTTGTCGACATTAAAGAACTCATTGATGTTGATATGCCGTAAAACAAAATAAACCAAAACAAACCTGAAAAAGACATGTTTGCGTTAACAATATGGAAAAATGTGCGGTTCTAATCAAATGTACGCGAGTTCATATTATTTTTTAAATTGAACGCTTTTATTAACATGAAGTATATTCACCTCGTATATTAAAACTATTTAAGATAGCAGGAAATAATTATAGGTGATGGAAATGAAATTGAATGGACTGTCTATATATGCAATGAACAGTGATGATCGATGGTTTATAGATCTATCAGCCGAACTCTTTAGAAAATTAATTGCAACAATTGTCCATTTCCGATTTCAGTGGAGTAACATATTTTTGAAGTATGACGCCAAATTGATGCAAGCATAAAATAAATAAATAAATAACTTAGAGAGTTGATTCTCTAGGAAAATGGTCATTTACTATATTCTATAGATTTTCCGTAGGTTTAAATTTATCTGTCAATGTCGACAATATAGTTAATAGAATCAAAATATAATTAGTGAAATATAAACCTTGAGTGCTAAGCAACTATTTCTATCATGCACTCTAGCTGATGTATATTTCACATATATCTCCAAACCGCCTAGTGTATATATATATATATATATATATATATATATATATATATATATATATATATATTCGACTCTCCGGTCGAATTCGACGTATGGGGTTCAAGCATATCAGTTCCCAGGAAACCGACAGCCCGACAACAGCACAGGAGATTTGATTATAGTGCTGAAGTGCTTATAGTAAAAAAGAAAGAACAGTAAGATCCGGTGTTCTTATTGATATTTTTATTTTTACAAAAGAAGTGCTCAAAATAAATTTGCAGAGCATAAATATTATAAATTAACTGATTAAAACATATTTTTCCTTCTTACACAGATATTACCATGATTCAAAAACGAAAGCTAAAAACTTCAAATTTAATTATATAATAAAATTAAAAGCATTCGTTCTGTTTTATCTTCAAGCGAAATTTGGAATAAATTATTTTTAAATTTATTGAGATTTAAACCCACATACAATTCATAATTTTTTGTTTCCAAAGATCTCTCTCTCTCTCTCTCTCTATCTATCTATATATATATATATATATATATATATATATATATATATATATATATATATATATATTCTGATATTAATCGCATTCAGACGAAATTATTTCCTAAATATGTAATGATCTTGATAGAATCTGGTATGTAGGAACTGTCGATGTAGAGTAGCCATCCGCCGAGCACGGTCTTCATAGGAAATAAATTAAAACTCACGAAACATGTCATAGGAAATGAATTTAAAACTCTTCTTTCTTAAATATAAAGTGGGGGTTGAGATACAACGGGCCTTTTTTTATGTAAATACAAAAGTGAACGTAGAATCAACACTTAGAGGCGACAGTCTGTTTCATGATAAATGCAATCGTGGCCTCTAAGTGTTGACCTCTGTGTTCACTTTTCCAATTCATAAGACCTACAAATTCAAAAAGAAATTAGAAAAAAAATAAAAGGCCTAAAAGTGAAGGTGGGAATTAAAATTAAACAGAGATAAGTTTTAAATAGGGGAGGTTAAATGACGGTTTAAATGAGTAGGATACAGATAAATATGGATTATTTTCCGTTACATAATTCATTACTGAATGGCTGACCCAGATTAAATTAAAAACCGACACTGGAAATGGGTGAATAAATTTCATCTTCGAATTTTTATATTAAAATTTTCTTTTATATATATATATATATATATATATATATATATATATATATATATATATATATATATATATATATATATATATATATATATATATATATATGTATATATATATATATATATATATATGTGTGTGTGTGTGTGTGTGTGTGTATTAACTAGTAATATTATCTCTCTCTCTCCCTATATATATTTATGATATATGTGTGTATATATATATATATATATATATATATATATATATATATATATATATGTGTGTGTGTGTGTGTGTGTGTGTATTAACCACTAATATTTTATATATATATATATATATATATATATATATATGCGCCAAACTTAGAAATTTCTGAAAGACTATGGGAAATATATTAAATGAGTTAGGAAATACCAAACTCGCATATAAAAGGTTACAATTTAGTCTGGTTCTCTGCGATACATTCATTAAGTTCTTGTCTAAAGAAATAAATACCAATCCTTTCAACATGACGAAATGTTTCCTCATATAGTTTGCAGGCAACAGAATTCAGTCGTATGTTTTGTCCCATAATTGTGGATTAAATGCTAAAAATATATTCAGAGTTCTGTTAATAATTATGTGATGCACTCGCTTTCACACGAGAACAATATATATTTAGCTTCTTAACTATCAGTAAGAATATCAATTTGAAAATGCAATGTCTTATAGAAAAAAATTTAAAATTCTGCCCCTTACTAATATTGTGTGGGTATCGAAGAGATATCCGCGCTGAAACTTGAACCAATTCTCTGAGTTTAAAATCTTATCGCATCTCTTTTGGTTATTTCTCAATAATAACTTTAACAACGACATGTATATATCCCCCACCAGCTATAGCTCTGATAGTAGAAAAAGCTGGGCTAGCTTTATCCGAGTGACCGACAATCACGGAAAAGAATATTTATCTATTTAAATCTGTCTGAAGATGGTTCAAACCAGTCTGTTTTTTTTATTATTTATTAGTAGAAATAACAATTGATGCTACGGTTTGTGAACATGTACTCTTTCAACAACTTAAAGAAATTAGTCCTATTACTCTTGAATATGAAACCTCACTGGTTTAATCTTGATAAATATTTACATCAATTAAGAACTAACGTTTGTTAGAATGTCATGGTTACGTATAAAATATAATATTTCATAGCAATCTACCGGCAATATTTTTCACAGTTTGGTTATTCCATGTAACGAATCTACTATCACGTTTTAGAATATGATTGAGTGTTAAATAGCACGGATTTAATTTCTCTTTCTTTAGTATGCGAATATTTTTCAAGTGAATGTTGACTCTTAGTTAAGATTTTGAAAACGAGTTTACCCTTTCAACATACGTAGTTAAGTTCGTAATTAAAAAGCAGAAAAAAACAAACAAAAATAAAGCGACATTTTTTTATTTTCATCAATGATTTTTATTTCTCAGAGAAACGTTTTTTATAACATTAGATATAATCTTGACATTTGCGATGTTCTTTGTTGAGAGATTACCGGCCTGAAATGTTGAAATAATTCTGCAAGAAGTCAAAGCAACACGTTTCACATTATCTTTTGACATTTTAGGCTAATTTGTCTAACCGGAAAGAAATAATTGTCAAATAAAAACAAAATACAAATAAAGCTTTCGTTTTTTGAAGATGATTTGTTATATATTTGCATAGAACACAATATATTATTTAAGAAAACGTTTTTTAAACTTATTTTAAAAGACTTTAAGAAAGTAATACTGCAGATAATTATTTTTAGAAGGTTTCATTTTCCGTCCATGCGTCTTGTGAAATCACAGGTATGATGTTTTGAAAAACTAAATTCAGAATTTGTTTCAAACAAATTATTAATTATATCGATATGAAATAAATCTTTAAAAATATATTTAACCATTTCCCTGCCAATCATTTTGGGAAAAACATTTCAGTTTCAAAGAAAATGTTTTATTTGTTTTTAATATAGTAACTAAGAAACTGAAGCACTTTGAAGTACCTGCGCGTAAGCAAAGGACAGTCTTAAGAAAAATGGAAATAAAATCGACACATAATCAGAATAAGAATGATGTAGCTGAAAACTAGTGGACATTTAATAAGTGAGGTTGTCTTGTAGAATGTGTCACTCATGAGGCATATCGAGTGTAAGGAGAACAATAGAAGGCCTCGAGCAACCTACCTGATGAGCTATTGTGAGTTAATGTCGGAGTCGTTAGCTTCGTAATGTACTAACCTTACTAAGAATTAGAACGCTTAGTAGGTTGTGCATACCACGACTTCAAGGAACATGATACATAAGAAAATAGATATCTTCTCATTCATGATCCAGCAGGATTTCCTTTTCGAAATTAACAAATTATATATTTCTAGTGGTTGATAAAATTAAGCTGATTCGTTGCTTTTCAGAGCTAGCTATGTTTAACTTGCCAACACTTCCAAGGAAATATAAGGGAGCCTTTTTCCCTGTCTTCTTCAGGGTTTTAAATTTTGTATAGCTCTTCTTGTAAACTAGCTACCAGTGAAAACTTAAGTGCAGAAATTACGCTGGATTTATTCGTAGCTCGAGGAAGAGAGAGATTCATATTTTTCCTCAGGACATTAGTGTCAAGAGAACATAACTGTACGCCGGAATTTCAACTCGTCAAGCAAAACTGTGTTTCTCACTGATTACAGATACGCAACCAGTATATAGATATACGCTGATCGTTGGATAATTGTATGAATTGAAATTGGACACATTTCAGGCCCGGAAGTCATAAAAAGTAAACACATCGTCGTACAAACACATCTACAGCTGGTTTTTGAACTCTATTTTGGAACATCTTTATTTGTCCGTGTCTAAAAAAAAAACACACACACTTTTGCTAAAAAATGTATATCCCGTCTACGCTGGGGCAAGGGTTAAATAAAATAACAATATGACAATATTAAAACAATGAAAAAATAGAACTGCAATTGTCGACTACAATTAGAAGCGTCTATTGTAATCGAGAGTATTGCTTTTTCTCTCATAGATTGTCATTTTTCGGCATAACCCAAGTTGTTTTCAGTAAGATCACACTAATTATTACAGGGAAGATAGGACTTCCTACGACAATGTCGGAATGAACAGTTTTTATTACATATTTTGTGTATTTTAAAAACAAAAACAAAGGTAAAACGAAGAAACATATTTTAAGGGTTCTGTTATTTTCAGTATCGGACACGGATATGATTGAAATCACAACCGTTAATAACACAGGGTCATTTAGGGAATAGAGGTCAAATACATGTCCTATTACAAAACCATATATGGTTGGATATTGGTTCATACCTTTCCCAAATGTATTTACGCTTTAATGCATGTCACGAACCTGACATGAATTCGAACATGGCTCTCCGATGATCCATTGCGGCCTGTTATATATTGCATTACTAGCGCATTCTTAATGAATGTGAAGGATTAAGGTGAGTTCCGACAAGAATGGAAACCCTGTCACTTATTTCGATTAGGGAGACCCCATTTTATGCTAAAGGTAAACAACTAGATATGCAGATCTGTAAACATTAAAAAAAAAAATATGGATAACTACTTAAACATGTGTAACCAATAATTATCATCTGTAAAGATAGAGACTTTTAAAAAGTAATACACACGTTCCATAAATAAAAAGCTTATTTTGAATATACGCTCTTTATCGCTAGAGGGCGTCGTCATTGATGTTCTGAATTGGGTCATTGGGCAATTTCGGGTCACTGAAACATCATACTCCCCTCAACACCTCGACCCGATCAGAGCTGATCAGTCTCTGATGCGCCGCCCATCTAAATTTACCGCCTGCAGACACTGACTTATATTAGATAAACCATAGCCCTCTATCGTGCATTCGTATGGAAGTTGACCAACAGCTAATCGCAATGCTGTGAGCTCTATTTAAGTTGTTTACGGGGGAATTTTTACTTTTTTTATGTGAATACTCGACGGACACTCGGAAGGTAATTATGTGTTTTCCGGGGGGGGGGTCCCATTTTTACTTTTTTCAAGTTTCATCTCCCCAAATGATAATTACAGTTAGTAAAGAAAAGAAAAGAAAAGAAAATATTAAAAACAATTTTTAGCAAATAATTAATTGAATTTGTATCAAAATATGATTCAAGAAACAATAGGGAAATAATTTGAAATTTAATATTAAATATTATTGCTCTTTTATATTTATTGTATATCATATAAAATAAATACGGTTCTGTTTATGTCTGTTGTAAATTATTCGTCAGTTGTTTCAATAGAATACAAAGGCAGAATATTAAAATACGAAAGCTAAACTTCAGAATGATCATATTACGATGGTATACACATTAAAATCTTCGAATAATATTGAAATTGCTCAATGTTATAATCATTATTTATCTACATATTGTTCTTATTATGTTTCTATCTTTTCAGTAATACGGGGATCTAATGATTAATGCTAGCTCTAACTGGATTATATGGTATATTCATTTCAATATCCGTGGATTAACAATATAATTATATATAAGATTAGCATCTCTTTAGTTCTAGAGTATTGTTCGATTTTGAACAGTTTGTAAGTCGACACTTCAAACCCTTCATAAAACGTCAGTTGAAATCAGAATGAGAATTTTCTTCCTTCATGTTATTTCAGTTCTTTTACATTCATAAAATAATCATCCTTTAAATCATATGTCAATTGCAAAAATGATGTGTATCGTAATTGTTTTTATATACTACCCAACGTTTCCCGCATTTTTAAATCAAAAATTTAGGTGTCGATATTATGCAAAAGAACAAAATTCTAATATCAACATTTTCCCGATCAGGTGCGTCGCCATATCCGAGAAGATATGACTAGAATTACGTTACTTATAATCTCAAGTAAGTTTATCATAAAATGTTCACTTAATGATTCAAAATCTGCATTTAAACAAAAATATTATGTATTATTCCAAGAGGTATGATCTACAATTCGACTTGCTTTACTGCTGTCTGCTTCAGTGATAAATATCAGGAATAAATTTTCTAAGCAAATATCATTTATCTTAACAGGGTCGTAGAAGTATGATACGTTGATTAATTGATTAGCTATTCCATCTTTTGCAAGTTATTTAAAGCCGGAAAAAAATTAGATTGTAAAAATGTGTTATCAGTTAATAATGATATGTTGATACAAGTCTTACTAATTAAACCATGTCTATAGAAAGAAGTGCGGGATTCATACGTTTCCGAATGTGAATAAATACAATGAACTCGATTAGAATTCGAACTAAACACTTCAATCTTCAACTCAGAGTCGTAAACATTACACCAGTCGCGCATTGGAGTTTACAGTACCTGCTATTTGCAGGCAGTCACCGGCTAGATATTGACCAGGATAGACGCTGATTAACTTCGCTTAACTTAATAGAACTGGTGTTTCACTACGTTGTAGTGATGTCCGTTTCAGTTTTATGAAACGAGAGAGAAGCAGTCGCTTTCAAATGTCTTTGTAATTCTTTCATATTTTGGCCCTCCTTGTTTTGACAGAAAGCTTAATTAAATTTTGTGCAAACATACACATGTCTTTTGTCTGTTTTAATAAGGAGCAAATTTTGTGTTTCTTAACACATCACGAAAATAACGTAATAAATTATGATTTATTCGACGAGAGAGTCTAATCACTCCGAAGATATAAATGTTATAAATTTACAAACAATTGTTTAAATTTATCCAGACAAAAATACTTATGTTTGTAAATTTATTATCGTATTTTCGTGATTTGCTAAGCATTATTCTTGATATATATATATATATATATATATATATATATATATATATATGTGTGTGTGTGTGTGTACGTGTGTGTGTGTGTGTGTGTGTGTGTACATCAATGTGATGTAGAAGAATGACGGTGACTGAATAAAATGTGTCAAAATACACAGAAACCGCCACACCCTGAAACTCATATTTATCGACGTCCTGTAGAGACGCGTTATATAAATGTAAATTCAGAAGATATAGAGAGCCAATAATGAGACAGCCTAAGGTGGAAGCAGCGCATTTTGAACGTCTTATCCATTACTTGACGAAATTCAAATTTATGGAGCGTGTAATAACAGGGACCAGAATACGTGATTCCAAAAAACAGATGGTGCAATGAAATAGCGAAGTTAATATCCAGAAAGTAATGAAAACGTTGAAGCAATCGAACACTATCCGCAGCCCCAAATTAAATAATGTTGAACTGTTATTTAATATCAAGACCCCAATATGACAAGGAATGTCTGACAGTTCGAACGCAGAGGAAGAAACAACTCAATCGACAGGGATGTGTTTCCACCAACGGATGCAGAAACTATAATGGACTGAATATGTGAGAAATTATGGAATTTTAAAGAAAATAGGAATGAATGAAAACAGATACATATAATCACACAGTATCAGCTGATCATTCTTGAACATCACATTAGAAATTAAATCCTGATATATTTTATGCACACGAGTAATATTTGAAAGAAGGAAATCACTGAAGATCGCGTAACTGATGCTGATAAAAGACGAACAATTATTTAATCATTTTTTTTCTGCCATGCCATTCAAAACAATAGGCATAATGGCTTTCCACATTTTTGATATACTCTGTAGCGTAATATTGTATATAACTATTTCGCCATAACCAAGTTCTGCTATCCTTTTATAAAAGAGCATTAGGTAGTTTATACGCTTTTTTTTGCCTTCAATAAGTCCTGTGACTGACAAAATTTCCAACTCATCTATACTCATTATATGACCAATAAATTTAAATTGTCTCTTCCAGTTGTTAAATATATGTGTCCTTTTTGTTTCTATTTTCTGTAAACCTTTGTCATTACTCGGATGTTCAGCATTCTTCTGTAAAATTTCTTTTCTGTTGAGTCAATTCTTTTTCTTCAACTGTGACTAGATTTTCCAGTATTCCCTATTATATATGGGACTGCTATTTTTCCTAAGGAAATTCTTCCTGTTTCCTAATAATTAGTTTATTGTTTGGAAGGCATCTTCCGATATCCCAATGCGAATTCTGACCCACAACATTATTATAATAGTTATTTTATGAAATAAAATAATAGAGTATTGATTGGAATCATGATCGCCCATGTACCAAATATATTACCGGATAACATAAGATAATAGTTATATTTATTATATATGACGATGTTCCTCTGTGCCTGAGTGTGTGTAACCAACCTTCTGTATCTGATTTTGTGTGCACATAGAGAGATTAACTGAATTTTCATACCCGTCAAATACGAATGAATGTGTGGCCTCCTTTGATTTCGATGCTGCTACTTTAAGTTTAATATGAAGAATATGTTCTACTGTCCTATGTTTTTGAGATCGAATTCTCTATTAAAAGGGCATTTTTATGCCTTGGTATTCGTGAAACTGTGAAAATGACTAACGTTTTCCCTGCGTTAGTATGTCTTACGTATGCCAAGAATGGAAGACTTTTTTTCAAAGTTCTAATATGTCCCCTATCGACTTAAGGTGGCCGAAAGAAATAAAGTAAAACGCAAGTCAAATTTTCGATAAAATGTTATGCACTGGAATAAGCTGAGAAACACTAAGGAAAAAAAAAAAACAGAAAAAAAAAAAAACAGAAAAATGGAAGAAAATCGTAAGATGGATCAATGGATATTTTCAGATCAGTACTCCAGGAATGACGAGATCTTCTGAATCTGTATATTCCAAGATCAAATAGTGTGCGTGTTTTGGGGCCGCTGATCGCCGTCGTTTCAAAATATATACAGACGAATGGCGTCCGAGTACAGACATGATTAACGTTATCTTTGTTACCATCTACATGCTCGTCCCAACAGAAGAATCTGTCCGTTTAGCCGATGGGTGTTATTGGTTTATTTACGTTGCCAGACTGCTCAAACCCATGGTGCTTCACTAACAGACACCAGCTGCGGGGAACTGGCATGGTTAATCAGATGGCAAAAACCCGTTATGTTTTATGAGTATGATAGCGGTTTAGAGAAGGGAAAAATATTTCTCTTTAGAGCATCAGCGACCGATAGAGAGGATAACTGTGTATTTTCTGTTTAGTGTGTTTACGGGGGATACAATGTAATAATAAACTAAATCCTAGATTCGGCCTTAATTCGTGCATGCATAGCCACCTTGGTAATCGACGATAGACGTGATGTTAAACTAGATTTCTAGGGAAAAAGATGCGTACAACTTCCCAGGGGAAAGAAAATAATTGGAATGAAATAAAAAGTAAAAACAGTGCTGCAACAAGATAAACTGCGGTTCAAGTTCGGCCAATGAATAACAAAAAATCAATAATAGTAGGGCGCTTCCATAAATCTGTTCATGAAAAGAAAAAAAAAACACTACAGTAATGGAGACTTAAGATCAAGTGCCTTAACATGGAAATAAATTCCATGGAGAATAATAATAATAACTCCGATATGATATAATACACACAGACGCACACACACACACACACACACACACACACACACACACATATATATATATATATATATATATATATATATATATATATATATATATATATATATATATATGTATTTATGTATGTATGTATGTATGTAGAATCCAAGAATTTTCAAAGAAAATATGCCTCCTCCGACAGGAATAGAACCGTTTTATACATTGAAGTGGTATACTAGTTTAGCTAAAGAGGTGAATCTGGTTAGCAAGGTCTATTTTACTGCTTTTAAAATACCATCTCTATTATTTAATATCGTACTCCGTGTCGTCATTTGTTTATGTATAGATATGAACGCACGAGGGGAATCATGGAAAATTGTAGCTTATACGGAGTAAAATCGACCTTGTTAAACAGACGCTTATCTGTAGCTAATCTTGTAGTGTACGTCAGGCAATATGATGATTCCGTGTAGGATAAATCTAAGTTCCTTTCGGAAAACGCGTATTGTCTATGTGAAAATTCTCGGAGGTTCGTGCCGGTAAATGTTGTTAATACTCTTTATTATAAACAGATCATTTACTTAAATATTTGTGTCCATTTAAATAAGAATAAAATATATTAAAATAATTATTGTACTTTGCACATTCTATATATATATATATATATATATTTATATATATATATATATATATATGATCAAACAGGTTTTTATTGCTAAACCAGGATACAATGATCTTTAAAAAAGAGATCACATTTAATTAATAAAAAAAGGATACAAATGTATAACAGCGATTAAAATTTTAGTTACCTTTCGGTTAACACATCTTCAGAATAAATGATATCGTCAAGTAAAAATAAGTGTTTGAAAAAACACATTTTCAATTAGTGTTAAAATATGCGAAGTCTAGAGGAGGGAACAAAAAACAGGTTTTTCCTGGTTATACATACATACATACATACATACATACATATATATATATATATATATATATATATATATATATTATAATGAAGAGACAGAACAGTAAGATATATTGTCCGGTGTTCTTATTAATATCTTGATTTTTACAAAACAGTGTTCAATACAAATCTACAGAGCATAAATATTATATATTTACTTATTTGAAAATATGGTTCCATCGCTACACAGGAATTACCATGTTTTAACAACAGAAGCTAAAACAAAAAAATCAAATCTAGAATTAAATTAAATTACAGTTCGAGGGGAGTAACATTCATTTTCCTTTTATATCCATCTTAAATTTTTAAGCTCGCTAAAAATTTAAGCTACCTTCTTTGGAGGACACTTGGAGTGGCCATCATTACATTAGCTACGGAAGAGTAGATGCGAAAGGCATCAATAAGCTACAGAAGAACGCAAACTTGATTGCTGCACTTACGTATTGAATTAATGTTAAATTTACCAATAATTCTTCTGCTGCCACTTAATTTAAAGACGATACTTATTTTCCGTACAATCAATTATTTTTATTTTATGGGTGAGAGAACAGGATAAGATAAAATTAGTATAGTGTAAAGATGGGAAAACAATTATTAGAATTACATTCAACATCTAAAGAATTAGAGAGACATAATAGCTAATCAGTTAAAATATATATTAGGTTGGTACAAAAATAATGTCGCTTTCTCACATATGTTACTATGTGAGAAAACGACATTATTTTGGCACCAACCTAATATTATGGAATCTTTATGAATAAATTCGAAATTGGAGCTCAAATCTCCCACAAATTCTACTATTAAAAAGTCCCATTTCAACTTTACTGTAATTTTGTATTTAATCGACGCCACGTAGTTGCATTATGATACAAAGTCGGTATAATATGGGGAGCCTGAGCACGTACACTCGGGATAGGTACAAAATTGCCCGGGCCCGCGAAAACGTCGGTTGCGCTGGCTTCGTTGCGGGCACTGATCTCTCCTTCTCTCTCGTGAAATGAAACGACGCGGTCTCGGGAAGCAGTTACAAAGGTCAGGTACACCGCAGTGTGATTTCCTTTGTTGTGACACTGTCCTTTGAAAAAAACGCCGCTGAGCGCACTCTACTCAAAGAGAGAGATGCAAGAGATGATGAATACGGTGTTACAAATTACTTTAGATTAATTTGTATTTTCTCAAACTTCCACGAAGACAAGTTTGGTTTAATGTGGTGGGCACGACCGCGTATATCCGGACTTGGAACAAAAATTCCCCGACCGCCGCAACAGTCAGTTGCGCTGGCTTTGGTACGATCACCGAGCAATTTCTCTGCAATGAGAGTGCATGGTCTGGAGCAACAGTTAGCCCGGCCTGGACGCCTCTCTAGGAAACAAAATGCACCGAGCCTAGGCGCACGTCGGTTGGCTTGGCCTCGTTGCGGGCATCGATCCCGCTCTCAAGTACAATGAGAGCGTGCGGTCTCGGGTACCTATCCCTCAGGCCCACACATATCAGTAGAGTTTTCCACAATGGCGACTCTGACATTCGCCGGAGCCGCAACTGAACTCACTCTGCCCAAAGTCAGAGACGCAAATAAGAGATGATAAATACACTGTTACAATGTACGTTAGAGAAATTTTCATTTACTCAAACATTTACGACGCCACGTTGTGACACAATGCTGTGTATATACTCTGTAAATGCATGTAAATGCTCTGTATATATATACACTCACGCTATACATATTGGATATATACAATATATATATATATGTCTATAAATATATATTCTGCATATATATATATATATATATATATATATATATATATATATATATATATATATATAAAAGTGAACATAGAAGTCAACACTTAGAGGCGACAGTCTGTTTCATGCTATATGCAATCCTCAGGCCTGACGATTGCATATAGCATGAAACAGACTGTCGCCTCTAAGTGTTGACTTCTATGTTCACTTTTATATTTACACACGCTCTATCTCTGATATTGAGCACTTTATTCCATAAATATAGCACACCTTAAGACTATATTTCTTTATATATATATATATATATATATATATATATATATATATATATATATATATATATATATATGTCCTCATCCATTGTTCCTGTCTTTAAGAACTATGGAGACCCCTCCGACCCCTCTAATTACCGTCCTATTAGTCTCCTAATCATCTTCGGCAAAGTTTTCCAAGCCCTAATCAACGCCGAAGTGGTTAACCACCTTACCTCACACGATCTTCTCTAAGACCAGCAATATGGTTTCCGCTCCGCCCAATCTACAGCTGATGTGCTTACGGCCATCACTGAAACCGTATACCAAGCCCTTCAAAATAACGGTGAGGCTCGTGCCGTGGCCCTAGACATCTCCAAAGCGTTTGATAGG